>JAQFVV010000136.1:2128133-2485633 GCA_028023455.1 Epiperipatus broadwayi | reverse complement strand
AAGAAGAAGAAGAAGAAGAAGAAGAAGAAGAAGAAGAAGAAGAAGAAGAAGAAGAAGAAGAAGAAGAAGAAGAAGAAGAAGAAGAAGAAGAAGAAGAAGAAGAAGAAGAAGAAGAAGAAGAAGAAGAAGAAGAAGAAGAAGAAGAAGAAGAAGAAGAAGAAGAAGAAGAAGAAGAAGAAGAAGAAGAAGAAGAAGAAGAATCCATTAATAGGTAAACTTTAAATAGATCAAAGATTTCTTAAAAAAATGAAAACAAGATAATTAAAATTAGCAATATTAATTGAAAAATTAATATAGAATGTTAAACAAAAATATCTGTTTGAGCTCAATTGCAACAATAGAAGAAAGTATAAGAGTAGGGAAGGGATATTCAATAACAGAAGCAGTTCATCATGAAATACTAAGTAGTTGTATATTGAATCCAGATTTGACTATTTCTCTGACTGAAGTTAGCAGAAAGAAAGATTCAAACCCAAATTGAAGTACAATTTTCAGAAAACATAAGAAATCCTGATACCATGCAATGAAATAGAATATATGCCACTAGCATAATAAAGAACTTGCAATACATCATAGAATATGCAAGAATGAATAACTAAAAACCTAACTAGTATAAGAATGTAGTCTTCCAATTTAATGATATAGTAATAGGTAGCTTTTGTCTTTTTATTTCTGAATTCCAATATCTTTTTTCTATGATATGGTTAACCTGTATAAAAAGTCAACTTGTAAAATTGACACATGTAATTAGAAGAATTAGAAGAAAATGTAATATACAGATTCAAATACTAAAAATGGAATGTAACCCAATATATATTCAAAGAATATAACCAGAAGAAGAAATGAAATCAGCCAAAAGAAAAATTTCAGAATCAAGAATTCTATTTGCCTTCAAGAGAACTGAGTTTCATATATGCACTCATCCATAGACAATACACATAAAATACAGTTGCAACCATTAGAACTTTTAAGTATACCATTTACATATTATTTATCAAAGTCTCAAAAATTAATTTCCATAAGCTTTGCATTACATTAAACTGGTGTGTGTTTTTTTTTAATATGGATCTTAATATTTTTACAATATTTATTATCTTTTATATAATTTTTGAGATAATAATAATTCTTTGTTTTAATAGTCACACATTTTTATATAGGATATCTATTAACAGTTTCTCTTATATTTTCCTTCCAAATTTGTTCCTACTCAGAATTCAATGTTTTATTTATATGCATCTAAAAATCATGTTGATATTGTCTATCATCTGGAATAACCCATTAGTGTTTATATGTAATTCTGTGGATGTAGTAAATTGAATAATTAATTTTATCATTTGTACAATTAGTATTTTGTAATGTCAACATGTGTTGACTGTATTTTATTAATTAATAATTTAATTATATATATTTTGATTTGATTAATAATCATCATCTTCTTCTTCTTCATTATTATTATTATTAGTAGTAATAGTAGTAGTAGTAGTATTTGTTTTCATTAAGTTAAATACTTCTTAGTTATTCATTTATCATTCCATTCTATAATTGGGTTATTCAAATAATTTAGGTGTATCATTGGATTATTATCTTTGCATGCTTATTGTATTAAAACTTAAGAGTCATATTTAAATGATTTTAAATGCTATGAAATACTTATAATATGACTATGCATGGAAAGTGGTCCTGGTATACCATGGTAATGGTCCTATTACCAGGATATTGATGGTATTTTGATAACTTATCATCTATAAATTGAAGTTATCATTGGTTTGAGTAGGTATTCTGAAATATTTATTCTTATAAGTTATTCATTTGCATTTAGTACATTGAAACAAGATCAAATATACTTACTATTCCATAAATAGTAATAATCTCATCATCCTCTACTCTGTTACATTCATTTACACTCTTAAATGGCCAATGTAATTTTCTTATTATATTTATAAGGCTCCACTCCATTACATTTTGTATTATGTCTAACCCTATACATTTCATTACATTTGATTACCAACATGAAGCATATTAATTATTTGCTGTAACTTGACTTCTTCAGATTAATGTTTAATTTCTGCAATTCATTATGTTTCATTACATTTATTGTCTTAAGTGTAGTCACTTACCATACATTAAAAATAAATAATACAGTATATTATGAAAAACAAGTATGAAAAATGGTAAAAGAGTTTACTTATGTATATACAATATAGAATAGATAATTGCTATATATTAAATTAACTAGCACAATAAAAAATGACAACATGAGTATGTTTGGTTATCTATTATTTAATAATAACAATAAGCATTAATTTATACAAATGAAATTGATAGTATTTTTATATATTCATATACATATGGCAAATACTTACACATAATTATAATACATTATGTTACAGATACATTTAATATAGTCATTATTAGTTACAATTAGTCATAAGCTGTACAGAAATTATAATATACACTGAGGCAACCTCTTTTATATCTAAATTCCCATTTTTCACATTCAGTGTGTGCATGGGGGGATGATTCTATTGGGTTGAAATTTACTCAGTATCTGGATACATGTTTACACCGATGTAGAAGATGCAGAATAAATAGCTACCAGCTATTTATAGAACACACATGGTCCTCAGAGTATTCTACTATTGGTTAGTTTAATTTTCCTGCTCAATCAGTTTTCTATGTCTATCTTTACTTGTTTTCTTTAACTCATTAACACATCCTGTATCAATGTACTTGTTTTCTTTAATGCATTAGCACTTTCTGTTCAAATGTATACACACACAGTCCTACACCCTCCTACTCCTGAGGAACTCTGACAACTTATTTTAATTTTCTCTGGAATAGCAAGTATTGTCTTTTATATAAGCTGAGGCCTGGTGTTGACACTGAAGTCTTTTGGTTTTCAGATATTCTGCAACACTTGGTTCTTCCTTTGATTCAGTATCTTCAATGGCATGAATCTGTGCAATCTTATTGGGTGTTGTTTTCAGTTTTGGTTGGGTTTTTCCAACTTTCAGCATTAAGTTCTGCATACAGCCTTGTTTTTTCTAGTGTTATTTACATGATATCTGTAGACAATTTCTGTACAGATGCTTCTACAAAGTGGTTCAGGTTTTTTCCTTTATTTTACCCTTGATCCACACTTTCCATAGGTTATCTCCATCCACACCATTTCTGCAACACTTGGTTCTTCCTCTAGTTCAGTATTTGTAATGGCATGAGTCTCTGCACAATCTTGTTTGATGGTTTTTTCAGTTTTGGTTGGGTTTTCCCAACTTTCACCATTAAGATCTACATATAGTCCAGTTTTTTTTAATGTGATCTACATGATGTATGCAGACAATTCCTGTAGAGATGTACATCTCTACAAGATGGCTCAGATTACTTTTTTTATTTGACCCTTGATCCACCCTTTCCATAGGTTATCTCCATTCACATCTTTTCTCCAGGAATATAATTATTTACTGGAATTTTTGTTGGTTTTTCCTTCTTTAACAGCAGGATGAACAGTTTTTTTTTCAACTTCCTTCCCATCAATATTTCTGCCAATGGCAGTAGATGGTGTGATGTAATGGTGCAACATTGCTACAATCAGAGCTTTTTGATGCTCGGATAACTTATCTTATTTAGAACTAACCTCAATTGTTGCACCATCTTCTCTGCCATTCCATTTGATTTGGGGGTGATAGGATGGTGCTAGAACATGTTGTATTCCCCACTCTTCCCAAAAGATTTTAAATTCTTCCAAAGTAACCCAGTTCCATTATTGGAAGTGAGTACCTCTGGAGAACCATGGTACATAAAGATTTTTTTAAGAATGTGTATAGTTTCTTTTGCACTCATATTTTTTACAATTTTATATTTTTCTCACTTATAGGTAATAAGGGAGTATACATTTTGTCAGGTCTTTTTTTTGTGGATGATATTTTTTTGTGTGCAGAAAAAAGAGAAGATATGGAAGTTATGTTGAGGACATGTGCAAGGGTGGGCAAAGAGATGGGGATTAAATTTAATGAAGAAAAATCAAATATAATGATGGTTAATACTGGGGATAGAGAAGATGTAGAATTTTTATTGGGAGATATTAAGTTAAGTGTGGTGAATAGATATAGTTATTTGGGAATTATTTTAAGTAATCAGAAAAATTATTTGGATGAATGGGAGAAAAAAATTGATAAATGAAGCAAAGAAAAGAAGGGGATTGATAAAGAAATTATCAGTGTTTTCATATAATAAATATGATGTAGCTAGAATTATATGGAAAGGGATTGCAGTAGCAGGGTTAACATATGGTAATGATGCATATATGTTAGTAAAAAGATATTAGATTATTTAGAAAAAGCTCAAAGGGAAGTAGGAAGACATGCATTAGATGCAGATGTATGGACAGCAAGGGAGGCAATTCAAGGAGAAATGAAATGGTCAAGTTTTCATATGAGAGATGCAAAAAGTAAAATGAAAATGTTTGGTAGATTGCAGTTTATGGATAATAAAAGAATAGATAAAATAGTATGTAATTGGGTTATGAGTAAAGGGCAGGTAACAAGATGGGTGAGAAAGGTAATGTGGTATGCAAAAGATTTGGATAAAGAATTTATATCAGTATATTTGTACAAAAGATGGGATGATTGTGTTAAAAGAATTATTGAGTGTTATAGTAGTAAGGAATGGGATAAAAGAATAAATTTATTAATGAAGAATAGAGAGTTAGAGAGATGGAGAAATAGTATGAAGAGTAAAAAGAGTTTAAATATATATAGAAATAAACAGAATATTAGGTGTGAGTTAATATATGATAATAGTAAGGAAAGTAGTTTATTGTTTAAGGCTTGAACAAGATCTTTAGCTACAAAAGAATATACATGTAAATGGAAAAATATGGGTGATTTATTTTGTAAATTATGTAAGGAAGGAATAAAAAATATTAGGCATTTGTTAATTGAATGTAAATGTTTGAAAACAGAAAGGGTACATATAATGAAGTTGTGGAAAAATAAATATAAAAAGAGTGATTATACAGAAAGTGAATTATTGGTTTTTATGCTGGGTTTGGGAAAAGATAAGGGGGATTTAGATATAAAGATTATAGAGTTGACAAAGATTATGTTGTGGAAATGGGATAGAGCAGATTATGGGTAAATTTAGAGTGGGGAATGTAAAATAAAGTGGATAATAGGTTTATCTGGGCATAATTGCTGAGATATTCTTGACTTTGTTTAAGGAGAAGCCATAATACATCACATCACATCGCATCAGTTGCCATCTATCAGATCACAATGGTCAATGTGCACACAGTCTTAATTTTACAGTTAAATTCCCAAAAAATATTCGAGAAAAACATTTGCAAGAAGGCATACCATGAGTCAAAAACATAAGCCAGTTTAGGAATGAGATGCCAATTTGATGACTCTGTGATGATACTTTTTCTGGGGCAAGTTTCAAATAGACTGATATGGTCTACACATTTTTATATACATGCCAAGACAGTACACATTAGCTATGAGCAAGAGCTTTTGTCCTCACCACACCAGGATATCTGGTGAATTATTTTTAATACTTTTTATGATCTATAGGTGGAATCAAAACTTGGTCACCAGTTTTAATACATTCATTCAACATTCACGGTTGTTGGTGAGCCATCCATAGTGATTGGTTTAGATAGGATGAGCATATACTGGGCCATCTATTTCTAATCCATATAATCAGAATTTTGTATTCTGTGATCTCCAGTGTGTAGTTGGGAACTGTTTTATTGTTAATATCAGTGTTGGTTTCCAGAGTCCAGTTGGCATGATTACTGTTAATTGACTTTGGCTTCATTGATCCAACCAATTATTTTCTGCATCATTGTTTATATTTTCTTTGGTATCAGTGATTTGAGATAAAGCATCAGCATGTCTGATTTGAGTGTGCTTCCTATAGCATAACTTGTGATTATAAACTGACAGTAAATTATACCAATGAATCATCCATGAGCCAAATAGTGTGGATCAGTTGGTTGGCTGGAATATCTAGGAGTAGGTGGGGATCCATAATGATTTTGATTTTTCTTCCATATATATTTTAACAGTCTAACTGTGATCCTATTCTAAGAATTTAAGTGAGAACAAGTTATTAATGTGTGCTTTGATTAAGTACATTTATGAGCATTGGACGAGTCCGACCTCAAGTGCCAATCTTACCAATTAATCAGAATTATACCCCTCAAAAACAAAAGGTTCCAGTGGACCTTATCAGGTGCCTTATCCAGACTAGCTCAGTCTCAAGGTCTGGGAGACAATGTCTATCAGGAGAACGGTATCTATGTTATCTTATAGAGAAATGTCATATATACGCTTTTATAATTTTCCTACCCTAAGAATCTTTTTTTTTTAGAAATATGTGGCCATTAATACTAGTAAGCTTTTATAAATAATGACCCAGAAATTATAAGAATCTCAGAATTCAAATAAATACACAAGTTTTAGCTTAATTTTGTAATATTTATTAATACATGCATCTACTAATATCTCAAGCATATGACTCAGTCATTCTGATACATATATATATAATATCAATATACCCAGTCATGAAAAAATGCAACTATGCATCAGAGTTGTATTTATTAAATAATTTAATCTATTTTCTATAATTCTTTTCTTTAACTTGGGACAAAGTGCATATTTCTTAATTTAGTATTAAACTATTATATGTCCCTTCAGTATATATAGAGAAAGTCATGCTTACCTCCTTTGAGAATGAACATTCATGTGTTCAGGCAGATAATCTGTAAGCTTACAGTATTACAATGGCGATTGTTTTAGCAAGAGTTGTCAGTCTAAAAGATGATGAAAAATTCCATAACATATACACATGATAATCCATCTTAGAGATGTTAGGTAGGTGATTCTAAAATTTGAGTGCATGAAGGTTCTTGTTGTTTGGAGCTCCACAATCACTTCACTTGCTTGAAATAGATGGCTAAAATCTCCATAGATAAAGGTCTTCATGATAGGTAGATCACAAAACAGCTATACACTGGGACAGTTTAATGAATCCATATAATTTTTCTACCCCGGCATTTTAGTGTAATCCATTCTTATTAATTTTTATTAATTAATAAAATCACTTTATTAAAATTTACTTTCCACGCTCCTTTCTCTATAACAGACCTTTTCCGAATCACTACAAAATCAAAAAATATATAGTTCTTTTCTTTTACCTCTCTTTCACCTCACTCTTTTTTGTCTATCCATATGATGCCAATGACCATTATCTCAGGAATTCTTTTAGCATGATTAGGTTTCCATCGTCCCAAAATACTTAGTGGCCAGTTCTTGGAATTCTGATGACAAATGTCATTAACAAATCTCACCCATGACACAACTTGCAACCCCTTTTATTACTATCTCCAGCTTTATATTTTAATTTGTTTTCATTAAGAAACATGGTCTACTAATGACATTATTTCAATAACTATAACTTATGGTAATAAACAACAAAATATATAAAACAAAAAAGTATAAAATGTAACTCCACACATAACCGCTCCTCTTCATTTTTACATACAAATCTATTTGTTAGTAATTAATTCCACACAACATTACAACAACATATGCAATAAATATATATGTATACATTCAAGCCTTTAAATGTTTAATGTGTTTCTCTCACACTCTTTTGTAACAGGGTTCAAATGTATATAAATTTTCTCTCATCTATTAATTCAATCCATAATAACAACTGCAACAAACATTCTTTTGTAATCATTAGTGCCTTTTATTTCTTTTAGTAACTGTATTTGAACCCAGCTACTGTTACAATATATATTGATGGAATTTCAACATTGCAGCAACTATGGCTGGTGCCTCTTTGTCAAGTTGACTGTAATTCCTTTTTGCTGCTGTTAGTGTTCTAGACATAAATATTATTGGATATTCACTTTTTCTGATGAATGACTAAGATCCACCCCTATTCCATACTTGGATGCATCTCTAGTTAATGTTATATCAAGGTTCTTATCATAATGTAATAATAACTAATCTGAGGCCATTAGTGGCTTTAGATTCCAAAAAATGTCTCTTGTGGTTTCTTCCAAATCATTTTTTGATTTTTTTTTTAAAAAGTTTGTATAGTGATTTTGTTACATTCATCACATTTTTTAACAAATTTTCAAAAAAGTTGATCAAACCTAAGAATTCTTAGAATTGTTTTCCCTTTTTAGAGGTTTGAGTATTTATTATGACCCTGGTTTTTTCAGGATCAGGTTTGATTCCCCTATCCATGATTATGTGTCGTAGAAACTTTATTTCCACCACATCTCAAATGCAATTTTATACATTAAGAGGTAACTACAAACTTTTCTAATCTTTTGCATACCCTGTTTGACTTTCTTTTGATGATCTTCTCAACTCAGTTATTATTAAGTTATCATTGAAATATGGTATAATCCCCTCCAGGCCTTCCAATAACATGTCCTTTTTGGCTTGGAAGATATTTGAGGCTATAGTTGCCCCCCCAAAGTAGTCTGTTGTACAACCCCTTATTCATTGTAATGGTCAACCTGGCTGTAGATTCTTTTGACACTAGCATCTGGTGGATAGCTGTATTCAGATCCAGTTTTGCAAAATATTTAGCCCCCTTTAACCTCACTAAAATTTCTCTGTTTGGCACAGATTATGAGCTATTCTCAATACATTTATTGAAGGTTAGTCTATAATCTCCACATATACATACGTATTTGATGATTTTGTTTCATGACAACTATAGATGTGCCCATTCTACCTCCTCCATGGGTGTTAGTACCCCTTTCTCCACTAATTTACTTAGAGATTCTTCAATTGAGGATCTTTGGGCAAACAGGATTTTTTCAATTTAAAATGAATGGGTTTTGTTCCTTCATGACAGTGGATCTTAACAGGTATTGTGTTCAATTTTCTCTGTTTTGCCATGAATAGTTCTTTTTCTATTTGTATTTTGTTCAGCATACATATTTTAATACCTAAGGGGATGAACCATTTCCTACTAATCAGTGATGTTATTTTACTTTTTACAATAAATGGCCTTAACTTCTTCTATGAGTGTTTGTAGTCTCACTACTTTGACCATTATGATTATGTCAATGAAGTTCCCATTTGCATCTCTCACCCTTACTTACTTTCAATTTTCAGTTTTGTATTTTTAGTTCTGCACATAGTGTGACACAGTCTCTGTAGGATATTATGGATACAACTACCCCACTATCTATTTCTATTTCAACTGGTTTTTCACATATTTTCACTTTCAGCATTATTTGTTTGCTATTGTTGGTCTCAGCTTTATGAATTTCTGCGAGACATCCAGAATTTCTTATTTTGTTTCTCGGAAACTCATTAGTTTTTTTAGTTTTGATGTGGAAAATCCTCATTAGGTAGCCCAACCTTTTTATAATTGTTACATCTCATGCTCTTGCTGTTGCACTTGCTTGTGAGATCACCAGCCTTTCCACAACAAAATCACTTCCAATTTTTATTTTTTTCTTCCCTGATTGTTTTTAGAATTGATGTTTGGTTTAGATGTCTGACTTTTGAAATTATTTCACATTATTGATTCCTGACTCATGAGTAATTTCCTTTTTGACTGCTTCTGTATAGGTTATCTCAGGGGTGGCCAACAGCTACTGACGGAGTCTATTGAGATTCATTTCCACAGGAATTGGTTCAATAAGGCATCATCTAAATAATCATCATCTCTTGATGCCATATCATAGGCTCTGTAACTTTTCTCCTTTCACTTGCCATCTGTTACATAAGTGTAACCTGACTATATGTTTTGATGGTTTGGGGCTAAAATAATTATTTAGCTGCTTAATAACTTCAGTGTATGTTAAGCTTTCAGGGTTATCAGTTTCACATAATCAGTTTGTGACTTCAATCAATCTTGAACCGACAAAAATCAATAGGGTGGTAATTTTAGTGACATCATCTTTCACATTACTGACTACAAAATATTTAGATATATGAGTTGTGTTCATTGGCCATTCAGAGGGGTAGCTACCATCAAATTCTTTTATACCTAACTGAACAGTTGCCAAATTCATGATCACTATCAATATTTTAGTGCCTATTACTGGCTTTATGTTCTGTACTTTTGTGCCTCAACCCTCTTGCTTTTTTTTTTAATTTCTGTTCAACTGCTGGTTTTTCCCAATTCACAATTTGTCTGTGGCAAGCTGACTCTTTCCTCTTTCAATTGCCTGTTCAATTGTACCAAATTGTGCTATATATTGAGTTAATTAGCACAATAAAAAAAAGAGGACATGAGCATGTTTGGTTGTCTATTATTTAATAATAACAATAGGATTAATTTATACCAGAATTAATAGTATTTTTATATATTCATACACATATGATAAAGTTACACGTAATTATGTTACAGATAAAAGTTAGTATAGTTATCATTAGTTATAATTAGCCATAAGACATGCAGAAATTGTAATACAGACTGGAGCCTCCTTCATATTTAAATCCCCTTTCTTCATCTTCAGCTGGGATTCCATAGGGTCGAAGTCTACTCAGCTTCTGGGTGCATGTTTACACTTAACAGAGAAAAACTTTTATTATTGGTTAATTTACTTTGCCTGCTCAATTCGTTTTCTATTTCTATCTTTACTTGTCTTCTTTAACACAGTAACACTTCCTATTTGTCATACTTATCTTTTTTAACACATTAAAACTTTCTGTTCTAATGTGCACACACACACAAGATTATTAAAAAAGGGGTTATGGCAAAATAAAAATGAGAAATAAGGAGATTAGGTTAGCATAGTAGCAAACAAAAAATTCCACATAATAGTGCCATCTAATGTAAATTCTATTAGAAGGTTATGCATTTTAATTCTTATCCAATTCTTTTCAATCCAATATGCTTCGACTAGTTTCTAAGTTATGGCTTTCATCAGTGGGGAATCTTATATGTGGAAGTAGTGTCTATATCTTTGGATCTAATGAGGATATTGCTTGGGGTGGTACTGGATGAAGGATTAAAATGCACAACTCTCTTGTAACTACTAATTATTCGAGCTTACATTACATGGTTCTATTTTGTTGAAAATGTTTTTGCTACTGTTTTAAGAGCTTATGTAAACATATAGAAATGGTGATTATATGGTGTTTTAGAGATTAGGTTAGTCATTTATGAAAAAAGAATTAAAGCATAACAATTCTCAGAATTTAAAAAAGAAGGTTGTTGTCAGACTTCTAGAGAGGAAAGTGAATTACATAAGTAGAGAAGTAGCTGCATATATGAAGAGTATTGATGCAAGTACAAAAATTTATAAAATAATAAGTGCTCTTAAAAAGGTAAAGAAAAAATTAAATAGCAAAAAATAAAAAAATCACTAGAACAGAAGCTAATAATAAGGAAAAGCAATTGAATATACAGAACAATAAACATTAATGCAGCAAAATAACCCAAATAAATTATGAAAAAGTGGACATCATAAAAGATAGAGAAAAGAATATTTATATATTTCGTTTCTCTATCTTTTATGTTGTCCATATATATATATAAAGACATAAGGGAAAACATTTAGTTTATCTCAGAAAAAAGGGTACAAAAATTCCTTTTAAAGAATCAGATGGAGCAATCCACGAGGCAAAGCTACTGCAGATAGAAAAAGATAAGTGAATGATGATAATAAAATACATGCAGAGAAAATAAAAAATACAAATATTAAGGCAAGTAAAATTTATGAAAATAATGGACAAAAATCATAAAGAACATATGAAATAGAGGTAATAAATATTTCAGAAAGATGTGAAAACTGAGGGATTTAAAACTGATGAGAAGAGTGAAAATTTTAAAATTGATGCAAACATGATGGAAGAATTAAAAGTTGATATAATGTAAAAACCATGGTTGAACTTAAAAGTGAATTTGCATTGATGACATCTGAAATGGAATGTAAATCCACTGTATATAAAACAAGTGATATTGAAGTTAATCATCAAAACACATCATCTAAGAACTATCAGGATAAGTTGATTGCTTAATTAGTTTTTGGAAGCCAATTTTTTTAAGGGAGTTGAAACTTTTGATTGACAACTTTGATATATTAAATTAAGTTAAAAAATTATAAATAAAATTCTAATAAGTACATTGTATTTTTGACTTCTTAAAATGTTAAATATTATATTTATAGTCATACAAATATATTCATGCTGATAATTAGATAAATTTTGTTATTAAAATAATTCAGAATATACAATATTATAGATTTAATTCAGATAGTTCAAATTTTGCAGCCAAATATATATATTTGCATATTTTAAAACTAAAAAATCAGTTAAACCTTATTCTATTTTATTTTCATTATATATATATATATATTGTAACAATATATAAATATGCCATTACATTAATTTAAAATAAAAACTAAGTTCGCAAATAAAAATAAATTTATTAAAAATCTAAAAGCTAAAAAAAAAAATTAAAGAGTTGTAAACTTTAAAAATATTTTTTTTTTTTTTTAAAAAAAAAAAGTGTTTGAACATACTTTGTTATAAAAAAGTACAAATTTAAAATAAGGTATTTTTGTAAGTGGAAATGATGGTTTATAAATTAATTGAAAAGCAAGCTAGCCTTAGGGCTCTTGTATAATTAAAAAGTCTGATGAAAGATAGATAAGAAAATAAAGAGAATTTAGCTTGACCAATGGAAGCACTAAGCCTCTCGGACCTTAACGAAAATTTGGATTAGTGATGTCTTTGTTCATTCAATCTGGAGATTTACTATAAAAAGAAAAATATTGAGTTCCAGTCAGTTTCCAGCTTGATTTGGTGAGAAGAATGATAAGATGCACTTGTCGTTCTCTCTCACTTATTTTAAAAATGAAAGACTGTGAAACCAGAATGGAAACAGCTAATGCCACCTCCAGAACATTAAATCGGTCTTCCAATGGAGACATCATGGGAATTAAAAACAGGAACCTGGACTCTTCTACCATGAGCTATGAACTTTACAAATTAACAAAAAAAAAGTAATTAAGAACTTTCGTCATTGTTTTTTTAAAAGATTCTGCTAATCTAAATTTTAAAATGAACTCTTGTTTGATTTCCAAATTAATAATTGATGTTTAAATTTATATAGTTAAGTTTGCTAAAATCATTTCCATTTTATTATTTTTATTTGTATTAATATTTATTGTTTAAATTTTAAATGATGAAATTTAAGTTGGGTATGGGTGTTGCATGGATTCATTAGTGGTTGATTATGTTGTGGTTTTCACATTTGATTAGAATATATGGGTTATCGATGTCAATGCAGCATTTTCACATTTGATTAGAATATATGGGTTATCGATGTCAATGCAGCATCTTATGATGAATGTCATTGGGTTTCTTGTATTCCCTCGGCAATTGACATTATCGATGACTTTGTATTTTGATCGGTTGTGTTTATTTTGAAATGTTTTTAACCATGGAATCTATGCAGCCAATCTATACTCAACATTATAAAACAAATTTTATAAAATTCATCTGTGCGAACATATCTAAATGTTAAATTTAAGTCGGGCATGAATGGCTATATAGATTTGTAAAGTTATATTAAGGAAGGGTAATCTTAGGTTATTCATTTCGTAGTTGAATTAGGTCAATGGATTGGATATATTGGTGTAGTTAGTAGATGTAGTATGAGATTTGCTATGGGCAGAATCGATTTGCATGCCACATAAACCCTTTTTGCCTATGGAAGGGATGGTAAGATGGAAACACACGGTCCCTTCCTACGGAGTTTTTTTATTGGTCTTCTTGCCATACAGATGTGACATTCCTGTATTGGACAAGAGTCAATGTCTTCTTTAATCATGATGCTCAGAGGTACCTTCCTGGACAGTATGATAATTGTGCTGTCGTATCATGCTACATTGAATACGTCAATATATCAGATGAATTGATGCCGGTTTGATTGCAAACTTTTGGCCTCAGGTTAAATAATGGATAGAATATTTTCTTTTCAAATGCAGATCTATGTAGTTTATTCATACTCGACAATCTTAAATAAATATAAATGGTTTAGATGATTTAAATTTTTAAAATAATAAGTTAAATTAACAGAATATTAAAATCTAAAAAATAATAATCTTGTTTCTCAAAATTATATATGTGCATAAATAAATATTGTTTGTGTATAAATTACTGGTAGTGGCTTTTATTTTTTTATATATATATTTAAAATACAAATTAATGAAGTTTTTTATTATCTCTGCGTCTCCATGAGCTAGTGACAATGGGCTAACAGTCTAAATATTTAAATAAAGTGGAATCTTATCAGTGCGTATCTGCCTACTTTATAAATTTTTCCAGGTTCAAATGCCTAGATGGCACCCTTGTAGTGCAGATGCAGTTAGATTCGATTTCCACTTTCATTTGGATCATTATAATTGGTCTTCCAACTGGGGCTGATCATTAATAAACCACGAGTGTCCTGAGAATTTTACCATGAGTACTTTTAAAAATAAATCATGTCCGTAATATTTTTTCGGAAATGAATATAAATATATTTTTTATATTAATGTAAAGTTATAGGTTGAATTGTGTTTTAAAGGTACTTGCACATATGTAAAAACAAATTCGAGGAATAAAAAGTAATAAATAAAATGTAATTAATAAATCATAATTTTTTTTTAAAAAAAGTCTTATTTAAAATCCAAGCGTTTAACGTGCCTAAGTAATAGTTAAAAGTAGGAGAAAAGAAACTTGAAAGGGAGGGGGCAAAAATTTAGCTGGTAGTAAAGAATAAACAGTCAACAATTTTTTTTATCATTATATTTGTGTGTAATTACTGTTTTGTCTTATAAAAAAAAGTTTTGTCCTTTTGAAATTTCATATATAATCAATTTGTGTAACGTAATTACTAACACTAAGTAAATTCTTTTTTTTTTTAATGTTTTTGTTTTTTGAGGAAGTTTACTGATATGTAACGATATATAAATATGCCGTTACATTAATTTAAAATAAAAACTAAGTTTGCAAATAAAAATAAATTTATTCAAAATCTAAAAGCTAAAAAAAAATTAAAGAGTTGTAAACGTATATATATTCGCACAGATGCAAAACTTTGAAAATATTTTTTTGATAAATTAAAGTATTTGAACATACTTTGTTAAAAAAAATACAAGATTTAAAGATAAAATATTTTTGTAAATGGAAATGATTGTTTTATAAAGTAATTGAAAAGCAAACTACCCCTCGGGGTTTTTATATACTGTAATTAAAAAGTCTGGTGAAAGATAGATAAGAAAATAAAGAGAATTTAGCTTGACCAATGGAAGCAGCAAGCCTCTTGGACCTTAACAAAAATTTGGATTCGTTCAATCTGGAGATTTACTATAAAAATAAAAATATAGAGTTTCCTGATGTTTTCCAGCTTGATTTTGTGAGAAGGGCGATAGGACGCATATATCGCTCTCTCTCTATTTAAAAAAAATTAAATGACTGTAATACCAAAATGAAACCAGCTAATGCCACCTCCAGAACATCAGATCGGTCTTCCAATGGAGACATCATGGAAATTAAAAACAGGAACCTGGACTCTTCTACCATGAGCTATGAACTTTACAAATTAACAAAAAAAATAATTAAGAACTCTCGTCATTGTTTTTTTTAAAGATTCAGCTAATCTAGGTTTTAAAATGAACTCTTATTTGATTTTCAAATTAATAATTGATGTTTAAATTTTACATAGTTAAGTTTGCTAAAATCATTTCCATTTTCATTTTTTATTAATATTTTTGTATAAATTGTTTAAATGCATAAAATTTAAGTTGGGTATGGACTGTTGCATGGATTCATTCACATTTAATTACATTTTTTTTTCATATATGATTAGAATATATATTTGGGAAAAAAAGTTTTTTTGGGGGATATCTAAAAGTTTTTTCGGGTGTCTTTTTAGTCATCGATGTCAATGCAGCATCTTATGATGAATGCCATTGGGTTTTTGTATTCCCTCTGCAATTGACATTATCAATGACTTTATATTTTGATCGGTTATGTTTATTTTGAAATGTTTTTAACCATGGAATCTATGCAGCCAATCTATACTCAACATTATAAAACAAATTTTATAAAATTCATCTGTGCGAACGTATCTAAATGTTAAATTTAAGTCGGGCATGAATGGCTATATAGATTTGTAAAGTTATATTAAGGGAGGGTAATCTTAGGTTATTTGTTTCATAGTTGAGTTAGGTCAATGGATTGGATATATTGGTGTAGTTAGTAGATGTAGTATGAGATTTGCTACAGGAAGAATCGATTTGCATGCCGCACAAACCCTTTTTGCCTATGGAAGGGATGGTAAGACAGAAACACACGGTCCCTTCCTATGGAGTTTTTTTTTATTGTTCTTCTTGCCATACAGATGTGACATTCCTGTATTGGACAAGAGTCAATGTCTTCTTTAACCATGCTGCTCAGAGGTACCTTCCTGGACAGTATGGTAAATGTGCTGTCATATCATGCTACATTGAATACATCAATATATCAGATGGATTGATGCTGGTTTGATTGCAAACTTTTGGTCTAAGGTTAAATAATGAATAGAATATTTTCTTTTCGAATGCAGATCTATGTAGTTTATTCATACTCGACAATCTTAATTAAATATAAATTCATCTGTGTAGATGATTTAAATTTTTAAAATAATAAGTTAAATTAACAGAATATTAAAAACTAAAAAATAATAATGTTGTTCCTCAAAATTTAAAATCATTCAAAACTATATATGTGCATAAATAAATATTGTTTGTGTATAAATTACTGGCAGTGGCTTTTGTTTTTTTTTATATATATTTAAGATACAAATTAATCAAGTTATTTATTTATCTCTGCATCTCCATGAGCTAGTGACAATGGGCTAACGGTCTAAATATTTAAATAAAGTGGAATCTTATCAGCGCGTATCTGCCTACTTTATAAATTTTTCTAAGCTCAAATGCCTAGATGGCACCCTTGTAGTGCAGATGCAGTTAGATTCGATCTTCACTTTCATTTGGATCATTATAATATATATATATATTCCTTTCATTTGTAATTGTAATTCAAATTGTTCTTCTGTGTAATAAAGTGTTCTTTCTTTTTTATAATCTAACATTAAGTGCACTTTTGGTGAAGCTCATAATAACCAGAGACTTTACCAAATATGCACTCAGCTTTAGATTATGTAAATAAACAAATGTATGCAATTTTGAATATATATATATATATATATATATTGGAATGATCGCAACATATATGTTGTACAAACACATACACATATATATATGTATATGTTAATAATTTAAAAAATATATATATGAAGAAAAAGAGAAAAGAAAAATAGTTTAAAAGTAGTTTTAAAAATGAATTTAATAAAAAGGAAAGATTACATCATTTTTTTAGAATAGATTACTTTTATTAAGATTAAGGATATAGAAAGAGAATCATGTCAGATAAATATTTAAAATCTGCTCTTTTCTTTTTATAATTGAAAAAAAAAGTAAATGTTAAAAAAAAAAAATGTAAAAAATTTTAAAATATAATTTTCAATAAAATTAATTAGTGAAAGAAATCTTGTAAACTATCTCATTGGCAGGAATGCATTTAAATTTTAAAAGATTCCTGGCCAATAAGATAGTAGATGAATCTAAAAAAAAGATTAGATAAATAAATGTAAATTAATTAAAAACCAAATTAAAATTATAATAAATATTAGACAATGGGAGAGTTAAGTATAAAAGTGGCCGCTTATCCATAGTAATCCAGTTGTTGCTCAGTTTTTCTACTAGTTGCTCAGCAGTTTTCCCAATAGTTGGAGTTCATGAGTTCATTGATTCATTCATTAATGAGTTATTACTGAGAGCATAGTTAATGAGATCCTCAGAGAGCCAATTATTACTTCAGAAAAGCTAAACACAGAAGCCATAGAAGTAGCAATATGTGTTGCTAAAGAAATTTTGGAATGTTCATCTGGGCTTCATGCACCAGGTCTTTGGCACCATCAACTCCTCTTGTTTTTGACCAATGCCTCAACCATAGTATAGACACTGCCACATTCTGTCTCATTGTCCATCAAAAGCATGGAAAGAAACCCATGAAGCCATCACTGGATACCGAAAGGTCAGCTATCTGAAAAATTAAAACCGAAGGAAATGTATCAACTGCAGAAAGATGATATCATCTCATCATAATAAAAAAACCTACATAAATATAACTTTTCAATCATAAATTAAGTGTCTAGACATTTTTTTAAAAAAAAAAGAATTATAAATGAACAATTAGTGATATTGTATTACTAATAATAATTGTATAATTATTTATTTTATTTGTTTAATTGTATTAAATATTTATTTGATTGTGTATGCATATAAATAAAAAGTGTTTATTTAAATGTTGCTTAGCCTATACTCTCTGTTTTAACTGTGTGACCAAGAGTTTAAGATTATAAATATTTTCATGTATTAGTTAGTATTGTGCTGGGTTTCCTAATCAAGATGGTTGAGTTAACCTGTGTAAATATCAAGTGCTGGGTTTATCTGCCTGTCATTCAAGAATTCAAGTTATATACAACCTATGTGACCCGATGGCACCTGAGACTTGTTCTCAAAACAAATAAAGTGCTTTGGATAAGGAGTGTTGTCCCAGAAGTATGGAAATGTGCTATGATCAGGAAAAATGGTTGGGGCTGTGGGTAAGTAGCCTTGATTTGGCCATAGGTATCATTATGGTTAATCTATCAATGATATTTTACCCCCATCCTTGATGTGAAATCTGGTGCTGAAGGCATTAAATAAGTATAAAAAGTAATAATAATAAAGCCAGTCATATAAGTAAATAATAAAATGTTAATAAATAATCATACATAGTAGATATAAAAATATTATTAATAGTAATTTCATATATATATATATATATATGTGTGTGTGTGTGTGTGTGTAAAGAAAGAATTGCTGTAAGTAGTGGAGTTTCTAGGTAACTATCAATTACCAGCTGTTAAGTTAATTAATCTGTTCTAGTAATCTACAATAAATGTTTTTTTGTCTTGGTATACTTAGAAATAAAAAAGATTCTATTTTATTTCTAACTCAAACTATAATATGTATTAAAACTCAGACATTTTTTGATAGATATAAAGACTTAGAAGAATTTCATCTTCTCTTTATATCCTGTAAATATTATTTCTTCTTTAGGGTGTGATGTATCTTAAATATTTTCATGTATTATTTATGATATAAATAAAAAAATAAATGGGGCAGATTTAAAAAAGTATTAGCAACAATCTGTTCTAGTAGTTAGCAATTGCTTTTTTTGAAAAAAAAAGAGGACAATTTTATTTCTAAGTAAACCCAAGGCAAAATCTATTGTGGGTTAGTAGATCAGATTTTATCTAGCAATGCCATGGCTAACAAAATCTCTAGTTATTACATGCAAATAGTGGCACACATTTCTTTGTTTGCATCATAATTAATCTATAAAAATATTTAACACATCTAAATAAATTGGTGTACATGTGTACATTTAAAATGTATTTTATATATTTAATGTCAAAACCATTATCTATTACATTGGTACTTTGGTATTAGAGCTGCAACATCGAGTATGTATTAAACCTACTGCACCTGTTCACTTTCATATCAATCTGCTGATAACTTTGTAATCTTGGGATCTGACCAAAATAATATGTACATGAATCTTGTACATGACTTTTTTTTGGCAGAAAAAAATATGTACCAGATCTTGTACATAGTATTTTGGCAATATTTTCAAAGTTATCGGGAGGTTGATATGAATGTGAACAGGTGCAATAGATCTAATACATGCTCTGTGTTGAAGAACTAAAAATAAAAAAAAATAAAAACAATATATTTGTCATTTTCAAAAAGAAATGTACAATTTAAACAAGACATTCAAATATGTACAACTTGGACACTAACAACTTTTAAAAACATTTAAAATATAAAAAAAAATGTGATTTGCAATCTTAATGAAGAATGATATTTAAAAGCAAAAAAAAAGGTGATTGCGATCTTAATGAAATAATACCATTACACAAAAAAATGGTAAGTTTAAATTTGCACTAAACATTAAATGATTTTAATTTTTAAATAATATTTATAAAAAGACATTAACTATATGTACAACTTTCACCATCACAACTTTTAAGAATGACATTCCCAAACAAAAAAAAGTGATTTGTGATCTTAATGAAATGATGTCATTACATAAAAAAATTGTTACTAAACAAACAGTAAATGGTTTTGGTTGGTAAATAATATTTATAAAAACACATTAAGTATACTCATACGATATTTACTGTGTAATATATAACAGGAATTGTCACCTTGAAACAAAAAATTTAATATTACTACAGAAGATGGAGATCTGTACTAAAAATTTTCCCTCTGAAAATGTAACAGGTGATTGCAGAGTATGCAGGGATTTTCAACAGAAATGCTAATAAGCATATTTTTTTTATAAACAAATTAAACAAAAAAAAAAAAAAAACCACACAAAAATATATATTAAAACGGAACAAAAACCACACAAAAAAAAATACATATTAATTATGAGAATGAAAATGTCAAAGTATTACAAAAAAATCGGATTGCGTTGATAAAGAAACACACGTTTCCACACAGACTGGGATTTTCAACAGAAATGCTAAGATACGTATTTCTTTGTTATAAACAAATTAAACAACAAAAAAAAGGAACAAAAACCATGCAAAAAAATACATATTAATTATGAGACTGAAAATGTCGAAGTATTACGAAAAAAAGATCGCGTTGATAAAGAAAAACATGTTTCTACACATATATTCACAGGGTTTATTTCCTTTCAATTTGACATCATCACAACATTACACATTTATTGTGAGTGTGAAAAGGTCTCCTATCTCCCCTATATTGCAGGTTTAATATCAAAGTATCTAAAGTCTATATGGCAATATAAATATTAAACTAATTATATTACTATTATATATTAGGATGATATTAAGATCATATATTGATATTCTGACAATAATTCCAATTCTTAATTAAAAAGTTTGTGAATTTTGTAAATAGTCAGCTTAATAAATTATTATTTTATTTAATTCTTAATATAACTGTTCCCAAAATACTTATTATATCAATGATCACTGTAATCTTCTACTTCTATGATAAGTTAAGACTGAGATATTGCAAGATATATATGTGTACAGGATTACTTGCTTTTCACAAGAAAGCATAACATCATGACACCTTATGAAATAGATTATAATTACTTCTGTATTATAAAGTAAAATAAAGCTAGTGACAATAATTATAAAATATAGTTAAATGATCAGCTTTGATATATTTGAAAGTACATTTGATTATTTCCATTATGATATACTTTTTGTATATTATTTAAATTTATTTTATTCATAACAATATAAGTAATATAATAATCAGTAAAAAGCTGCTTTCTTATTAATTTAAAATTTTTATATCTTAGTAATTAAATCAAAACAATAATTTATCTTTACTGATTAACATATTCACCTTCCTACTTCTTGTTTAAAATGAAAGTCAGCTTATTTAATGATTTCTTTCTTTATTCCATTATAATATACTTTTTTACAACTAAAAAAATCTGAGAAATTGTTCTTTATTTTTCACTATACTAATTTTTCTTTTCATTTAGCAACTGAAATTTTTTTAAAATGTAATAGACTTAAAAAGTTGAGTTTTCTTCAGATATTTTTTCTTTCTTCCATTTAGTGATTGGCTGTAATCATTTGTAAAAATCTAAAAACTTTGAAAAACAATTTTTTTCTGAGATTTTTCTTATTCCTTCTACTTAATGGTAAGATATAATCTTTTTTAAAGATTAATTTTTTCATTGATCATGAATTAAATAGAACTATTAGCATAAGATAGAAAAAAATAAAAAGAAAGTTCACTATTGTGTAGATATTTATTGGATTTATTTATTTTTAGGTGAATATAAATATTGATTTATTTACTAATAAAATTATCTCATAGTGCATAAAAACATCCATATTATATATATGAGTGAGTTAAAACTACACATTATATACAGTTTATTCTTTGGGAATATTGATATTCATACCAGCTCAGAATCAAGTGTCATGAATGCAGCTGGTCTAAATTATAGGTATATATTGTGAATAAATGATAGCTATATGAAATTGTAAGTAAAAAAAAGTTTATTTCTAAAAAATAAAGATAGTTATAAAATGCAAATTTTTATCTTAATATTAATTTAGTAATATAATATATTATTTTATAGCCAATAGATTAGGATAATATTTAGTTTATTTTCATTTTAACTAAAGTATCAATATTTATGTTTATTCACACTAAAAATAAGTTAGGAATGATAATGTTTTATTTAAAATATATTACACGCAATACATCTTACATATACATGTAAAAAAAATGTGTGTCTATGAACATCTTACTATAATACATTTATCAGCATTTCTGCTAAAAATACCAGCATACTTTACAATCACCTGCTTCATTTCAGAGGGAAAATGTTTAGTACAGATTTCCATTTTCTGTGGTAATATTAAATTTTTCATTTCAAGGTGACAATTCCTGTTATATATTACATGGTAAATATTGTATGAGTATACTTAATGGGTTTTTATAAATATTATTTAAAAACCAAAATCATTTACTGTTTGTTTATTAACAATTTTTTTTGTGTAATGGCATCATTTTATTAAGATTGCAAGTCACTTTTTTTGATTGGGAATGTCATTCTTAAAAGTTGTTTGTGAGAAAGTTGTACATATAGTTAGTGTCTTTTTATAAATATTATTTAAAAACTAAAATCATTTACTATTTGTTTAGTGAATATTTAAACTTACCATTTTTTGTGTAATGCTGTAATTTCATTAAGATCACAAATCACTTTTTTTTTTGCTTTCAAATGTCCTTCATTAAGATCCCAAAATCACTTTTTATTTTATTTTAAATGTTCTTAAAAGTTGTTAGTATCCAAGTCATACATATTTAAATGTCTTGTTTAATATTATACATTTCTTATTGAAAATGATAAATATATTATGTTTTTACTTTTATTTATATTTAGTCTTGCAACACAGAGCATGTATTAGACCTACTGCATCTGTTCACATTCATATTAACCTTCTGATAACTTTATAAATCTTGCCAAAATACCATGTAAAAGATCCATGTACACATGTTTTGTTTTGTCAAAAAATTCATGTATAAGATCCGTGAACATGTTATTTTGGTCAGATCCCAAGATTACAATGTTATCAGCAGATTGATACGAATGTGAACAGGCACAGTAGATCTAATACATGCTCTTTGTTGAAGCTCTAATACCAAAGTACCTTAAATAATATTTATAAAAAGACTTTAACTGTATGTATAACTTTCACCCTAACAACTTTTAAGAATGACATTCCCAATCAAAAAAAAAAAAATGTGATTTGGGATTTTAATGAAATGATGCCATTACATAAAAAAATTGTTACTAAACAAATAGTAAATGATTTGGGTTTTTAAATAATATTTATAAAAACACATTAAGTATATTCATACGATATTTACTGTGTGTGATATATAACAGGAATTGTCACCTTGAAATGAAAATTTAATATTACCACAGAAAATGGAGATCTGTTCTAAAAATTTTCCCTCTGAAAATGTAGCAGGTGATTGCAAAGTATGCTGGGATTTTCAACAGAAATGCTAATAAACTTACTTTTTTAATAAACAAATTAAACCAAAAAAATAGAACAAAAACCACAAAAAAATGCATATTAATTATGAGACTAAAAATGTCAAAATATTACAAAAAAATCGGATCATGTTGATAAAGAAAAACATGTTTCCACACGAACTGGGATTTTCAACAGAAATGCTAAGAAACATTTTTTTTTTGTTATAAACAAATTAAACCAAAAAAAAAAAAGGGAACAAAAATCACAAAAAACAAATACATATTAATAATGAGACTGAAAATGTCTAAATATTCCAAAAAAAAAAAAGATCACGTTGATAAAGAAAAACACGTTTCTACACGTATACTCACAGGGTTTATTTCCTTTCAATTTGATGTCATCATGACATTACACATTTATTGTAGAAGTGAAAAGACCTTCTATCTTCCCTATGTTGCAGGTTTAATATCAAAGTACTGACTTTTAATATAAACAAAAATTAATGGCTCTATAACTATACTAATATTTAAGTAAATTATTTATACTCTTAATAAATAAACCTTTGCAGATTATCTTATATATAAAATCCCTGAATATTTGTCCATAATGCTGTCACTTGATATTCAAGTTAAACATTTCTTTGTTAGAGGGTGAATTTTTCAAGGAAAAAAATAATTATTTGTTCTGCCAATAATAAATAATAATTTTTTATGAAGCATTTTATGCAAAGGAAAGTAATTTGTTAAAGCAACCGATTAAAAAAAAGTATTACCAAAATGATGGCCTTTCCATAGGCTAGATACATTTCTGGACTCTAAAAAATATGGTATTCAAATACAACTTTTTGAAGAAAAAAATACACAGAAAAAAAATCAATACATGTGCTTTTGATTACAGTATAGAATTGAATAGTTATAGCATTTAAATCATGAAAAAAATGTGATTTCAGTACATAAATTTATGCTTGAAATATGATATTAAGTGAAGGAAAAAAATAGATCTATAGTGTCGAATTTACATTTCTTTTTGGTTAGCATATAATTGAAGTCATGTAATTGGATATTGCAAAGTTTGTGACTCCACTGTAATACCATGCATGACTGAAATTTATTAAACCAATGAATTAAAAAAACTATTACAAAAATGATGGCCTTTCCATACATCGGATATATATGCTAGTACTTAAATAAAATAACACTAATGGATACATATTTTATTAGATTGCTACACATCAACAAAATTGTAAAGAGGAGACTAAATTATTTACAATAGAGTTATTAATTTAAAACTGTAGTTTAAATTTTGATACTTGAGTTTATTCTATGTCCATTTATAAAGTTTTTAATTATCTTATCTACTATTTCTTCTTATTGCAGTTTACAAATGATAGCTAGTTGTAAATATTATTCACAATAATAGATAATTCAAAGTTTATTAATGAATCATTGACAGAATTCTTTGTTGATTAATAATAATTTATACAAATTACAATAAAATTTATACCTTGTTATAATTTCTAATTTATATAATCTTGATTGTGTATAACAAAAATTAAAAAGATAATTCAAAAGAATTCCCTTAGTTATATATCATTTAAAAGCAATGTATACTAATAATTGTGATATTAGATCTGTAGTGTATATGACAAACGCATTGAATTGTAGAGCTCATTTGCACAAGATTATTGCATAATGATTGCTATCTTCTCTTCTAAAATTTTCACCTCCTATTAACAACTACAAAACTTCACCTCTAAATAATTTAAATATCAGTTAATATTTTATATTCTTTCATAAGGTGCTTATTAAAACCACCAAATTTACCCTTTTTTTACTCAAATGTATAAATTTCAAAATAATAGTAATTTTTCCTAATTTAATTTAATCAAAAATAAGTAGGAAATTCTATTCCTTCAATTCCAATTATGCCACTAATGGTTTAACTGGTGTAGAAGAAATAGAATTTGTTGTTAAAAACTATTATGTAAATTGGAATTATGTAGTGTTTTATTTTAAAATATAAAAACATTTAGAAAATCCAATGTAGCACAATTCTATATATATCAATTTTTAAATATATTGTGTGTATTTTAAATAATTAAATTTACTCATCATTCGTTCAAACTGGATAATCTTATTATCCCTTTCTTGGAAGAAAAAATACCAATGTTCATTTACTGTAATGTTTACTTTCTTTAGCTTCAATTTCTTTTTCATTATATAGAATAATTATATCATAGGATATCTACTGCACCTTTATTACCAACAAAATTGAAGGTTATGAGGGATTAAAATTTTACCACTAATGTCTTTTCTTGAAAATGCTTCACTGTATCCATGGACTGGGTTATCAAAAAAAGTCTTCAAATTTGAAATATCTAATTTTTATGTTGGGAAAAAAATTCTTTTTTCCAAGACAATTACATCACTTTTTTTTTAATGCCTAGGAATAAAACTTCTGGAAGTTAAATCATTGTAATATCAATTCTTCAATGAATATAATGGATCATTTGCATATTTATTTCAATAACCAAATACATCTATAGTATCTCCAATAGACAGTTTGTCTTCACTTCCCAATAATTTTTTTTAAGAGTACACAATTGGTCAAAATTCCATTTATTGCTTATCTCATTGTCAATAACAAATTTTGCATATCATTCATTTTACTTTGCGTCATTTTCATTAACTAAAAATTTTATTTTGAAGACCAACTAAATATTATATTTTAAATAAATCATTATTATTGAGTCAGCTGCTTCCTGCTTTTACTATAATTTCTATTACACAAGATTGATTAATAAAATAGTATTAGTTAAGATTTATTTTAACATTTCACTAATAATACTAAATTACTTTTTTTTCTTCAAATCTCCAGATATGATGATCAACTATAATTATCTATGTCTCTTTATAATATGTCTGATTGCCTATTAGGCTTCCATATTGGTCTGCCAATTTTATGTATTGGCTAAAGATATGTGAATGAAAATAACTCTATCATTATTATGTTTCACTATGTATTCCAGTTTTATGTAATGTTTTTAGAAATATGTCTGATGTAATAGTTCAACTATGCCCCATATTTAGAATCATTTTTATATGTTGAAAACATGTGTTTTAGGTAGTAATAGTAGAATTCGATTTCACATTAGCAAGACTATTTTACATCATGAAAATAGTCTAACTATATTGAAACTGATGACTAAATATTATTACCAGCTTTATTTTTTTTATAATACAGAAATAATATAATCTGTTTTGGAAGATATTACAATAATGTTGAATGGTAGCATACAAAAGACAATTAATTATACACATAGGCACATATTATATAACATCTCAGTCCAAAAATTATTACACAAATAATGAAATGACAATAATCTAAGATTTTGGAGCACATATTAAACAATAATTAATTAATAATCATTGATACATACATTGATATTTACAGTTTGATTTAGGAATATAAAAAATTATATATTTTTTTTATTTTAAAATAAGAATTATTATCGTAATGTCAATTCAGTAAATTATTATGACTCAAATAGTAATCTTGATATAATTAGCTTAATCATTGTAATATTATTTAAAATATTTAATAATGCCAAATTAAACAATTCAGTAACTAAAATTATATTCAGGTATAATATTTATCATTATAGTAGATAGGCATTCATAGAAAAAATATTTTTGAAAAATTATAATGAAAGAAAATAATTTACCAAAATTTTATAACTATGATAAATTTGTAACATACATTAAATAAACTATTTAACAGAAGATTAACAAGTTCACTTATTTATCATCTATATTTGTTAATACAACTTTTAAAATTGTGCTTCATTTGTACTGATATTTCCCCCCTTTTTATTTTCCTTTTGCAATGATAACTTTTGTGATAATCCAGAATTTCAAATAGTTTTGGGTGTTTTTTTTAGGAATTGGGGGGGAGGGATTTTTCAAGCTTCCATTTAAAAATAATTTGGTGAGATGACTAGTTTTTATTAAGATACTAGACAATATAAAAAATATAATCCTAACAAATTGATTCAAAAATGTTGTCTTAACCAAATGTTATTTTCAAAACAATATAGCATTAAGTCTCTAATAGCTTATAGACAAGAGCCTACTGCATTTTGACTGTTAACTTCTATTCTTTTCTGAAACTCTTATCTCCTATTAATGATCCTAGCTATTTGTAATTTTTTTTTATATGGTATTTACAAAAATTATTTACCAAAACAATTAGATGCTTGTTTTTTCAGAAATACATTACATTTAATTTTAAATCAATAAGATTTTAGAACTTAAAGTCAATCCCTGTTTACCAAACAAACTTATATTTTCAGGTAAATAACTGAAAAGAAAACACATTAAGATAATAATTGGTTGGCTATTTTAAATATTATTTAAATGATAATTATTCATACATTGGCATATTTTGTTTTAAAAATATAATATATATTTAGAAAATGTACTATAATGCAATTCTATGAATACTAATGTTTAAATGATTGTTATATATAATTTAAAGCCTAAGATTTACTCATCATCATTTTAGACTACATAGTCTCAATATATACAAAATTAGAAATAGTAAAATGAATGTTTATATACATTTTTAGCAGACTTTGGGTCTTTTGAAAAAAAAAAAAAGATTTATGATGAGGGGATAAAAGATCTATTGTTGAAATTTTTGATGGTATTCTGATCATATTACTGAAAAAAGTTGTAACAGCTTTTTTTTGAGATATGTGTGATTATAGCATCTAGCAATTGCACTGTGAATTATATATATATATTAATTTCTAAATTTTTACTTAATATTATTGAAATCATAGGTAAGAGATCAGAGGCAACAACTGCTCTCACACATGCATATATATGT
Organism: Epiperipatus broadwayi; assembly: GCA_028023455.1. Taxonomy (NCBI): domain Eukaryota; kingdom Metazoa; phylum Onychophora; class Udeonychophora; order Euonychophora; family Peripatidae; genus Epiperipatus; species Epiperipatus broadwayi. The sequence continues at coordinate 2,457,061 of JAQFVV010000136.1, read as the reverse complement.
ATATAAAATTTATGACACAACACTTTGCACATCTAATTACTGCTATGCTCTTAACATAGCATCTACATCTGGACTGGAGCAAAATTTAGCATTTTTCCAAATTATAAAAGTTAATTTTTTTCTTCATGAAACCAGCTAAATTGGTTATCCAATTATTGATCAGTAATTGTACATTTTTGTTAGCCTTGTGAATAATATCTTTTTTTTAGTATATTCATTGAAAATTATCAGAGAAACTTTTTTTTGTAGCTATCTATTTATATAAGCTATATCATAAAGTTAACTTTCTCATTACATATACTGTTTACCATTTTGTCTTTTATCCAAATATGGGAGAGTGGGGTTTATGCATATTCAGATCCTTTAAAATGCTAAGTGGATCATTGCTTTAATTATTGATAAGTCTTACCTGCTTAATAGTTTTTCATATATTTTCTGTGACGTGATTTTTATTCAGATATAAAAAAAAATACATGATAAGCTAAAAATATTTATTCTCAACTTAAAATCATTTGTAATCAGATCTACATATTATCCAACCAGAATAACGCTATAAAATAAACAACAAAAAAAATCTCTAAAAATAAATGTGTTTTATCAAAAGTTAAATTGCCAACTCATCAGTAATCCTAAAATTAAAAAAAACATGCTTAACGCAGCAACATGATGATTAAAACATTAAAACAATAAGCCACAAATAAAGAAATAAATATAACATTACAATTTTTAAATATATTCAGTATTCTGCAGAGTAATCTTTTTTAGTTTATTCACTCTATCTGATCTATATATTTTTTTCTTCCCATCACTTTTACAAATTTCCTTATCTATTAATTTCTCGTATAATCTCTTTTCACATCCTACAATTTCTTGAGATACAGTTTGGACCTTTAGTTATTTATTTATTGCATTGTTATTTTTTAAAACAAAGTATTTAATCTAGATTCATTTCAATCTTTTAATTCTTTCAATATTATCAGTATACTTGTTCATCTACTACATATTTTGTTTTTTATACTTTCTTGTTAATTCTAAAATATATTTTTGTATATTTTTCTATGCAGTACATCATTCTATTGAATGTGTAAGTTTTATGTCTAAAGAGCTCAGTACTAATAAATCACATTTATTTATTTATTTTTAAAATTCTTTTTATCCATATAAGCACGTTTCCTTTAAATATAAAGTTATTTCAGCCAAAAATACTTCATTAAAATTTAATTTTATGATTAATTTTGATCATTATTATATTTATATTATTAATTTGATTTAAGATAACATCAAATTTATTATGTTCAATTTTTATTTCTCTTTTTTGAAAATCTATTGTCAGTTCAGTTTTTTTTAGAATTTATCTTTCCTTTTTTTTCCTTTTTTCATCTATTGACGTATAACATCACCAATGAAAAGAATCACACTATCTGTTCAAATCTAGATGACTTAGCTAATCTCAATTTATTCTTACTTTTATTATTGCCATTTTAAATGATAAATACTTTTGGTAGAATATCTGTAAAATGTTTTTTTAAAAATGGTCATTATCTTATTAGATATTCGTCAATATTGTATTTTGATAAATATTCTTCAGAATTTGACAATGTTCTGTGCCTTTAACTTGATATTCCAAAGATTTAAATACCTTGGCAATATTTATAAAATTAAATGCTTTTTCATAATTCACAAACCCAAATGGCACCTCATATACATAATTTTTTTCCATAGTTTCTTTTAATATTATTGTATGCAATTTAGTCTGAATAATCATTTTTAAATCCAGCTTGTTTTTCTGGTTGGCTTGAAGTTGATTTGTAATAATCTCAATACATATTTTATATAGAATTTAAAGAAAACTTCAAAATAGAGCTTGTTAACTGAAAGGATATCTTTTTCTTTTTCTTTGAGGTCTTAAAGAAATTGATCAGAGAAAATTTCTAATGTCCACTCATAGAATATCACTAGTGTACAAGGAGAAGATTTTCATCGGAAAAACTAAGGAAGACAACAGTACCTGAAAAAACCATGTTTGGTGACTGTTTAATATTTAACATGGTAAAATCTTATCATTATAAATATTATAAGGCCTTAAAATTAAACTTAGCTTAAATGTAAGATATCTTTGTACTATAATATTTAATATATTTGAGTATGCATTGATAGATGCGAGTATATATGCAACAATTTTATTATTCATTATTAATCGTTTTTTTTTTTTTATTAATCCATTTAGTTTCTATTTATAACTTAATCCAAATATATTCTTTTTACATACTGACGCTGGTTAATAATCACAGCCCTAATAAATCATGAAATCATGGGTGACATTCTGGGATGGTGGGAATATTTGATAATGATCATTCCTTTAAATGTTTTCCAAGATTAAACTTTCTTTTCAGAAGGTTTGTCACCTTTGAGGTTTTTTTTTATTTATTGAAACTGAAAAACAAATAAAATACTTTTGGGAATACTTGTACTTTTAAATTATAGATTATCATCATCACATTAGTTAATAATATATATTTTGAATTTTATTAACCATTCTCATTTCATATTTATTTGAATCAAAATTTATGGTATAATGGTACATATTGAATACATTATTATATCAATTAATATCTTATATGATATATATCCACATTCAAACTCATCTACTGTTATATAAAAACCTGTATTGTGAAAATTTACTGTGCACAATTGGTGCTAATGAAATTTACCATTACAATATATGGATCATGCTAATCCAATTTTCTGTTTATTTAATATTTTGCTAGGCTGCATTTTAATTTCTTCAGCAGAAATTTTTTTTTCTAAAATATTTCAACACTACATCTAATTGTAACTCACCATAGTATTCTATTTTCTGCAATATCTTTCCAATGGAAACAACCAATATTGCATTTTTTCAGAATATCTTTGAGATAATTTTTGGAATATAGACAAGATCCTATGGAAATCATGCTCAAGTTCACCACAAAACATCTTTTTACTAAGTGCCACATTGTTGATTCATTTTACATGCAAGTCCAATGAAGGTGTTATTTTACAATAATGGATTCTACAATATCACATCCAGCAAACTGAAAATATAATGATTGATCATATGATATTTTAATTGTATTTTTTTAATTTTTCTGAACATTCTTAAATAAAACTTTTCTACTACCTTTTATATTGTATCAAATAAAGTGTCCAAGTCTCATTTCTTTACAATAAATTAGTAAAATAACATTAGTTGCAGTAATTATTTTTCTGTTATGAAGTACTATATCTTTTAATTTGTTAAAAGCAGCAGCACACATTCAAGTCTGTATTGTACCTCTACATTTAATTTCACTATTCTGCTTATAAAATTATTAAAATATTTAAATTAATTTATATATTTAAGTTGACAACCATCCAAGCTAAAAGTTGCTGAGGATTTTCCTTTTTTAAAAAAAATTAATTATTAAGCCATTAAAATATTAAGTACATCCTGTAAATAGTCTTTTAAACTGAAAAAAATAGCTCAATCGTCAGCATAATATAAATCCAGTATCTAGAAAGCAGAAGATCTTGTTTTTGCTTTTAATCAATTCAAATTAAAAATTCCACTATTAAACTTATTCTGCATCTTGATCCTGTTTGATTAAGTCACCTACAATCTGTTCCAGAAACAACTCATTTAAAATGCCTGATTTCCCAGCTGCATTAATATCATTTATTCTCATTGTATCATGTAGAAGCTGTATAGTATGAATAAATTTTAATGGACAATCAATTAATTTCAAATAATGCTAATAAACGTGTTTGATTAACTGAATCAAATGCCTTGATCAAATCAACAAAAGCAATATATAAATTACTTTTTTTTTTATTCCCAACACTTTTTTTGCATTTTCCTGGCAACAGAAATCATGTCATGCTTCTTGATTCTCTAAAATCACAGTCTGATAAGCATTCACTTTGACTAGAAGCAACCTATTTAGCACAATCCTTGAAAGTATCTTTATTGTAGTGACTAATAATAATATTCTATGATAATTGCTAAAATCTTGTCTTGTCCCTTTTATTTTTAAAAATTGAAACAGTAAAAATATTCCTTAGATCAGATGGTACAATTTCCAATATTTTTAAGCCACCAAAATTTAAAACTTCTCCAGATATTTCATCAGGACCTGCAGATTTTCCATTTTTAAAGTTACATAGAGTTGTTTGATATCACTAAGCTGGATATCTTTATCCAAACTAAATGAGTAGATAAAATGGATATATCATTAAAACTTAACATCTTAATTCTTATATCAGTATTCAAACAATATTCAAAATATTCCTTCAACATATTTAAAATATTATTGTTATTATATAACAGAGTGCCACTCTGGGTTTAATAGAATTGTGGTACTGTTTCTTGTCATTTGTTCCATTCAGTGCATTATAAATGGATCTAGAGTGACCAAGATGAGATAATGTCTGTTTTTTTTTTTTTTTTTTGCTGTTTTAATTCACCAATCTTGACATAGGAAATATCTCACAGTGTAAGTTAATGTAATACTCATGATTTAGATTTGAATTTTTGCTAGAGAAAATCAGCCTAAAGAATTTGTTTAAATATGTGGATTATAGTCAATCCAATTAACTAGATAATATTGGTCAATAAATGAGTATCCAGCTATTCTTATCTAGAGAGTAAAACAAAAATAGAAAAACATTTGAACTATCAGCTGATAACTCTAGTAAGTACAGTTATCATTATTCCTTCACTATTCTTCTATCTTATATAGTTTCTTTCAGAAATTGAACCTATGCATAACTATTCAAAATCTTCCTCTTGGAAAATTCTCACGGGTAAAACCATTATCTCTATCTTTGCCTCAGAACCTCAGAATTTTTTTGGTTTTCCCATCGCCAAACTGCTCCATGCCATGATCAAGCAGATTCAAAACTCTATTTTAGAAAAAACTAGAAAGATAGTGCATTCCCTCTCAACAATATATCTTTCTCTTGTGGGCAAAACTACTCTCTTAAACATAATGATTTTTCCATGGCTCAACTATTACTTCACTATAATTAAGCCCACCAAAACATTCCAAAACAAACTGAACTCTCTCTGTACCTAACTATTTTGGCATGGCAAGGCTGTGGCCATCAGCCTTGCCAAGTTTCACATGCCCAAAGAACTCAATGGACTCAGCCCGCATTCTATAGCTACTTTATATTTTCTGAAGGCAATTGGTGCTTTACACCTCATTCAACCAAAGCAAATCATCTTACATTCTTCCACTCCTATTTAACCTACAGACACTTCTCCACCTTATCATAGCAAATGGCTTGTATACCTTTGTCATATGTTAACACCCATATAAATATTACAACCAACACATTTGACACAAAGAAAACATACTGGAATGCTCTCAAACTAAAACACAAAAATCAAACAGCACATCAAGTTACACTCAGTCTAAATAACAAATCACTTATCAAAAAGCTCAAACATTGGTTTCTTGAACCCAAGTATGTGGACTTTATTTTAATGTTTAACCTCAATTCTCTTCTCACCAATTCCTTCCTAGTTTTCAAGAAAGTTTTCACCAGTCTTGACACTACTTGCCAACTCTGTAGTTCTGCTGAGGAATCCATCCATCACCTACTAAATGACTGTTCTCTCCTCAATCCAATAAGAGTTTATATTGCAAAAAATGTATCAACCAACATCAACATTATCCTAGATCTTCGTTAAGCCATTAACACTAATATGTTTTCCATCATAACACTTTCGACCTTCCTTGTTTTTGGCATTTGGCTGACCAGATGCAAATGCATCTTTGGTCAGGCCAGCTCCTGTGTACTCAAAAACTTTTATAAGCATCATCAAAATCACAGCAGCCAGAGATCAAACTCTGGCTCCTATTTGTCTTTTCAAAGACACATGGGTTGAGAGTAACTCTTCCGGAAATCTAACCTGTATCACAAAAACTTTCCTTTTTTGTGCAGCTTATACCATTGATTATGAACATGTAAAGACTTTGATCAGATTCTATTAAGTTATTGTACATGTTTTTCATTTGCCCCTTTTTTTTTCTAACTCTTCAATAAACTTCTATCTTAATAAAAAAAAAAAAGGAATTGTTGAAAAAGTTTTTTTTTTTACCCTGAAGTAAATTTATTTAAAATGTTCTATCAGAAACAAATCTTACTTTTAAAAAAGTAAGAATTATCCTATAACCAAAACAAGTTATACATTTATCCTCACAAATACTCAAATGCAGTTTAAATTTTTGATAGTCATTTTCATATATATTGAATACAAACACATATGCTGATAGAATATTGTTAATCTGATTCTTTTATTTCATTAACTTTTTAATTTTGTCTAGATATTACCAGATTTTATTATCTTAATTTAAAATTTACTTAAGAATCTTAAATGCACATACTAAAAAATGAAATAAAATCCATTATTATAAATAAATTAATATATATATATATGTCTTTGAAAAGGAAGGAAAACATATAACTTAATGAATCTAATAATTGATATTTTTTATTATTTTTAATTTGATGTTTGTATTTAATTCATGATTTTAATTTTGTCCTAGAAAATAGCAATGCTGTAATCTTGCAGAAATTGATCATTTTGAAAAAATCAAATCTAGCTATTAAATAGAAAGAAGGGTCTGCATTATAATTTACTTCCTTGCCTCTTTAAATAGTTTATGCACTTCATTTAAAATGTCAATTTTTTTTACTTTGTGTGGTTGAATGCAGTAATAGTGTGGCAAACTCTAGAGCTTAGTCAAGCGTTGGTGGCCTAACGGTTAGCATAGCTGTCTTCGTTTCCCAGTCAACGCATTTGACATGTGAAAAAAAAACTCTGGATCTTAAGATCCATGGATCATGTCCAGCTGTGCCACTTTTAACATTCAAACTTCTTTTGTACTCTCAGGCAATAAAGTTATTTAATTATTCGTTAACTTAAGATCTCTGTATGTTCGATTCAAATCTTATAATTGATTTTTAACCCAGCCTAACAGTGTTGTCAGGCCACATTTCAATCTACATTCAAATTAAGTTTAGCAACTTTTTAGTCATACACAACAGATGCCTTTTTTTATATATTTTTTTTAAAAAAATATTTTTACTTAATTTGAAAAATAAATTTTATGGACATTTAAACTTAATTAAAATAGAAAAAAAAGGAAAGATGAAATCTTAATTTCCCTTTGAATTGTTTATAGAAAACTTACTTTTTTAAACACCTGTCTACTTACAACAAAAATATTGTAGCTCATTTTAATCTATTTTTACAGAATGGACTTTCTTCAAACTTTGTACATATGTTTGGCATAGTTACAATGCAAGACTAAATGGTCTTTGAATTTTGTATGTGTTCAATTTTAATGACAAAGTAATATAATAATGCAATATTTCAGGGATGTCCAGCCTAACAGTCAGTGCATTAAATTTCAAACTGCATTCAAATTGGTTTGGTGCTTTCATTTAACTTAAGGGGGGGGGGGGGAGTGGAATGTATACAGCTAATTAAAATAGAAAAAAAAGAAAAGAAATAGAAGATGAAATCTTAATTTCCTTTGGATTGTTTATATAAAACTTGGCTTTTTAAAATCTTATAACTAATTTAAAATGATTTTATATATTAAATATATTTTATTTAACTTCTTTTTGTTGGGTTGTTTGAGTCAAATCTTGCAACGCATTTGACTTATGAAAAAAAACAAAAAAACAATTAAATTTGACCCAAACTTCCCCCATTCTTGCCTTTCTTCAAAGTCATATAATTAAAAAAAAAAAAACTTTCTATTTTCAGAGATCATTTGAAACATAAAAACTACCCCTGCATTTTTTTATTATTAGTTTATAAAATTAGTACTATAAAATCCTTTTTATCATAAATTAATGATGAAATACAATTATTTATTTAAAAATTAATCTTATCTAATTACTATAATTAACTGATTTTTAAAAATATACATAATTTTTTAAACTTTAAATTAAATATACCTCATTAAACAATATATGTAAACATATAAATTATGTATGCTTTACATATTTCACTAATAATAAGTGTGGAATGTTTTTAATTTTAATATCTGAATTGTACTTAAAGCTAATGGTTAAGTTGTATTTGATATGTATAGCATTTTAGTATATAGTCATTGTTTTTTTACATATTTATTAATTTTCCCGTTACTTGAAAAAAAAATTCATTGTATTTAAAATAAAGCCTTAAGTACAGTCTCTTTATTTATTTTTAAAATTATTTTCATTTGATGACTGTTTTATTTGAAATAAAAAAAATTACTTAATTAAGCCCATTAGGTGTAGAATAATAAATATTTTAAGTAAAGAAAAAAATAGTCAATTGACTTCTATTCTCTTGAGCATAATTCACAATACATTTTCTGCTATAATAAATATATATGTAAAGAGAGAGAAAGATGAAGAGAGAAAAAGAGAGCAATCCATAAAAAGCCAAACTTATTATTCAATAAGTAATGAGTGATAACAAATAAAGAGAGAAAGGAAGGGTGGGGTAACATTTAGACTAGTAAGAAAATAGGATATTTTAATAAAAGCTTAATAAGGTTCTGTAGTAAAAGTATAGCTTAGATGTAGCAAAAATTTATTTATATGAGAAAGGAAGAGAGTTCAATAATTTATGGAATAGTTATGCTTTAAACAAGACAGAAACACACATTGTACTTAGGTTTACTGCTCATCTCTATATGATTAAATCAGGTCTGTTGTAAACGCAAATTCAGATCCATCATTTTATCCTGATCAAATAAAAAAACCCGAAAAATCAGGAAATTACGTAGATGAAAATGTTCTTTTTATGTTAAGATTTTTTTTTTTACTATCCTACTAAATAAAGTTTTATTACTTTTTTTTATAGATTTTTGTCAACTTTTGAAATTGCATTGACACGTTTTGGATATAGTTTTACTATTACCAGTAATATGATTTTTTCCTAGTATAATATTGATTCCAAATGATATTTTTCTATGATAAATATCAGTTTTGTTTTTCTATATTATGTATATTCATTAATATTTTCAATTGAAAATTGCTAGAATTTGTGAAAAAATAGTATGGTTATCAGAGAATATTTAAAAAAAAACTAAGTTCAAATTTTAATAACAACTAGAATTTTTTTTTTAATTTCAAACGTTCATTTAAGAAGTGTAAATTATTAAATATGAACGTTTTTGACCATTGCTACAAGATAAATTTGGAATCATAATAAGACAGCTTTTATATAACTAAATGCTCAGTACACAGATGTACACATTTCGTTATTCATCTTATTTTTAGATTGTATATTCTATTTAAGTAATAATGTTTTATTTTAAATTAATAATTTTAATTGATATTATGCTTGAGTAATATTTTAATTATTTTTATTTTAAATTTTGTTAAAGTGATTTAAATTTTAATTAAGTTAAAGAAATTAAAAAGATCGTTAAATGCCAAAAGTGCAGACGGACAGGAAATTACCAATTCTTAGAAAATAAAAATGAATCATAAATGACGCCAAAGAAAACAGCGAATAAATGAAATAAGGTAATGATTTTATTTTAAATGTTCAAAACGATAGTTTGAAGTCACTTTTTAAAAAGTATAAGGAAGTATAATTTGTCTATATCAGTGAAACAGATAATAACACCAGATTCTATTATTTATAGAATTTTCATGGTGTACAAATATAAGAAACATTAGCAGCTTTCGATCCGTCTTGATTTTTAAAGTCCATATTTATATGACTAAAATCTGCTGTGGTATATATTTTCTCAAGACGAAGAGCAAGTTCATCTCAGACTTCAGAGGAGAAAATTCCTCTTCTCGCATCTTCGTTTTCTTTTAAATCAAAGATGCGATGCGATGTAGACTCTCCTTGCCTGAAGCCACCTGTTAAATTAATAATTATACAATATATATATATTTGTTTCTATATCTTTATTTTTTTTCCATTCCACTCCTTAAAAAAACATTTCACTTTACTATTATTTAATTATAATTTCTCTATAATAATTTTACGTTTTCTATCCCGTATATCACATTTCATAATAAGTTTCTTTGTATCTAAACTTCCGAGCTTCTCTTAAACTTTAATTAACATTATAAACTGTTTCATAAATATGTTCAGATTCAATATTGATCTTATTTTATGTCTTATTAACATTTTTTTGTAATCCGTTTATTTATAATTTGTTTAATTTATTTATCCCATTCTTTAACGCATTGTATGCCAAATATACATATATATAGTCAGCTCAGTCCAATTTTTGTATACGGGTATCGAACTATATTGATCATTTAATTCTTTTGCTTATCTTGATACGTGCTTTAACCATCTTATCTGATCCAACTCTTTTCAATTAAAATAAATTCCAGTTCCCATCCATAAACTGTAGCCTTTCAAACATTTCACAATAACCAAAAAAAAAAAAAAGAGATAACCACCACATTTCTTTTTGTACAGCTTCATCCGCTATCCAAATCTCCCTCCACCCTCCAAGTGAATATTTTTCAACTTTTTTCTAAATCTTATCCAAATTTGTCAACAATTCTGACTATTTAAATATGTTACATCATTTCCATAAGTGAGATTTGGTACCGCTATTCCTTTCTTAATTTATAATGTAAACTGCCATCTAGCGAGTAGCAATGATAAATTAATTTATCTCAGACATTTTACTACTGCCATTAATTTAATATTGAAATTATTTGGCCTTTAGTTTATACAAAAGTACTTTAAATTGTTTCAAACTTCGATATATATTAAAAGTGAGCAAGTCATTCCGTTATCTTTGGCTGAAATAATTTTCGATGGTGTGAAAGCGAAGCAACACTGTTGCCTTTGTTAGGCAAAATAGACACTCCCTGTGCTATTTTGAAAGTTTATGTTATAACGTGGGGTAAAACATTGGATAATTTTCTTTGTTGAGTTATAAGATAAGATAAATCAGGAAGAAAGATACGACCACCTGGTAAGCATTTCCGTTAATTATTTTATAACGTTTTTAGCTGGTTAGTGTACAGTGTTTTAACGTTATCGTAATGGAGTTTAGGATAATGTCATTATAAATGTTAAGGCTTGTAAGTTATTTGCATATTTTCCTGATAAAATTAAAAATCAAAAAGTATAATGTTTCAAATTGTAGCTTAGTAATATTAATTAAACCTGACATTGATTATTTAAAACTAAACGAACAAATACTCATTCAAATGCAATACAGTTTAATGAAATTACTACCGGAGTATCTGGGTGTTAGACTTTTTTGTAGCAATTTTTTTCTAAATTGTCTATTAACTGTCAATGTTTTCTGAATCATGCATGAATATTGTTTTAGGTAAATGTAATTACATTTTTCCCCCCTTTGTATTAAACCTAAAATTATATTTATTTTTTATCATTACCCACAAAGAGCGTGGGAATTAACTGTAAACCTGTTTAGGTTGCTGAGCAGAGATGGAAACATCCTTTCATGATTTTTATATGGAGTGAAATGTTTGATAAACTTTATTATTAAAAACTATAGCTGTATATAATAATGTTTAATGTAATATTAAGATGAAATGTTTTCTATTATCAGCTGTAAAAACGCCCTTTTATTTTAGTAATGCAATTTTTTCAGTTAAGAATAGTATCAAATCCATTTACAGATATAATTAGATATTTTTATCAATGACTTATTCGAGTTGAGTTTCTTCGTTTTAACGGAAGTTGTTGTCACCGCTAATTATATAATGTGGATGAATAACGTCAAAGAATTTGTTAATGACACACACTACTAGTGACTGAATGTTTTGTACAATCTTCCACCCATCCAAAATTCATACATATTTATATATTTTCTATCTTAGATCAGACTTTTGACTCAAGTATATATGGTGTCCGTGCTTTTATATTTTGTGTTACATAAATGATCTGATGTTTGTTAATTCCAAAGTCTCCCAACTCGATCTAGCAACAAAATGACTTGCCTGAAAAAATAGAGTAGCAATTTCTATTACCAAACAGATAGTGCTTAAGATTTATTGTAAAACAGATTATTTCAATAAGATTTGATTAACAATGATGTTTGTTAAATTTGAGTTAATTGATTTCGTTATGAGTGTAATTTAAATAAAGTCTCGGTTTGATAGAGTGCCACTTAACTGCTTGAGTGGACTAGTGTAACAATTATCAATTAAGATCTAATTCTTATATAGTAATACAATTATGTATTTATATTGAGAGATATATAAGAAAAATAATAATCAGTAAAATATGTCAATATATTTTGTCTACTAGATATAATATATTAACATCTGTTTTGAACCTTAAAACATATTGCTTGTTCTTGTCATGTATATAAATTTATTGTACATATATTAAAATAAAATTAAATAATAAACAATAAAACAGCTACAGTTAATATCACCACAAACACACAATTAGTTTTTATCAATTTTTTATTTGAATACATAGTTTGATCTTATACCTTTTGTTGATCTTGAAGTATGGTATGATGTTTTTAATTATGGTTCAATTGGGTAGTTAAGGCATTCAGTTTTTTGCTTTAGACATCATTTGGAATGCACATACTTTCCATTGGAAGTTAAAATCAAAGTATTGTAAATAAAAAAAAATTGTGGATCATTAGAACTTATTTAATACTGGCAAAACAATTTAGAATTTGTTGGTTATACACTAGCTCCACATTCTTTATATATTTCTGTAATGTATATACTCAAATACAGTTATTGTGATAGTTATAGTTGTTACATTGTTTTCTAACAAAACATTAATTGCAAAAAGTGTACAATAATAATGAAACATTAATTTGAGAAGTTTTGTGATACAGCAATAAGCATATTCATGTGCCTTGTATATGACCTAGAGTTCAATTGTGGATAGGATGAAGCATGAGAATTTTTTCAGATGGCAGTTCATAGCCATAGCATTTAGTCATCCAGTATGTACTGATAAATTAGTATTTACCTAATTAAGGATTCCAATCACATCAGTGTCAGTGTTTGAGTATTAAAAAAAAAATGATTGTAAAATGATTTGGCTTCCACTGCCATACTCCTAAGTGCACTGAACTCAGGATTTACTTTTTTAACATTTACTTGAAATATTTTAATGAATTAAATAAACAAAAACAATTGTCAAAATTATTAGTGTGTTAAAAAAAATCGTATTTAATGGAATGATTGAAATTGAACATTTTTCAAAATTTATTTAAAATTTAATGCATCAATTTTTAACATTGAATATTCATCTGTCATTCATTTTTTTAATTTAATGTTTGTTCTTGAAAACATTTGTTTATGTAAGTCATGCGATATATGGCTCCCTTTATTATTATATTGATATATACTATAAAACTTTTAATCTTTACACACATTTAAAAAGAATATAAATGATCTCAAATGCATTTCTGGTAGAACCAGCCTTATCAGTTGGCCCATATTCTTACGTCTTCACCATTGTATTTTAGTTCAGTATTTATTGATAGCAAATTGCTACAATTCATTTTACGAGTGTGACATTTCTTGAATGCACTCATATGAAATTATTGTCTTAAATGAATATGTTAAAGATTGTTACAAATTATTTTATTAGGCTATAAAAAAAGGAGGAATTTAGTGAATTATATTTATATCTGGACTAAAAACTTAAATAATAATTTATTGCCTCATAAAAATAATTACTAATAATCTTTAACATATTTTTCTAAAATGTATTGACACGTGAATGCATTTAAGAAGAGTACCATTTATAATTTGAATTGGAGTAATATTTATATTGATCTAACTCAAAACTTATTTCGCCATAGCAAACTAGCAGCCTATTTTTTTTTATATTAAAAAAAAGATTAATAATATAAATTCAGATGTTAATTTTTTATATCCATTCTCTCTTAAGCTGATTGAAGTTGTTAACTATTATATGCTATAGTTTGTGCATTTGATAAAGTGATACTAGAAGCAGATTAATACTTCACTGCTTGTATTTGCAGTGTGAATATTATTAATAGCAGCCATTCCTGAAACATTATGATCATTCTATTAGAAGCAAAAAAAAAAATAGAAACTTAAAAGATAATTTTGTAATTTACAAAATAAATACATTTATACATATCATATTGGACCTTTACTCTAATTACATCTTGCTATGTTGTCTTTTAACTTGTCTTGCAAACTAACTTTACATTTTAAAAGATTAAGCATTTTTCTTTATTGTATTTTTTTAATGTTTGCAGAGCATATTAATGATTTCAATGAAAAAAAATTCAAAATCAAATACAATGCCTTATGAATTTGTATCTCCACAAGATTCTAAACTAGTTGTTGAAGAAATGACTATATTTAGGGTTATATTAGGCTATTATTTATTTGGATGATTCTGTATGTCCAAATAATGATAGGCCATGTGTCCAAACATAGCAATTTGTTACTCAAAGCTATATTTCATATGGTTAATCATACTGATTATTTTTGTATTCCTGTAATGTGATCCAAGACAAAAGCAAGAAAGAAATTCTTTTTCTAAAAAATGAGTGCTCATTTCAAATTACCATGCAGACTACAAAGTATATTAAATCTCAAAATTCATGAATCACATATTATTGTAAATCCCAAAAAGTATTTGATGGCTATGATATTACATATAGAGTCTACTTTAATTTTTATGGTGTTGATTTAGGTTGTACTAACATTCCTATTGTAACAGCCAGCAAACATCCCAATAACATCAATTATCTTAGATTTGATCCAATTATGACTTGTGTATTTCTTAAATTAAGGTAGCACTCCTCCAGGATTGATGGATCACATAAAAATTTTAAGAATTAAAGACAATTTTTGGAAGAAAAAAAAAAAATTGATTTAAGCTCCTGTAATTTACTGGTCACCCTTTCTTGTAAAGACATTTACAGATTTTGTCTACATTTACAGTTGAGAATTTGGATTGACAAATCAATTAAAATTGTAATCACACTTTTAAAAAAATGTTTTAGACTATATTAACAAAAGTCACAAAAAATCTTACAAATTTGAGAATTTCAAATATTCTTTCTCATTTGACCTGACTTTATTTGAAATGGATCTTCTAACATAAAAGATATTCATATTTATAATGACTGTTCATTGTGATGCAGTATTAATTAATTACTTAAGACTTAAGTAGCTGTTTTATTGTTTTCCTTGCAGCGACAAGACAAAATCTAATGTAGAACCAATGATGTCATCTGTAGGATGGACTAGTAAAAAAATTAAGATAAAAAAAAAGATTTTATTTAACCTCTGTATTTAATAAATGATTATTTTTTCAATCTAATATCTACAAAGAATTATATAGCTTCCTTAAGCTTTATAAACAAATTTTTATAAATTTATTTAACGCACATTGATTACGTAAGTAATATTTACTAAGGCAATAAACCTAAAGCATGTGCGATTGAAAGTGCGAAGGTAAGGACATCTACAGGTCTTAACCACAAGCTTACGCATTGGAAGAAAAGAGGGGAACCCTTTACTTCAACCTACTTTCTATATAAATAGGTGAAGCTGAAGCGGTTAGATCTGAGAGCATGAAGCTATTCAATACTTCACTGATTAAGTCCACAATTCCTATTATACATTAGTACTCGCGAAATCTTTAGATTTACGAGTCAATGGAAAGATCTTATAGTTAGAAATCTATTACGATAATTTAAAGTTGTAATTATAAATTTATTTAACGCACATTGATTACGTAAGTAATATTTACTAAGGCAATAAACCTAAAGCATGTGCGATTGAAAATGCGAAGGTAGGGACCTTTACAGGTCTTAACCTTCGCATTTTCAACCGCACATGCTTTAGGTTTATTGCCTTAGTAAATAAACAAATATTTGTATAATTACAAGTATCTTTATTTAGCAATGAGAACAGCTACATGAATTTTATATTTACAATTAAAAAACTCAGATTTATCTAAAAACTTCCTAAATAATTAGTAAACCAGAATGGCTTTCAGGAAACAGATATTTTCTACTGTTTATTGTTGCCTTGTTTAGATAATCAATGCAAAATTTACTGCTTACTATTCACAAGCAAAGATAAAAAGTTCTTTTGACCAATTAAGTTTGTTATTTTTATAAGTATCTTTTTTATTCTTTGGAGTAACCAATAATTGTTGTTGTTATTTTTATAAGTATCTTTTTTATTCTTTGGAGTAACCAATAATTGTTGATCACTAATTAATATTTTTGAAGTAGAAATTTCCTTATTAATCTTTTTGGAATATTAGATACTATTATTTAATTAGTTTTGGAACCAACTGATCTTTAGTTAATTTTCTCTTTTATGGTAAAAATAATAACTTTAATTTTTGTTTACTCTAAACCAAGAAATTAATCAATTTTTATTTACAATATTAATTTTTCATTTGTAATATGTTTAATACATAACATCTGTGTGTTTTCTTTAAATAATGCTGCTTAACAAAAACAAAACAAAAAAATGTAACTTGTACTGTATATCTTTTGTATGATGTAGCTTTTTTGAAATGTTTAATATTTTTGATAATTGTAATACAAATTATATAATGAACATCAAATGCTTTCCTTAATCTCAATAACTGCAGATATTTACAATGTTCTTGCAGAATCAAATAACTTTAAGGATAGATTAGCTTATGTGCCTATTATGCTCACAGCCTGGAATTTCAAATGTGAAGGAGGTAAAAATTGGAAATTTTTTCATTTTGCAGGCAGGTTAAGGATTTTTTTTTTAAAAATGAAGATCCATAGTTAACAATAGCCATATAATTATTAATTGACAAATGGATATCTAACTGTACTTAACTAAAAAATAAAACAAAGCTAGAAAAATACTACAAACCTTGGCCCTTAATAATTTGCAAGCTTGATGAATAATGCCTTTTTTAAATATTTTTCTTGGAGGGATGGGCTAAAAAGCCTTTGCTATAATAGGTTATGCTAAAATTATTTTATTTTCTGCTGCATTAGATTATAGATTAGTAATTCTGTGTTTAATAAAATTAATTGTTGATACTTGTGAAACTAAAATATCACATAAACATTTTATTATTAGAGCATTTGTTTAAATAGATGGTGCTAAAGTAGTGATAAGGGCTCTTGTTAATATAGTAATCTTTCAGATTCAAATAAGATACTGGTAATTCAAATATATACTTTTGGTTTTCTGGTAGAATTTAAATTATTGTGAGGCAAGTTAGTCAAAAAAAGTCAAAGATATTCTAAAGCCATTGAGCATTAATTGCAAAGGAAAAATTGGCATTAATAATATTGTACTTTTTATCAATCTTTTAAATTGAATATTACTTTGGTGATAAAATTTTATTGTATATTTAGAACTTGACAAGGTTATAAAGCATTGGGAAATGAACTATACTTATATATTGTTAAATTTCACATTATTAATATATAATATGTAGAAATACAACTGTCTATTTTTATACTAATATTGTCTAAGATTTGTAAATGTTTTTTCAGAAGTTTAATTTATTTAATCAATAATTGATTTTTAAAATAAAGTAGCAATCAATGTATAATTTTTATTCAAAAAAGTATTATAGAAATTTAATCATATATATTATTTATAATACTTCACTCATATACACTTTAATGCAATTAATTTTCTTAAAAATAAAGAAGTTTTTAAGAAAATTAATTGCATTAAAGTGTATATGAGTGAAGTATTATAAACAATATATATGATTTTATGAAGATATGCAAAAAAAGTGAAGGAGAAAAATTATAGAAATTTGATAGTATTTTCACAATTCATATTTTTATTATCATGTTTGAGTTTGAAGATCACTAATTTTAAGAGACAGATATAACTGTAAATAGATTCTAAAATAAACGTACACTTTATATATTTCATGAGATATTAATAAATTATTATTATTAAATATTAATGTCTTTTTGTGTGTGTCAATTTCTATACACATTGTCACAGCATTTTACTATATATTTAAATCCTGAAAACTTGATTAGTGGTGAATTCTTATACTGATTACTTTAATAAACATTAAAAGAAAAACAATAACAATTCTTTATGTCTGAATGAAAGTGATTTTAAAAACTGTTGAATCAAATCTAATGGTTTACTAGAGTTTAAAAATATTTTCTTTAGTTTCTTGATTATTATTAAATAGAGAAAAATGTTTTCTTTTAAATTCTTGTTATTGTAATGCTTGCCAAGTTTTATCAGCTAGAAATTAATCCAGTTTCTACTCAGGCAAGGATAGAGAAGTAATTACTTCACATGACTACTTCAAATGAAATTATTTTTCCATTTTAAAAAATTTCAGTAGCTTTGTATCTCCTAATCATGGGTGTTTAATTCTGATGATGGAAACTGTTAGATTGAATCATTTCTTTTTAATTATTTATATAATCAAATAAATAGAATAAAAAAAATTGTAAAACTATATATAAAAAAATGTTATTACTCTGCTGTGAGTTGCTAAACAAAATCTCATTAGTATAATGTCTATATATAACATATACTGCAGTAATGGAGAGCATATCTGCCACTTGTCCATGACTTTGGATTTAAATTAGATGAAACAAGAAATAGTAAACTAAATAGGAATTAACATGTAGTAGTGTATTCACCCCAGAGTGTTTGGGGCAAGTGGGAATAGTAGTATTTGATTTTTTTTTTGAATAGTCATATAATTTCTAAGATAAACAACAAAATCGTTTTTAATTATTATTGTTTTCAAAATTTGTATTATTATTTCAAGAAAGGAAATAATGAGGATTGTTTGTTTAGTTTACATTTTTGGAAATTTGTATTCAAATTTTATCCATGAACTAAGCTAAGGGAATATGCTAAGATATTATTAATAATGTTTTATCATTTTATTTAATATTAGTTTTAATTATCTTAAAAAAACATAAGCATCTTAAATTCTTTACCTGAAGACAGTTTGGATTAATTAGGCAGTAAGATAGTAAATGTCCTATTCATTGGTAGTGCTAATTATATATTTTATCATCTCATTATTTAGAACTATATTATAAACTTTAATGAGTCATTTACATTTTTAATACTTAAATTTTAACATGAAAAATTTTAAAGTTTATCATTACAAAATTAGTTAGTTAATTGTTTTTTTTTTTTAAAGTAAAGATTGATCTCTTTAAAACTGTAAACATTACAAGATTTAATAAAAACTGATGATTTGCAGTTAATATTATTCTCGTATAAGCTTTGCTTTCAACATATCTAGATCTCTCTTGATCAGAAGTTAACCATATTTTTCAAAAAAATAATAAATTTTCTGCAAATTATTTTGTCATTTTTCTATTTTGTTTGAAAGCACATGTTTGAAACTTTTATAGATTCGACTTAAAATGATCTTCATAAATTAAAAAAAAAAAGTGAAGTTACAAGTTATTGATGAAAATTAATTTATTTGCCACAATTGAATAAGACAAAGATCTGAAATAAATCAAACATTTTATATTTAATCCATGAATGAAATATTGTTAGCATAAATGAACTTTTAAATATTATATCTAAATTTTATCTTAGATTTGTAAGATTAGCATAAAAGATTTAGGCAATTTTACCATTGTGTTTAAATAATATTTGTTTTGATGGCTTGATTTATCATGCTTCTTTAGAATGCTTTAACTGATAATTGTGAATTTGGAATTGAGAAAATCTACAAGCTTATGTTGAGAAAGAATGCACTTTATTAAAGTTTTTATTAAGTGCTTTTTGTTAAGTGTAATTATTTTTTTTGCAGTTTAATTGTATCTGAAAAATGCTTCCTGAATATGTTGAAAGAATGATTATAAGTGATAAAAAATAAACTAACTTGTCCTTTAATGGAATGTATTTTGACAGATTTCAGCCATGAAGTATAATGTTATCTGAATACTCAGTTGCAATAGTGATAAATGGGTGATAAAGTAGACACAATTGTTTTCCATCATCTTCTAAATAATCAATCTGAAATTAAGAACTTTTTGTAAGATTACATAAATTATGTATGATTGTTCTGCCCTTATGAAATTCTGATTGGTGTGAGCTATAGATTAATTTGCCCCATTATTAGGGACATATTCAGAGAGAATATGTATTTCATATATTCCAAGTGGCATATGGCAGTCATATTGAAATTTTGAGATTTTGACTTTTTGTATAGTGATTCTTTGTACATTATAGTTTTTGAAACATTAGAAATTATCTACATCTTTCAGTATCTGTAAAAGCTACAATATCCATTACAACATTAAAATAGTGAACAATATGATAAATTTCAAAAGTTATACATTTTCTCTAAACTTCACTAGCTGTATTCATATCTGTTATTACTTTTATTATTATTTGAAAACATCTGATCATATACAGTGTAAATGGAGCTTATGATTTTATGATTCATGTATTTTAATTATTAATATTGTAAAATTATTTAACAGAAGTTATATTTATATATAAAAAATTAGAAATAATTAAATGCAATGTGAATGAAACAAAGATTAAAGTTAAAACAATACAAATATATATCTTACTGATTTTATGATTTAGCTATCACATTTTCTTTTTTATCAGTGAGAATTATTAAGATAATTATATCAGTAGTATTGATAATACTTAGCTTTAAACTTTAATCCTTATTTTATTGCTTTTATATATTGGTCTGAGCAGTTAAGTGTAATGTTAACAGAAGATTAATGGATCAATACCTAGCTGAGTTTTTAAAAAAAATCTCTGATCAACTTTTGTGTGCTACCCTGTAATCCTGTTTTTCCCCTCAGTAAATTTGATATCAAGCAAATATATATCCAATATTTTATTTTTGATGGAATATCAAATTTTATAATTTGATTTGAAGCCATTTTGGAATTAGGAGTCTTTGAATTACTTTAAAAATAACTATTTTTTAATGTAATGACCTTCATAAAAACAAAGATATTTCACTTTAGGAGCAAAATAATAAAACAAAATGAAAACATTTTGCTCAGATTTTAATAAAGTGTTTCCTGACATATAACATGACCAAGTTTAAAGAAATTAAAAGTTGAAAAGTTGTATCCCATCATTTTAGAAATTGGTTGTCAAATAAAAAAAAAAGAAATATAAATTTTCAAAAAAATTGCTCAGATTCTTTGTTATTGTTTTGAAAACATAGATGCAATATTCCAATTTAGGATATTAATGTGATTTTTTTTTAATAATACCAATTAAAGAGAATAAAAATTATAAGATATCATAAATATAAAAACACTAGCTAATACCATGATTTTTATTACAACTGAAAAAAGTATGGCTTTCCCTTATTTAAATATTTTCTCCTTTTGGTTAATAAGAATTATTTTTTTATTTGATAATAATCTTGGAAAATCTTATATACATAATAATGAAATTAGTAAGACATTTTTAAACAGATAAAATACTATGTTTTGAAAATCAATATATTGCATCATGTAATAAATACTCTTGCAAATAATCTAGGTATTTCTGTGGCTTGCTGATGTAATATTTCCTCTCATCTCAGAAATCAAATAACAAGTGCAAGAAGAGTGTAGTGGATTGATATGAAATTTAAGCCTAGTAAAGGTGCAAATAATATCAAAACCAAATCCAAAAACAAATTTTAATGTAGTAATAACAGAAATAGAATCTGGTTACAATATTGATATAAATTTAAATCTTAAATAATATGAAAGTATGCAGCAATTTAAATTAGGAAAATATCTTAAAAATAAAAGTTTCACAGTGCAGCATTGTGATAAAACATAGATAAAATAAATATTCACTTTATTTCATGAAAAAGTATTTATATTCAAATATGTGTGCTGAGAACAAATGTATAGTGTTGGATAATTTCCATTGTTCATTTATTTTATTATTTGGAGTTTTTTGAGTCCATATGTAAAATTTATATTGTGTTAGCAGTTTTCAGAATTATTCAAAGCTGCAAATTGAAATAATTTTCATATTCAATATTTATATAAATGTAACAAGTTAAATTTTGTAATGCTTTCTCACTAAGGCTTTTAGCTAAAACTCCATCTTTTGTTACACTAAACAAGGAATTTAGTCTCATTGAGGATACACAGTTTTATTTTGTAGTAATAGATTTAATCGGTTAAAAAATGTAATTGCCAATGATATATGTTATAAAAAATACTTAACTGTTGGTGAAAATAATAATTTACAGCCTAAATTTTTTATACAAAAAAACAATTTTGTCAAGCTGAAGTATAATATCAATCACATTCAAAGTATAAATTTTTAATTTGTATAAAATTAATAATATTAAAAGCTGCAATTTAAAAAGAATCTCTTGTCCATAGGAGATATCAAACAAAATATCCTGTATAGATTGTCAAATTAGCTTCTGAGTTTTGAAAAACATGTTTTTTGATGGATAGATAGATAGGTGGTGACAGAAAATTTATAAAAAGCATTTTAGAAGACATTTTGTTTTATAGTTTTCAGAATTCAAGCTTTAGAGAGATATCGGTCCTTTAGAATTTGCTGTAGAGAACAAACCCAGTTAAATAGAAAGAATATCAATGACATTTCCTGCATTAATAGCAAAAAACTTTATCCTTCAATCCACAGAAATAAGGAAGCAAGTTACCTGTATGGAATAAATTCTGTTCAATATATTCCCATTGCAATGATAAAAATTGTTTATGCTTATAGTTTTCTCAAATTGACTGACTAAAGACTTCTAGACGTACATTGGCTCATTGCTTTTCAACAATATAGTGATTGGGAGAAATAGATGGAATGCCAAGACTTAATATGAAGCTTTGAATGGTAACCTATTGAGTGTTGTATCAAATGGTACATTAATCATACCCATAGTTAATAAAACCAATCTGCAATAGATTCAATGGATAATTCATACATGCTAGGAAAGTGAACATAATTATATATTACCAGTGGACTTTCCATTTAAAAAAAAAAAAATGCTAACTAAAATGTTTATAAAAAGAAATTATTTAATAATAAACATAAGTATACTGATAGTCTCAGTAAATGATACTAGGAAACAATGTCTACATTTGTAAATTCATAAGGGATTTATTTTTTTTATAGATATAATGAAGTTTATTTTTTCTTCCTTTATTTTGAGATTTCAGAGAAAGTATTCTCACATTTTGCAAAGGTAAATCAAAATTTTGCGCATGAAAATGAAATTTAATTTTTTTTTTTTTTTAACACTATTTTTTTCCATATGTTAATATTTAAGGTATAAGGTAGATAAATCCAAAGTGTTAGATAAATATTGTAAATCTATAATTTAATGAATAATAATTTCAGGAATATTGGAGAATAATAATAAAGTAAAAATAAAACTAATTTTTATTTAGATGATGAATATATGTGACAAATGTACACATTCATACCACAATGTGCATATATATATATATATTCATTTTATACTTATATTTATTTTTTAATTTTATTTGCATTAATATCATTAATTTTTTATCTAGCCTATTCTCATATCTATGTATTTTTCATCTGTAATTATTTAGTTAAGAGTACTTAATGCATACAATTATCATTCTCAAAGTGTGCTCTTTATACTGACTAGAACCCAGAACAGTAACAGGGAAAAGAGAATAAAAATGCAAAACATCAGAATCAAGTTTGTAGGATAATTCTTTTGGTCTCTAGTACCAATATTCTGAATAGCATCAAGTATTATTAAAATGTCATCTTTAGTAATTATATTCTTTTATCAACCATCTGAGAATAGATGATGTCTAAGAAAATGTAACGAATACTCTGAAAAAAGCCTTGTGTTGGAATAATTTTAAATCATTAGAAAATGCTTGGTTGATTATCATTAGTAGTTACTATATTACCTATACTGGTAAACTACTATTTGTCCCAGTCAGCATCCTATTTCATTTTATTAATCAAGGTGAGGTATGATGCCAATTATCATTCAATACCTTTTATTGACATTTTCTGATTTTTTTCCTTAACACCCTACTCAGATATCAGTTTGTGTTACAGTATAAAAAATATGATTTTAAGTCATGTAAAAGAAATTCATGAAAGCTGTAAAAGTAAATTTCTTTCAGAAAAAATTTAACTTCAAAATTTACTGATTTTTGTTAATTGCTGGGAGTGATATTCATTCTATTTATCTATATATATATCAAAATGTCTAATTAATGATTAATGGAGCAAAATTAAAAGATTTAAATTCAAGGGTTTGATCAAAATTTCCTAAATATAAAAAATATTTTACAAAAATAGTTCGTACTCCACCAATTTCTAAATGCTACCTTAATGAAATATCAATTGCCTAAATATTTATCACTTAAAGAAACAGCTAATAAATGTAAGAAGAAATGATAGAAATTGTTTCATATGAACAATAGAGACCAGTTGACAGATGGATTCTAGAAACAGTTTTGAAAGTATTGATGAATTTCTGTATATTTTTACCGAACAACTACTTCTATTGGAAGTGTACTCTTTCATAACTCATCACAGACTACTTATTATTAATCATTTGAAATATTAAAAATTAATGAAGTAGTTATCAATTGATTTTTTCCTGAAATTCTATTATTTTTCTGGTCAAATAACCATTTTAATGTACGTATTTTTGCACTCATCTGTAAATATTAAATCAACCTAAATATAAAAATTTTTGTTTTTGTTTTAAAAATTAGAGATATTCTTGCAGTATCATAGAGAAAAGTTTCTGATGTAATACTCTCATTAAAAAAGACTTATGCTGGATCTGCTGCTCAGTATAAAATGTATATTGTTGTATGTTAAAATTTGGCATTAAATATGATGGTTTAGAAATTGTCAAATAGTTTACAGTCAAGGCAAGCCTGTAGGGATTTATTTGGATCAAAATCATGATTCTTCTTCATCTGTTCAGATCAAATTATAAATTTAAAAATATTATAATTTAGACTTTTTCACTAAGATTTATCTTTAGTAATGTTTCTTGTCATTAGGTTATTACATTGCATTTCACTGACTAAACAAAACATTTTATTGGGATACCACATTAAGACATTGCTTTCAATTTTCTCCAAAATCATTTCATTTTTGAGAAAAAGATTTTTAAAATTTTGGATATATGAATTCAAAATCTGAAGGAAAAAAAACATCATTAAAAACTAAACAACATATTTTTCTTATTTTTTGTTTCTATATGTACACCAAAATTAATTATTTTTTTGAGAAATTCAAAAGCATCTAATTCAAAAATAACCCACTACAAAATTGTAAATTTTTGATCATTTCTGATAATTGAAGAAATATACAAAGTAATTTTGAAATATAAACTATTGAAGATAAAAAAGATAATCAGATTTAAGATCAGTTGATGTGAAATGAATTATCTACAATACAGATTTCAGGATCTCAGAATCTTATCGCAAAAGAGCACTATAATCAAGGAATCAAAAAAATAATATTTTTTATCAGTCATAATGCTTTCTGGTAACTCAAAATGTATAGCATTTCATTTTCAAGATTCATTATAAGATAATGATCTCAGTATTATATGTATAATATATACTGTATATAAAAAAGATATGTACTACGTAGGATATAATTCACATTCTCAAAACAATAGAAATTTTAATGCAGCATGCAATTTTAAGATATTGGTAATGAAATAGTATCATGGCACACAACATAATGCGTGTGTACATATATATGTATAAAGCTTGAAAGAAAAAGTAGAAGTGAACATAAATAAAATTGTCTATATTTTATATATATTAAAATATATAGTCTGAAGAAGCAATTTTGTTATTTTTAAATTATAGTAAATTATTTAAGGCAAATAATTTATTTGACTTTTCTGATTTTGGCAAAAATGCATAATATTTCAATCTGAACAAAAAAAAGAAAAATATTTTTTAAATAAAACAAAATGTTTCTTTTTCTTTATAATATTTTTGGTTAAAGGATTAAGAAAAAAATTTAACTAATTAGTTTTAATAAGCAGGAAGATATAATTAAATTATTATCTTGTTTTGTATTAATCAAGATGGAAAATAACTTGATCTAATTCTCTTGTCCTCAAATTTCATTGTGTACTATAAATAATGGTGCAAATTAGATTAATTAAGTTGTAGAGAATGTAAATATAGAGAGAGTTTAAGCCAGCTTCAAAGAAAGGACAATTGCTGCTTAACTCCATGTTGGCTGAATTTGAATTTCGATAGAAGTAAGGGCATTTCTTGTATGCTTTATAGCCCAATGTGTGAAGTACCTTGATTGCCTAGATAGAGTTCAGAAATTATAGAAGTTTAAAAGAGTTGAATATTGTCAACATATATCTATATCCTGGACATGATAATAAGAAGACAGTCTACTAGTCTTGAAATTTCAGTGCTGTTATTTTATAGAGAATGTAGATATAGAAAAATTGCAAGCCAGCTTCAAAGAAAGGACAGTTCTGCTGCTAATCTCCATGTTGGCTGAGTTTGAACTTCCATAGAAGTAAGGGCATCTCTGGTATGCTTTAAAGCCCAATATATCAGAAGTAGATTTCTTGCTTAGATGGAGTTCAGAAATTATAGTAGCTTAATGGAGTTGAATGTCATTAACTTTTATCTATATTCCAGACATGATAATAAGAAGTCACTCTACTAGTCTGAGATTTCAATGCTGTTTTATATCTAAACTACTTTATATATGTATTGAAGCATATTTGTTATTACAACAATATGTCCATAGTTAGAGCTCTTACTGGAAAGTCATCTTCCTCACAGCTCTCATAGAATGGCTCTGAAAAATTGGTTTTGCAATAGTGAAAGGTATCTTTTATATTTATTTGGCCCTTTAAATGCCTTATTTTGTTGCTAATGTACCCTTTCATTCACTAAATCTCAGTTTTAGTGCATTTTTAACATAATTTCTCGATGTCGTCCTTATGCTTATCAGCATTTCATGGACCATAAAAGGTTTTATTCCATCTTAGACTTAAATATTTCTCCTACTACAATTTTCCCGTCACTCAGAACTTGTTTATAAAGTTTTTTGTATGTTGTTCAAGTTATTTAGGCCATTTTTAATAATCTTTCTTTTCAGACACCCCCTCCTCTGGGGTAACTAACAGCCTAAAATTCCACTCAGTTTTCTCATTATTCAACCAAAATTATTAATGTTCTCCAGTGTTTTTTGTTTTGCTTTTGCATTAATATATTTAATTTTTCCCATTTCAAAATTGTTTTCTTCATATTACTTTTCATTCTTTCAAACGGAATAAAGATGGCCACTGCCCCTAGCGGAAAAAATGTGCAGAGATTTAAACTACAAGAACTAAAACTTTCAAAATTACCTAAATTTTACCTAAATCAAATTTTAAACAAAACTTAACTAAAAGCATCATCACCAAAGAACTTATTTCAAAGATTCCATCTCCTTTGCCGCTAGACCTTCCTCTCTTTCAGGCTGTGGCTTGCTCTATCAAATGTAAAAAGCAAGTCAAAAAGAACAACATAACCAATCATAACACCAATCCAAGTGCAATGGGAAAAACTAAAATTACTTATATACAAAAGACAAAAATCAGCCTGTTGCATCTAAGCATTACCCAAAAATCTCCCAATCCATTCCTTAAACCTCTAAAGACTTAACATATAGCAATTCCTCCAAAGTTAATGTTACATATGGATCCTCCCATCAATCCAGGACAACCAAGCCTATCAACATTGCTCCTTGCCAAAGACTTCTTTCCTGGACTACACACCCTTTACATATCCGCTTCCCATTTCATATGTATTCCCTTCTCCTTCACCATATTATACTTGAATTTCATTTTGACATGTAATCATCTCTTTGTAAACCTTTTTTAACTGTTGTGTATTTTGTATTTTTGATGAATAAAAGCTTTCATCTTTGAGGGGGGGGGGAACAAATGAAAATTTGCATATTATAACATGCACTTATCTATACATGTACATGTATATCTAGAATTATCCACTATTTATTATTAAAATAGAATATTTATTGACTTACAGATGGTTGGAATAATTTGGTTTTATCATGTATGCACCTCTATGTACTTACATATATGCATTATGTAAATTATTGTAAATTTGATTGTTTTGTTTGTTAATCTCTGGAAACAATATCTTTATTTGTAAATCAAAGTTGGAATCATTTATTTATATTGTAATTTAATAAACCATTCATTTTTATTGTTTTTCTAATTAATAAATTTATTGATCATTATTTTTAATCTTTTATAATGAAATTATTTAATGCTAGAATAGATTAAGTTTTATATATAGGTATTTATCTGGTTCACAATTATACTGTTTGGGGTCCTTGAAGTCTCAAAGCTATTTTGAACAATAATAGTATATATATATTTGGGTGAATATCCAGATGTTCTCTTTAGAATTATTAGAATGATGCAAAGGTAAAGATCACACTCACTTCATAGATTTATGATGACTACTATTTTATTGATGGCAGTACATTCAAAAAGTACATGTTGTCCCTGGGCATTGATGATGATGTAGAATTATTTTTAATTATTTTTAGCACATATTTGCACTTGAAATATTGATGGTTGCTTTTATAATATGCTCTAAGTTTGACATTGGTTAGATGATGATTACTCTAAATTTTGTAGAGTGCATCTTTTAATTCCAGTTACAAAGGATGCCTGATGTCTCTTGATGATTGTTAGTGATGCTTTATGTATATTATTTATAGGATGCTTATACTATTTATTTCCAATGTTGATTCTTTGTTTATTTTCTATGTTCAGTAGAAACCATGAAGTTTTAATGATAATTTTGGGGTTGATCAGCTTCATCACTCTATACACTCACTCACTTTGTAGATAGAATGTGCATATTAAATATTGTATATTAAAGGTTTTTGTTCTTGTTTGTATATATAAAATATATAAAGAACATGTTATATATATAAGATGAAATTTAAATCCGCAAAACAGTAATAATTTTAATGCAGTGTGCTAATTTAAGATTATGATATTGAAAACCAGACTTGGAGATTATATTTTAGTTACTTTATAATTAAAATTATTTCTATTCTGAAAATTTGAATTATATATTTATTAGAGAAGCAAAGAGATTATTATTATATATATAATTAAAAAGACCTTGTAGTGCTCACTGCAGCCATGACATCGGTATAGCAGCAGGAACTTCAACATTTTTCTGAGGATTTCTAGATAAAGTAGGTGGCCATAGTCAAAAAATTTTTATTGAAAAATTGATATTAATAGCAGAAAATTAGAAGACAAATATATTTAGATTTTCATCAACCAGCAATTATTTAGCTTTATAATTAATATTTTTTTCACACTTGTTCCCTAGAAGTTATGCTGAAGAGGCTTTATATTTATATATTGTGCCCTCACTCAGAGGAAAACTAAGATAAAGACTCCAAGGCTAACTAAGAAATAACTATACTAAACTATAGTCAAGTTACATAAACAATGACTATTAAGACAATTAAGATTAGGACTAGTTCAAGATACACTACTAACATACAGTATCTAATAAAATCAATATTTTATAATAATTAACTATAAGAAACTTATTAAATTAAAATATAATAACACTTATGTTTATAATAAATAATTAGGATTCCAATTAGAACACTCAATTCATTCATTTTGCTAATAAATTTAATTTATAACTAGCTCATTATTATAAATAAAATATGGTTCTATTAAAGTAACAAATACAATTATGAAACTCTTTACATGAGACATTCAGCAAGGTACAATGGGTCAAACATTGAGGATACATCCCTAAAAATAAATTCTCAATAGCATAAGATTATTATCTCACCAAATTCACATAACAAAACTACCATGTAATTTCTCATGTCTTTAAACACACATATAATAGACCTAACACGATTTATTAAATTTATTATAGAAATAACAATAAATTAAATTAATATTTCTTTAATAAAATTACTAATTGAAAATTTAACATCAACTGACAATTCTTATTCATCATCTTTTAATACAAACTTTACAATTCTTTTAAAAGCTAAGATCAATAATAAAATAAATAAATAAATTAAGACCCTATAGTTAAATATGATGAGGGATTTTACATAATATCTAACTACTCTTACAAAAATAATAACAATAATCAACTAAGATACATTAATGATTCTTAACATTAAATCTATTTAATAATTAATGTTTAGCAATAAAATATAAATAAAATAATAGGATTCTGAAAAACATTGTACAGTATAATCTTTATTTATTTTATGTAGCAATATTAAGTATCTTAAATTGGTGTTGGTTCATTTTTAAATAACCACCAATGATTATATTTTCTACAATAATAATAATTATATACTTTATCACTCAGTCTCATGTGTAATAATATTTCCAGTAATATTTACCAATCATATGCAAATAAATAATGTTTTAAAACCATTAATTTCTATGTATCATGCATGTGGAATGAAAAATCAAGGAATGACACTCAAACAAATTAAAACTCATAACAATGAATTAATTTAAAACAATGTTATTATAGTGGAACAACATTATAGCGATTATACAATAAGATTATAAAAATTAAAAAATATTTACAAACTGTAACATAAAAAATTAATATTATCTCCAAGTAAAATATTTATACAACAAATATAAAAAATAAAATAGTCTTCATTCCAACTATCTAAAAATAAAATAAAATTTTACAGTAATAATGATGATATACTCTCTTTATTTAATAAAACAATAACATTTTACTGTTTTGTGATGGGAAAATATATTCCAATTTCTAAAGTTAATGCTACATTTATAATATCTTAAAAATATATTTATTTTTTATGTAATTCTTAAGTATAAGTTTAGATCAAAAATACAACTATCTAAACTCAACACAAAATATAAATATTCTAAAATTATTAAAATACTTCCTTTGTAGTTCAGCAAAGCATCACCTTAATATTTTAATATACTCTGATATTTTTATATCAGAAAATTTAAATAAAGAAAAATATTAATACTTCCCTTTGCAAATTACCTACTTATGAAAAAAAAAATATTTCAAATATAATTTCATAAGCTTTCTCTATTTTAAATAGGTTTAAATTCCTTACAGCAAAATTTATAAAATACTTTTAATAAATTATATTGATTGATATTTTGTATTTTGTTTATTTTATGTTTTACATTCATCATAGCATTTAAATCATTCTTTCATTACTTTCTTCAATTCAAAGATGCATTTGAGTTTAATGTTTTCAATATTTATAATATTCATAGGAATATTAATCCTTTCCCATTTTTATATTATGACAAGCATTAAATATCTCAATATCATTTGTGATAGAAGTTATTTCTATATCTCATTTTACCTTCGTATAAACTTTCAACTTCTAACAGTATAGCTATTACTTTACCATCATTTTAAACTATTCTCTACGATGTGATTCCAGTGCTGATTGACAGTGATTATAGTGTAGGATATGAGATAATAATAATAATTCAAACAAATAAGAAAACATCATGGATACAGTGCTGAAATAAAAGGTCCATATTTATCAGGCATCTAAAATTCATGTCATGGCTTTACTTCAGCTTTTATTGTCTATAAGAGAATATATCTATCCATTGAAAAATATTATACAGTCCTTTGTTACCTGTATATTTTAATAAATTCAAAGTGTGGCAATATAGCTCACACTTAACAGCTTTTCAAACATATCCCTAAACACCTAAGATTTCATATAATACTTGCTCTTCCGACCACCATGCTCACACATAACAGCTTTTCAAATATATCCCTAAATACTTGGATTTTATATAACAATTACTCTTTTGACCACCATCCTATATCTTCCACATACTGAATAACTCTATTAACATCGTAAAATATACAAGCCACATTACAAAATAATTTCCAAATCATTTTACTAAAAAGCAATGATCTAAAATTCATTTCAAGATCGTTTCAGAAAAAAGTTGTTTTCAAGCACAAATGATCTTGACAACAACATACATCAATATACATTTATTTATTTGTTATTATATATAATTAGAAATCAATATTTTTATATTTCTCTGTATCTTCCATAACAATAATACATTAATAACTCAACTATGTTATAAAATGTATGCATATTCAAGCATTTATGATAAACAAATATTTTAAAATATCCTTGGATTTTTAAGCATTTGCTTGCATTCATTTTTTTATATAAAAATACGATAATAATTATATCAAAGGTCCATTCTGCCTTTCAATATTCAAGCAATATGATATATAATAATAATAAAGTACTAATTTTAAAATAGATCATTTTTAAAAATATTATCAAACAATACACTATAAATAATAAGATTACTCATGATCCCAACAATTATTAGAACCATGAATGGCAATCTGCTTCTCGACCGTACATCCAAACAAATTATAATTATTAATTATCAGTCAGAAAATTAATTTCTGAAAACCCATTTTTTTTTATTTAATCCTAAAAAAAAACTAATGTATCTTAAAATTAAATTTTTAAAATATACATTATAATAAATAGGTTAGTTTAAAATACTATTTTAAAATATTAGCATTATACTAAAATAATGATAAATGTTTATATGAAAAAGTCTTTTCTATTTGCAAATTCAACACTCCTCAAAATTCTTTCCTCGTTGCATAGTTATGGGTAGATAATTTTGAATAAAAGTTATTTTGCTCTTCCAGCACCATTTAATGAAATGTATAAATAATAAAATGAAATTGTGTGAAATCCGGAAAAAAATATTGGGCTCTGGAAAGATGAATATTTATTTCAGTCCCTTTTCTGAATATCCAGGTATACAATATTTCTATAAACAATAATTAAGGATCTATTTTTATGTGAAAATATCTTCTACATACGTATTTCTATTATTTCCAACTTATATATAGCAGACATATCATGACATATATAGCTCACATATAATATATTTACACTTTTATCAGTAAGAACATTGGTAGAATATTATATAATATAAAATTATCCATTTATCACATTTTTTCAGCAGACATCCATACTTTGTTAACTAAAAGGTGGATATATTTTTTTTTTAAAAATATTCAAGATTTTTTTTCTTAAAAATGCATATATTTCAACAAATTATTTATAGTTAAAATGATAGCTTTACCATCCAAATGTTAATTAAATGATATAATATAAATCTTTAAAACAGACACATTATAGTTATTTTAAATAAAATCATTTCAAAGCATATAATTTGTTTATTGGGTTTATCATAAATAAATGTTTTTCAAAGCATAAAATAGTACTTTCTTTCAATTTTTCTTTTCAACACATCATTCTCAGATATAAACTTCATTTAAATTGAGCGTTAAAGGTAAACTAAATGTAAGATGTTTCTTTCCCATTCATGTAACAGAACAATTATTCTCACATATAAAATATATCTAACTTAGCTTTTAATTTAAATGCAAAATATTAATTTTCCTTATCTTGAACTTAATAACATTATGAGAATGATTTTTCATAAATATTCATTTCCTATTTGTTAACATACATTTTTTTGAAAGATTAGATTTATTATAACAAGAGAAAATTATTAAAAATAGATGTTCATTCACTCTGAGTATATTAGTTATATAAAATTCAAAGTCCTTGCATAACAGCAAGTCTCCCCTGGTCTTGTTAAATTCTCATTGGTATTTGGTGCACATTGTTCCAACACTTAAATAACTATTATCATCTTTCAGAAAATTATTGTAGGTTTAAATTAATCTTCAAATAAAATTCTCTGATAGGGAACTACTGGTATTTATTCCATCATTCTTTTAAAATTATTATTAAAATATACTTTTAAAACTTTTCAATAAAAAAATAATAATGATTTAAAAAAATTACTACTGTTACAATTAGAAAGATAAAAAAAAAGAATTATAAATTTTATACTAAAGTGTACTACACTTCTCACATACTGTCTAGACTTAATTGAACCCCTCCTTTTATATTGATTTAATCTAGTTATTTCATTGGTTAATTTTGTTTTAAAATACTTGCTAATTTACATAAACTAAATTAATTTCATCTTTAAAATTAAGTTCTAAATTATGAGACATCATTTTTAAAATATATTAAATTATTTAGCACTTATAAATATCAAATACTTTTATTAAAATATCAAATATCTTTATTAAAACAATTCAAATATTTTAATGAGTCTAAAATATTGATTTTAAAACAAAATATTATATTTAAACAACAATAATAATATTAAATGTTATTTTTAAAACATTATCTTTAGATCTGATTTTGACATTGTGAGCTGATGCATTATTGTGCAACAATGACCAAAAGCCTTTCTTATGGTATTCAGGCTGCTTGTAAAAAATGTTGTTACAATTCAAAATATGAAATAGTTAACATTTGCTGATTTTCTATAATATATTCATGGTGAATAATGATTTTAGAATTTAAAAACAGTAAGCAGTGTTTTGATTTACGTTTTTGCATTCATAATATTTTTTTTCTTCTGGTAGTCTCCATTTTATAATCTGATACTTGGTCAATGACTCATATTGGAAATATATCTTAATGCTTATGATGTTTGACAAGAATTTCAAATCCATAATTGTGTTTCTTTGCAGTGCTCTACTCTAGTGAGATTTGGTTGTCAACAAATGAGATACAAAGTACATACACAGTATCCACTTTTTCAAATCATCTGTTGAAATATGATTGATATTGATTTTGGGAATATCAATGAATCTAACAGTCATACCATAATCAGTTCAAACAATTTTGGCAACTTTTTGTTTTGTTTCAAATTATTTTTGAGGCACTTATTATATGTATCAGCTTCATTGCTCTCCCTGCTATCACAAGATCTTGCAAACCATTTCAAAATGTTTTGCAACATGGTTTCACTGTACAAAGAATTTGAATCATTTCAAAGTTTGTAATAGATTTTTTTAAATTTTAAAATAAAATTCAATATGAACATATTGTTCTATTGCAATTTTCTATCAAGATACAAACACATTTCATGTCATATCTTATGATCTAGATATGCTTCCACCCTAAAATTTTTGTGGCAAATTGTTAAACTTTGTTGTTATATAAATCATGCATTGATGTAGAGATAGAGCTCCAGGCAGCTTGGAGAGTGAACCAGTCACCTTTTACTGGAACACATTGTGTATATGTAAATGTTTTTATAAATTGCTAACAAACATTTGATTTAACTTTTTTTGTATGTAATCACAAATAATTTTATTTTCTAGAGAAAATTTTTTAATAATTTAACCAAGAAATAAATTTTATTACAACATAAATTTTATTATTAAAAAATATATAAGTAACATTTATATTTATTCTAAAAATATCCATCAGTTTTTCAGTTCATATATTTGTTTCTTTTTTTTTCTATAACAAAAAATACACATTTTTTAAAAAGTAGTTTTTATAAAAAAATATTTATAATTTTTTTTTTTTTTAATACAATTTACAAACATAGATTTTTTTCCTTGGCCAAGAAGTGAATTTTCTATTAGATGGCATGACATACATGTGCATAGTATGCAAAAAGCAAAATGAAAATGTTCGGTAGATTGCAATTTATGGATAATAAGAGAATAGCCAAAATAGGTTATGAGTAAAGAATATTCAATAAGATGGATGAGAAAAGTAGTATGGCATGCAGAAAATTTGGACAAAGATTTTATGTCAGTATACTTATACAAAAGATGGGACGATTGTGTTAGGAGAATTGTTGAGTATTGTAGTGGCAAAGAATTGGATAGAAAAATAGATGCATTAATAAAAAATAGGGAGTTAGAGATATAGAGAACTAATATGGAGAGTAAAAATAGTTTAAATATATATAGAAGTAAACAGAATATTGGGTATGAGTTAATTTATGATAATAGCAAGGAAAGTAGTTTTACTGTTTAAGGTTCGAACAGGATCTTTAGCAACAAAGAGAATATACATATACATATGGAAAAATATGGGTGATTTAATTTGCAAGTTATGTAAGGAAGGCATAGAAAATATTAAGCATCTGTTAATTGAATGTAAATTCCTACAAGC
The DNA here is from genome assembly GCA_028023455.1 of Epiperipatus broadwayi. Lineage (NCBI taxonomy): Eukaryota > Metazoa > Onychophora > Udeonychophora > Euonychophora > Peripatidae > Epiperipatus > Epiperipatus broadwayi. The sequence goes on along the minus strand of JAQFVV010000136.1, from coordinate 2,420,992 downwards.
AGAAAGGGTTCAAATAATGAAGTTGTGGGAGATTAAATATAAGCAAAGTGATTATACAGAAAGTGGGTACTTGGATTTTTAGGTTTGGGAAAAGAAGAGAGATTTAGATATAAAGGCTATAGAGTTGACAAAAATTATGTTATGGAAATGGGATGGAGCAGGATAGAGAAGAATATAGGAAAAACTTAGGGTGGAGAATGAAGAGGGAATGTAAGGTGACTAACAGGTTTCTCTGGGCATAGTGGCTGAGAGTCCTGACTTCGAAAAAGGGAAAGCCACAATGCATCACATCATATGAACTTTTTATTTTTTTATTTGCTACATTTAGAGAAACACAAAATATTACTAAATTGATTTTTTTTTGTGCTTGCACAAACACAGACATAATTACTAGAGCTTGCTTTATTCAAATAATAATAATAATGCATGCAATGAAAAGCAAAATTGTTTTTAAATTTGTTTTAAATTGTTTCTTTTGAAAGTTATATTCATAAAATACTTTTCTTTATATATATGAATTGAAAGTTAAAGATTTTTTAAGTAACAAGTACTAATATTACTTTCTTTTTCATAAATGTATTTGACATATACAAATTGATCACAAGAAGAAAGCTGACATTGTAACATAATTATGAGAAGTTAAATATAACTTATTTAAAAAGCTAATTTGGCAGATTTAAATGAACTTATTATCCATATTATTAAGGCTTATTTATCAGTCTAAATTCAAACATCTTATTAACAAAATCCATTTTATATAGATTTTTTTCTGCTTAACATTTAATCTTTATATGTTTTTCTGATCTATATGCTGGCACAACTAATGATTTTTCCAGTGCTAGCAAAGAATTTGATTAAACAAGCTTCAAGAATTTATTCCTGATATAAGATAGTTAATTTTTGGCAGAAGCATAATTATGAAAGATAGATATTCTAGAAAGCATTGATAATTGATTTACCTTACCTGTTCTTTAATAGCAATTCTGATGTTAACTCTGTATCTTTGAACTTTTAACTTGCATCTGATTCAATACTGATACAGAATGTACTCTTTACTTTAGTTACATATTATGTGGAGTCATCGAAGCCATACTAAAAGTATTAATTGATAAATGAAACTTTTGCTAAAAATTCCAAATGTTTTACAGAAAAATTAATGTATGTGATTTTTTTTTTGATTTTTTCAAAAAAATATTGTGAACATAAAATTTTGTGTACTTGTATCAAACTAATATTAAAATAGAAATGATAAAAGGTTGTATACTTCTAATAATAATAAAAAAGCAGAATACAAATTTGCATTTTTTTTTCTTACTGCTTTTTTAAGAATTTAAGCAAATAATAGCAATAAAAATGAACTAAATGTAGTATAAATGTAAAGAAAATGAATTCCAACAAAATATTGAAGAGTTCCAGATTGCTGCTGCTGTTTTCTGTTTTGCTATGATATTTTCCAGCATATGTGATTCAGATGAAACTGTTCTGGGAATGTGGTTCTCTTTCTTAAGAATTTTGCAGTTGGCTTCAACCCAAGAATGTTCAATCAATTACTGCATATGAGTCCTGTCACTGGATTAACATCATGCAATTGATTGGAATCTCCTGGCATTGAAATCAGTGAAGACCAGCCAATTCTTCAGAATAGATGACTGAGTCAAGTGCATGTTCACAGTTGATTGGTCACAGTACACACAGAAGTTAATAGGACATCACATGTAAATTAATAGCAATCAGAAACCCTCCTTTCAAACTGAATACCCAGAATTGATCTACTTGAGGCTCGTGGTTTCCTCCAGTTTCCAGTGCAGATGAATGAATCTTCTGATAATTGGTTGCCTTGTGGCATCTTCCCATGGTTTCAGATCATGAGGTCTTCCTCCAGTTGATCGACAACAATATCTTGGAAAAACTTGTCCAACTGAATTCGGTATTTATTTTTAATTGCAAAATAAAAAATGTCTCATTATTTATGTATTTATTTTCATATTATTTTATAAAAATCAAATAATATTCAATATTTTGTATTATTGCAAAAATAGGCATCAAATTTGACACTGATAATAGTGTTTGATTCTCACATTTTATAAAAATATGGGAAAATATTCTGTTTATCAATGAGTATTTCAATATAGCTTCTGTGACTACACATCGTAAGTAAATAAAAGAATGCAAACTATATCTGTACCAACTGACTGATTTACTGAGAGTAAATTGGTCTTGCTCTTTTTTTTTTATTTTATATAGATTCTTTTTGAAAACACATTTGAATTTCTATAAATATTTTTTCATAGTTGGTTTAATATTATACAAACTTTATTTAGTTCATTTATCTGCATTATCACTACAAAGTGGTTTATATGCTCTTTTTAATTAAAGAAGAGAGTTTATCAAAATAGATTATGAAATATGAATTTTTTTTTTTTTTCAAAATAGATTTAAAAAAATATTTTTAAAACAATCTGCTTTAATTTTAAGGTGTCATGATCTTTTTTGATATTTTTTTATAAGAATTCTCTTATCCATTTTTTTTTTTTCAAACCGTATATACACCCACAAACACACTTGATAGATTGTTACAATAGAAAAATAAACATAATAAATTAGATTTTAAATTGTTCATTGCAATAGCAAAACAGTTCTGTATAGAGGAAGAGTATAGTGGACATTTTTCAACAGGTTTATCAATTTGTCCTTATTTTATTCTAGCTACAATAGATAGATATCCACGACTAATTAATATTGGATAGTTATCTAAGTTGTCTATGGGTTAGCTATTGAAATAAAAATCCTAAGTTTGATTGGAACCTAAAAATTTTTTTCATTTTTAGCTGCTCCAGTTCATAGACCTTGGTAGACTGATGCTTTACAATCTACTCATTACTATATAATGCACACACACACACACATGTAGTAAAAATGTATAGAACATAAATATCAGTGAAATAATATATGAATGAGCTCTTTTGATATTATACATTTTATTTTTTTCAATCTTGCAAGTATAGATTTAACTTATATGCTATTTTAGAATATTAGCTACTTTGAATAAACTAAATATTCATATTTATATTACTTCTTTACTTAGTTTATAAATCTAAAGATTGTTATTAGTGAGTGTATGTTATATATAAATATCTAAACAAAACTAATATAACAATTTTCTAAGAACTGTAAATGTTAATGCACTTAAATTTGTTTGGCTGAATGCTTTTAATATATTGTTTACATTGGTAATTTCATATCCTTTGACATCTAAGTATAGAAGTTACAGATAATAACAAATATAATATTGTATTACCAAAATGTTTGTTTTATTCAGTACATGTACTGGTTTATAACAAAACATAATGATTGGAATGTGAAACAAAAGTTTTCATGTAATACATTAGTATTGGTGATAAATAAGAAATAAACAATATGAAAGCAAATAAAATGGCAAATTAAATAAATACACCGTAATTGCTTATTAAAAAAAACATTGCATATATAATATATGATCATTAAAAATGGGAAGATTGATGCATATCAGATACGTTATCAAGAATAATTATACAAGTTACTTGAATGTTTTAAAAGCAAATGATTTAAGTTTATGCCTCAATAAGTTCTCATTCCGATGAAGAAATAAAGAATGTTTATATAGATATAACGATTCTTTTAATTAGACTACACATCATTTTACAGTTATCATAAAACATTTTATTGCTGCATTTGGAAAATAATAGAAAGAATAAGTGTGAGTAAATTTGAATAGAAAAGAAAGAGGACATGTACTTGTGGGCTTAGTTGAAAATGAACGTCAGTATTTTTGTTAATTTTTTTCTTTGAGAAAAATTCAAATTGGAAGTGGATAGTGGATATGGAAGCAATTAAATTAAGATATGCTAAAGTTGGATTACATTTTCGTGAATATAAAATATGTATTTCAAGATAGTAATGTGCGGAAACCTATAATCGATTAATGAGTTGTAAGTCATATTAATTTTAAAGCTGGAAAGGCAAAAGCAATTAAGAAAGACAGCATTAATAGTTGATATCACTAATCTTTAGAAGTGCTTCAATGAATTTAAATTGGAACTTTCAAATCATTTAAAAGATATTAACTGACTTCAATGATGGTTCAAACTTGAAAGAGTTCAGTATGAATATAATTCCTACATAGTTAAACTTATACAAAAAAGTAGCAAGTGTACCTGTAAATATTACAAGTGAGACAACACAAAGTATGAAGAAAAAAAAAAAGAATATGAATATATTTTAAAATGATCCATTTTGAAAAATTGAATATTTGAAATTTCTCGTTATAAAATGTTAGTGTAGTTATAAGTTTATTCAAAAATCTTAGTATTTGTATTTTTATTTCATTAACTTTGAATAGAAAGATGAGAGTAAAATGTAACCAGTTTTTGAGTAGAGAACTATAAATTTAATACATCCTATCTTAAAATCAATTAGGCAAAAATTTATGAAATTTCTGCTGCACTAAGTGTAACATTTCTTTCAGTTGATCAAGCTTACTTTGAGAATCTATCCAGGAATATTTTGCTGTTGAATCTGCCATTATCATTATGCTAAAATGCTGCTGTGTTTGTAGAGATGTATATATAAATGAGATATTTGAAATGGGAGATCTTAAGGTACAATTGGTATTAACTAATTGGAAGAACCACCTCCATTTTGGGATCCAAGTATGTAACATTGATGTGATCTGAACATTTGGCATACTTTAGTGCATCTAGATTCAACACTAGCGTGCTTTAATAATCTGCATCAAGAAATAAAAATCACATGAATTTGAATCACCACAATTTTTTTATATAGTATGCATGATTAATGAATAACTTGTTTTGACAAGTTTGAATTGTAATCATTTAGAATTAAAAAAAGAAGATAATTTGTTTATTGTGTTTTTGGAGTTGTATATAAATAGTATCTTTACTTAAAAGAAATCTGGATATAAGCAATTCATGTATTCACTATTATATTGAACTGACATTTAAGTATTAATAAATACAATTATTAAACTTTTTCCAGTTTTTATTTCATTTTTTAGAAAGATCCTTTACATTATACTAGTTGTTCCCGTGGCTTCATTCCCATTAATAAAAAATTCCCAAATTTTTAAGTATCATAAAGCAAAAATAAAAAAAGAAAAGAAAATCATGCAAGATTCATCAAGATTAGTGTAATATTTGTTGAGTTATTAAATAACAAACAAACTTTATATAAAATATAAACCATAAAGGAGTAGTGGAAACTTAATTTAAATATTCCCGTATTTGTTTTAGAGCTCTAGTATTTATCTTTATTTTTGATTGCATATCTTTTAATCCATATTGAAATATTTGAATTATACTATAATATTTATTACTGACATTCATTTCTGTACATAATTCCTTTAACATATTGGTCAAGTTTAGAACATATAGATGATCAGTCCTTCAGATGCTGTTTTTCTAAATTACTTGTAAAAATAATAGCAGTGTGCATAGTACACTTTTTTTATCAGTGAAATAATATATTGATAATTTTCAAATTTGCTAAAAAATATTGCATTTAAATGATGAAAAATTCTCTAGTGGTCAGTACTACTACAAACTTTAAAATTTTGTATTATGGCTTTCGTAGTGTTAGTAGTAAATTCCCAAGTTTTTCAAACAATTATGTACTATAAAGCAAAAATCCACAGCCTATAAAATTTTCCAAAAAAAAAAATAGTTACAATATTTGTTGCATTATTAAGTTACAAATAAACGAACTTTCAAATTTATATATATATAATAGATAGATTGATGATAGATATTTGCTTCAGTGGTTCTTAGTAGTCCACATTTCACACCATACAATAATATACTTCACACAGTTTTTAATTAATATTTTCTTTAATTTTCTCTTCAAAGGTCCACAAAATATTTTTTTTTTCTCTTAGTTAATGTGTCCTTCGTCAATGTTATTCTTTTAGCTTCAATTCTTTCATTCTCAATCAACTACCCAAATATATAAATCCTATTACTTATTGAACTATGTTATTCCTCCTATCCATAAATTTAATTTTCTCAACATTAATCTTCATTTCATATTCCTTACATTCTTTCTTCAATTTATTCAACATATTCTGAAGACACTTTTCATCCTCAGCTATAAAAGTCATATCATCTGCAAATCTATATATTTTATTCTACCTCAACATTTGCTCCACAATGTAAATAATTATTTAATGTCTTCTAAATAAATATTAAAAAGAGCATATAACATATTGCTTCCTTGCCTAACTCATCTTTCTATATTTATTTCATCAGTCTCAATATTCTCTAGTCCAATTCTTATTCCTTGCCCAGTATACATATTCCAAATTAGTCTTATCTCTTTCCAAAATATTCCCTTTATTTTTTACAGTGGTCATAAGTTTATTTCAGATTTTCAAATACTTTTTCCAAATCTACAAAACATATGCCAATTTTTTTTATCTTTTTCAATATATCTCTCTGCAATTGTTCTAACAACACGAATAGCATCTCTTGTACTTAATTAAGTATTAATTCTTAATTAGTTGTATATAATAATAAAAATGGATAACTATAAAGATGTCCAGACTAAGAATTGTTGTATATATCTAATCAAAAACATATTATATTACATAAATTCTCATAAGTGCACAAACTTGATGAATTATAAAATCACCACCCCAGTCTGGTTTTAATAAAATAGTGTTCAAATTTAAAACTGTATGTGACATTTATTCATTTTACTTCTTTTTTTTTTTTTTTAGGGGGGGGGGGTCAGTTGACTGATTTTTTTAATTTTAAAATTTAACTTTTTTTTTTATAGGTGTGGTAAATACAGATAGCCAAAATGTCTTCTGGACGACCCATAAAATGTGTTGTGGTAGGCGATGGTACAGTAGGTAAAACATGTATGTTGATATCATATACTACAGACAGTTTTCCTGGTGAATATGTACCAACTGTGTAAGTATAAATAATTATTTGACTAATTTATTTATAATGTATTAGATTTATTTTTTTGATGAAAATGTATCTTCAAATGAAGGGATAAAATTTTTAAGAAAATGATTACCTGATGCAATAATGTTGGTTTTTGCATATCAATAAATAAATAATACTTGAATAAGTTATTTAATAATATTATTTTAATAAATAGAAACTTAAAAATTTAGTAAGAAATGTTTAAATTAATTTTTCATTAATTTATTAAAAATAATAAAATGAAAATTCATAATGTAGTAGTTAATCTGTCTCCCAAAATCATCACCTAGAGTTTGAATCAGTTGGAATTTGAAATTTTTCAGGTAGCTGAAAAATATTAAGCAAACAAGAATTTTTACTAACTTGTAGCTAATTGAGAAATGTCTTTGTAATAGTTTTTAGCTAGAAGGTAAAAATTCAGTTAACATAGGCTGTAATATGATATGCCTTTCACTCCTCTTGAAGCAGATATTATACTCTTGCAATTATGAGCTCATAATTAAAACTTATTTCTAAAAATTTATTAAGTACATTTTTGTATGATCTGTTGTTGGGAGATCAAATGACATTCAAACACTAAATTGACAATAAGGTCAATGATTCTATCTAATTGATCAAATTGACATTCTTTTTGTTTACTTTTTTCAATTATAAACCAATTTAGGAACCTTTGACTTTTATGTCTTCCTATCTCAACTGAAGCCATTATCAAATTAAAATTTAAAATCATTTTTCAAACTAATAAAATTGATATTAGAATTAATATTGAGCTTACAGTTACGTGTTTAAGCTTTTGGTGATTTGTTAAATTATAATACTGTCATAAACATAAAAAAATTTTCCTACTAGCATATTAATTAAACATGAAAAGAAATTAACACACCAATTATGAGCGTCTTCAATCTTGAATTCAATATTTTCTGATAGCAAAAGAAATTGAATACACAAAATTTTCTATTTAAGAAAGTAATCCATTCCACAATTTTTTGTGTACTTCATTTTTTTGAGTTTAGATAAAAAAATTTACACTTTTATTATTATGACATATTAAAGTATATCTTCTTTTAATAATTGCATTTTAGAAACATTTTTACAAAGCATATATTATTGAAACATATATTTCTAATAGTCTTTAAAGTAATGGATGCTCAGAAATTTAGTTTTGTAATGAATAAATTTTACTCTGTTGTTAATGCACTTTAACTTTGATTGGTTATAACAAAGAAATACCCTCTCTTTTTTTTAAATAAAAGATCTGTTTATAATAGCATTGAATGATTGTTAACAGTTGTTTTCATAATGGAGATTCACTATAATGTACTGCTTTCAACTTATGTATGGTATTAGCTTTTAAAAACATTTGCATCCTAGAATTATGCAGAATACCTTTTTTTTTTTTTTTTTTAAAGCATCTCTTCATTTACAATATTTATAAGTATCTCCAACAATTTCTTGAACTTTATAAATGTATATGTATATACTTTATTCATAATATTTTTTGTGTTAAATAATATATACATATAGTGAGTTGCAGAATAAATTTAAAGAAAAACTTTAGATATTTACTATTATGGCTATATTTTTATGTCATAATAAATGTAACTAAAAACTATTATTTCTGGAGCATTAATTGTATTATACAGGACACATATATATATACAGAAACTACACCAACTAATGTTACTTCTTTATTCTGCCATTTAAATAAAAAAGAGAGAATATCTTTCCATCATTCTGAAAAATAATTTGATAAAAAAAAACTTACATGACACCCATTTTTTTAAAAATACTATTAAAAATATTTTGTGTCAGATAATGAATACATTTTTTTCTTTAATTTGTAAAAATATTTTCTATATGTTTTACAAATATTATCTATCATCAAGACACAACAATAAATGTTTATATTTTGTTTGATATAAGTTAAATTATGCAAAAGCTACAAAACTACCTGCACTGTAGTGAATTTACTGCAATATTTTTGTTTTTATATTATTTTTTTATTTTTTTTTATAAGTGTGTAATTTTTTTAATGCAGTAATGATTAAAACATGTTAAACCCTGCTGAAGTTGTCAAAAAGATCACCATGTATATATCTGAAAGATACATTCATTACTAATTTGTACTGAAATATGAAAAAAAAAAATTGAAAAATACTACAAATTTGCATTTATTATATTCATATAATAAAATACATGATTTTTGTATTTACTTTCAGTTGCAATCTAGAAATTATTAAATAAAGAAATATGAAGAATATTTTTTTTTTTTTTTTCCAAATAATGGAAATCTTTATATTGCTAAAAAAATACAACCAAAAAAAAAAAAATTCTTTAACATTAATTAAGTCTTCAATAGTTAATTTTGTAAAACGTTTGCAACAGTCATCACAAATAATATTGCTATGTTTGAGGTATAACTTTTTTGCAACTATAGTTCATAATACCTTTCATATACAATTTACTATTAAATACCACATATGAAATATGATTGTAAATTTGCATTTATTATATTTATATGATAAAAACATGATTTTTTATTTTTTTTTTCATTTACAATCTAGAAATTATTAAACAAAAAAATTAAAAAGTATAAGGAATAAAAAAAATATTATTTTCAAATATAGAAACATTGATATTGCTAAAAAATGCAACCAAAAAAAAAATATCTTTAACATTAATTAATTAGAAGTTTTAATAGTTGGCTCTGCAAAACATTTGTAAAATAATCACAAACAATATTGATATGCTCTGCACATACATACTTTTCACAATTACATGTACACTCATTTGAGAGATTGTGGTATCTCAGATACAATTTACTATCAATTGTCACCCATCCATATGAAATTCATGCATTATAATCAAACTGACAGCTGAAACATTATGACTCAACATTAGTCACTTATAGACATGCTGCTAATCATGACCTTGGACCCATGTAGTAGTATTTAAGAAAAGAATTTGTATCTCTCAAATCAACAGCAACCTCTGCAGGATTAATGAAATATAATTGTTAAATAAAATAATATTACAGTAAGGAAACTATTTGCCCTATTTGTACATTACTAATATAAATATTGTATTTTTTAGATTGTTGCTATATGTATTCGTGAGTGGGAAAAAATGTCTTAATCATAATGGTGACTTTTTCTTAATTGTAAGGATCTGATCTCCATGCTGCTCTCATCGTGACATGTTACTGTAATAAAGAAATTAGTTACCATATTTGCTAGCATATAAGACTTACATTTTGTCCGCTCAAAATATGTTTAAAATATGGTATACATCCTATGTGTCAGTAGTCAAAATTTTGCGTCTAAATTTCAGTCAGTCTAAAACATGTGATTTACGTTAATATACATATATAAATATTTTATTGCATTTTGTCCTTTTGCAAAACAGTGGTTTCAAATAAATTGTTTCCTTAGTTTTTTTTTTTGTTCAGCAAAGATAATAAGTTGCCAAGGAAAAACTGCTTAAAAGTGTATTTGTGCATGTTTGTAAGGGGAATGAAATCATGGATAGACAATGTGTGGACTAGGCAGCCTAGTAGACTGTTAAAGAAACCTATCTCGCTAGTATGGGATCAGTTGCAGAGTCACAAAATAGAAGCTGTGAAAAATAAAAATCAACCAATCAAAAACTCAATTAACTGTAATTCCAGGTGACCACATGAGCTAACTTCAACCTTTAAATGTCTGCATTAATGAACATTTAAAGGATTCATAAAGGACAAATGGAACTGTTGAATGCAGTCTACAGATTTTGAAATGATAACATCAAGAAGAAGGAAGAGGCCTAACATTTTGCAGATTTGTGAATGGGTCAAAACTTTCGTGGAATGCTGTGAAACATGAGACAGTTGTAAAGTCATTTAAGAAATGTGGAATTAATAACTAACTTGATGGCACATAGTACGATTTGTTATACAAAGACTCAGTTTCTGAAGAAGAGGCTTCAAGAAATTCTTCATTTAGTTCTGGAGATGAATTTTTGGGTTCTGAAAATGAAAATTAAAAGGCATCTAATTATAGTGTTCCCTACTTCCATTTTTTGTAGACATAAATAATTATAAAATTAGTATAGGAAATTTTTTTTTTTCTCTTAAAAATATGTATAAAAAGGGGGTTTATACTATAAACTGCTGCATCCTATATGCTGGTAAATATGGTATTTTATTTGTGGTTAATGAATGAAATATAATATATTTTTTTATTATTCAACATTGGTCAGTATAATAAAGTAGTTAATTTGCTTGAATACTATTTAAGGGAATTATTCAACTTTGAAGGCTATGAATATTTTGAATGTTTTCTGTATATTTTTTTTATATGTAAATACGGGTTTAAGTACAAATAAAGAATTTCCAGTAATTCAAACACTCTGCTAATGACTTTAAAATGAAACAGGAAGCGAGTGAGTGAAGGCTTTATTTGTTTGTATAAGTTGTCATTTTTTAGGCCTATTTTTGTTTTTCAATTTCTTTAAAAGATATATAATTTTATTATGAAGGCGAAATGAAAGAAAAACTGCTCAATCAAATATTGAATTGTTTTCTATGACTGAGAATATCATTCCATAGATCATTTGTATCTTAAATCAATAGACTTACATAACATTGCACAAATATATATATATATATAGAATATTAGTAGAACAATTGAATAGACTAAAAAATATGGATTATCTTTTGTTGAACATGAAAGGACCATGCAAAAAAAGAATAGTAAAAAATAATGCTTTTTATCCTTTGGGCAACAGTGGATGTAAAAATAATAAAAAAATTGTTACATTTTGATTTACAAGTGTTAAACTTACCCTATCCACAACTTTGGCATCATCCACATATGATTTGAAAAGAATGCATGGTGATGTGGAGATTATTTAATACATTTGTAATGAAAAAATGTGATTTCATTATGATTTAAATGATCAATTGATGGTAATTAGATTGTATATTGTTTCCATAGATCTCATTTCTGGTTTCTATAATAATTTAAAAGATAAACATCACATGATCACCATTTCTTATGCTTGCTCTTAACTGTTATTAAAACATGCAAAACTCTCTATACATATTGCCACTCGGTGCAAGCCAGAGTAATCAATGGATGCCAGAAGGCTTGTGCATAAAATCCCATCTACTGCTTACTCATCCAGTATCCCCAGACTAGTTTCTGGCTTGTGGCCTTCGTCAGTGAGGAGCCTTAGATCTGAAAATATTATGGTGTTTTCAATTTAAGTCTCATAGTTTTGTAGTTAAGTAGAGATAAAAGGTGGCTGCTGGAGGGTTGCATTAGATCCTAAGATCTAAATGCAGTGCTCTCAGATCCAAGGCTCCTCGCTGACGAAGGCCACAAGCCAGAAACTAGTCTGGGGATATTGGATAAGTAGGCACTAGATGGGGATTTTATGCACAAGCCTTCTGGCATCCATTGATTACTCTGGCTTGCACCGAGTGGCAATACGTATAGAGACTTTTGCCTGTTTTAATTTAAAAGATAATGATTTTTTTTTTTTTGCTTTCATTCCAAGATGATTTAGATTGGTCTATACAAGTATTCACATAACATATAGATAATCATATTTTGATCTGTTTTTTTTTTTTTAACAATTAAAAGCTTTATTGTTAATAAATCGCCCCATGAAAATAATACTCTTTGTATATTGTTTTGTAATCCCATGATGGTTGACATAAAAGTACTTGAAAAATAAGATTTTTTTTAATTTGTGAGGTTTCAGAAAATTATTATTCAGGATTTATTATAATTTTTTTGCTCATTATTGAATAATGTTCTGGTAATTAGATTTTCATAAATTCTGATTATAAATAATAAATTAAATGTATCCAAAATACTCTTAGAATTTTCTAAAAACATTTTTACGATTTTTGCTGTTAATAAATTTCTTTCAAATTGTTTTCATATGCAAGATCTTACTTAGAAACATTAAAAAAAGGTGTTTTATTATAAAATAGTTAATGGAAGTTATTTATATTTTTCAAAAAATCTGCTGCAATATTATTTTTAAAATTGAAATAAAAACTGCTCCACCAACACCTTATTGCCCCCCTCCCCCAAATAATTATTTTCCAATTAAGTCAACCGTACAGCATCTGGATTTTTTCCCCCAAAAGCTTAACTATTAATCATTCCAGTAATAAATCTCTAAAGAAATCTGTAAATATTCTAATCAGGAGGTATAAATTTACTAATAGCTTTCTGTCACTGTAGCTATAGGTTTGATAATGATTAACTCTATGGTTCATGTTTTGAAGTTGTCTGCATGTATATAGATCAGTGGGTGATAAATTCTATTTATGAAGCAGATGAGTACATCATAGATTATTCTGAATCTGTTGTTGAGACTCCAGGTGCATCTAAGAAGATCAGATCCAGCTGACTTTATTGTTGGATTTGGAAAAAGAAAGTTGTTAAGAACTTTATAAGAATTCTTGACATAATTTTGCAGTTGTAGATTGGTAGTGAAACATTTAAAAAGAAGATTTTGATTTGAGTCAAGTCTTAAGTAATGAAACAATATCTTGAATTAATGGCAAATCTGATATATTAAGCAATTTTTTTATACATTTTCTACAAGGTAGCTTCTCTTCTGATATCTAACAAAGTAATATGTGAAATAATAGAAAGCCTCTGCAAGTGTGTCAGTATATTTCTTATAATAATTAAGTAGTCAGAAGTTAATTAAAATTCGGGCAACAGTGTTCATCAGCAATATATAGCAATGCAAAGCACTTGCATCACAATCACAAATAATTCCAAACAGCTTTGTAAGGAAGTTATTCCTAGTAATTAATTTTGATCTAATCTTAGATAAATGAAGAAAATAAGTTAGGCTATGATCTAAGATTATTCCTAAATAATTTAGAGTAGAATGGTATTTTAATCTTTTATTGCAACAAGTTATATTCAGTTTATGAAATAATTCCCTCTAGTTTACATAAAAAATTGAACATACTGTCTTCATTGGATTAGGAATAAGATTCTCATCATTGAAAAATATTTCCAATCTTTTATACGCTTATTGAATATTAGCATAGGTGAGTTACCTATGTTATATATCTGAAAGTTTATCAATGAATTTATTAAATAAAATGAGAGAATGAACCTATGTTAAATTATGTTGTAAAATTTTGTTTCTACTACAATTATTATTTAGTGTCATTTGAATTTTCTATAGAAGAGCATTCCAAGTAAAGAATTTTAGAAACTTTTGCAAGACCACTTTTCCAAACAGAATTATGAGCAGAGATTATATCAATAAAGATAGCACCATTTTTGAAATTTATTTTGAAAGCTTTTTTTTTCTTTAATGTGATTCTTATAAAAGCATATAGAGAACATATAATGACATTAGTCAATAATTTTTAGATCATTGGTTAGTTTAAAACTGATATAGTTTTGTTTTTATGCCAGTTTTTAGTAATGATTTTTGTATGAATAATATTACTGACTAATTTTGCCAACCATACTTTGGTTTTAAGTTCTAATTTTTTTTTTGAAATTCTGATAGTATGTTATCTACTCTTATGGTCTTTTATAATTTAAACAATCAAGGACAAATTCAAGATCATCAACATTACAATTTTTATCAGATTGATATTAGAGGAACATTGTGAAAGAGAAGTTTACATTTCTTCTCTAATGACTTTTTTTCTCATTCTAGCAATCTTGGGTTTAGAAATTTGATATATATGATAGGCATTCTCGTTAGCAATGACAATAGTCATTATTTAAGGGAAACTTTTTCAATTAATAAGCTTATGTAAAAAGTAATTGGACTTTTCAACTAGATTTAGTAAAGCATTGCTTGTCCATACTCTCTTTTAATTTTTTTTTTCTGGCACCATTCAGCGATTTTACTATTTTATCAACAATTTCTGGATCTTTGATAAAAATTGCTATAAAGAATAGTGCTGGATATCTTAGAATGAATTGGTTTTGATATCCTTGAGGGATAGATTTTTTTGATAACTGTTGTTATGAATTTGTTAAACATATCATAGGAAGACAGAATTGAAGAGATTATATTAATATCCATTATATTAATTTCAATCAGCTTTCCTCGAATTCCATCTTGGAACAAGATAGCTTTCAACTATAGAAATTTGGATTCCATGACTGATTAGACTTGTTTTATTTTGACAATAGAAGTGATTTAATATCAGCTAGTGGTTAATATTTTTGTTGTTGTTGAAACAAAAATAAATCATGAGTTGTGGCAATTCTCCATCTGCTTGAATGGAATATTCCTCATTGGTTGTCATTACAAAGTTTATAAATACATGTTGTTTAAATTCATCCATTCTAAAAATTGACAGGCTGTTTGATCAACATTTACATATTCACAAAGTCTACTATGAGAATTGGAAATCTTCTATAAATACAAAAAATGTAAGATCTGAAAGAGAAAGGTAGAGTCAATTTCTAGTGGTGGATTTAAAACATTTCGTATATAAAAATTATCCAAATGGTCATTGCAATATCATTTGAACTATCTTAACTAGAAATAGAATGCTTTAGTAGATGGTTTAAAAAAAGTAGCCATACTATATTTAGAATGCATTTTATCAATAATGTAAGTCCAGGAATATAAAAGGGTATCCATTATTAGAAAAATGATGAATCTCCTCAAATACAATTAATTATCCTGGACACTTAATATTAAATTGAAATAATTGTGTTTTGAAGTGAAAATCTTTCTAAAGAGAGTGTACCTGACATTTGAGGTGTGTCAAAGTTGCCAGCACTATGTAATCATTTTTCATTTTGAGAGCCTAGAACTCCCATCTTTGTAGTTCTGGCACAATGATCTTTCGTAATATTGCTGAAATTCATTGTTATAAATAGTTTTATCCTTTTCTGATAGTTCTGGCTTGTGTTTTAGAATTAAGAATTCCATGTGCAATCATTGTTGCATCTGATTGGCTGTCACATAAAGCATTTTTTAAAAGTGCATTTGCCAAAGGTTTTAGCCTTTCACATTATTATATATTTTCATAATTTGCTCTCTTTAATCAATTCATCAAGATAAAATCTAGATGGAGACATTTGACATTCTAACATATGTTTCTTGCAAAATGTGTAACAGGAATGCTATTTCCATCTATTGCATTTGAATCAGTGAGAGAAAGTAGAGAAACATCTGAAAATTATCAATATTGCCAAAGTCTTAGACTGGCTCCAGACATTCCAAACTCTATACTTTGAATTGAAATAATTGTTAATAAGAGATTTAGTTTTTTTTTCTTTTTATAAAATAAAATAAGATTTTTATTTTCTTTAATAAATAAGATTGTTACAATGTATCTAATTACCACAATTAATATTAACTTTGACTTTTTAAACATATAATTGCTGATATTAAAATTAGATATTACATATTTTCATATAATTAACTAGAAATAAGTTTAGCAGTGGTGTTTGCTAGAAAACCATCAATTGCTATTGATAGTCCTAAAGCTAACTACTTTAGCTCTATTAGCCAATAATAGCTTTTTTTTGTAGACTTTAATTAGGGAAAAAAGAAGCTATTTTTGGGTACTACAACAAAAATAATTTAGCTTTAGGATTGTCAATAGTAATTGGTAGGTTTTTTTTAACGTTTTTGTATTTCACTTTTTCTGATAGATTTTTTTGTCTCACACGTCAACGTAAAATATATGATAAAATTATTATTTCTTTTCAGAAAATAATAAATTTGACTTTATTCGATAGATATTCTTGTCTACTACTGAAATAAATTTTAAATGTTCACATTTTGTTTCTGTAAATATTAAAAAAATGAGAATGTAATCAAAACAAAAGCTTTACACGTCATCGTTTCTAGAAAAATTATTTTCAGTTTATGTCAACATAAAATATATGATAATTTGATTATTACTAATCAGAAAATAACAAATTTGACTTTATTCGATAGATATTCTTGATTACTACTGAAATAAATGTTCACATTTTGTTTCTATAAATATTAAAAAAATGAGACTGTAATCAAAACAAAGATGTTAGACATCAATGTTTCTAGAAAGATTATTTTCAGTTTATAAAATCAACTAAATATTTCTTGTTTCTCATTATTTTTAAGAATCTGAATGAATATTTATTTATTTCTCTTATATCTAACGAATTATGCTTTAAAAGTTTAAATTTTTTGAATATTTATTGCAAAATTATGATATTTTCTTACTCATAAATGTTGATGTCAAGGCTAGTCTTGTAATTTGTTTCAGGCCATATTTATATTAGCTGCTAATATAACATTAAATTTTTGAAAATAAAGTATTTCAAGTCAAAGTAAGTTATTAATAATTTTTATTTCTTGATATCTAATAAATATAGTGCAAATTATTTTTAAAAAAAAATCTAAAACTGTAATAAATTCACAAATAAATGTGTTTTTGCGTAATTGGAAACTTCACTATTGTAAAATGCCGAACATTTTACAGCCTTGGCAACACCCAATGGCTGAACATGTCAGGGTGAGGCTTATATCTATTGTTAGAGTGAGAAATTTGAATATCACATTTTTTCGCTCTTTTTTCGGACAAATTTTTTATTATAATAAAATATACTGTTTTACACGCATTTTAATGTATAATACTTATGAAAAAATTCACCAGGGGACGAATTGGCCAAAAGACGTTTCTCAATCGTTTCTAAATAAAATAAGGTTAAGCAAATGCCATTGCAAAATTTATTACTAATTAATTACATGGAAATAATCTCTATACTTTGTTTATATCATAAATTTATGAAAATATTTAATCTCATATATATCTTTCCATAGAAGATGAATTATTGCTCACAGGATGTCAAAAAATGTGATTTTCCTACATCCATGATTTTCCTATGTCCTCATACTTATACAAATAGCTGTCTGTGTTTAAATTCATATAATAATTTGTTAGAAATAAAAGAGGGGCTTCTTATACTTTTAAGAGGACTTCAAGACAAAAAAAAATGCTATTATAGAATCTAGAGCCTTAGGACTGCCAATGATGGCTTTTTAAACAATATTGCTATACTGATTTTTAGCTAATTACATAGAAATAACTCCACTCTACTCTTTTCTTTAATAAACCCATAGAATTATTTAACATATTTATATACAAATTGAATTTAATATTTTTAACTGGGATAATGTAGATGTAAATTATTCCATAAATGGGAAATTCATTACACTAATTAAGTTAAAACTATAACCAAACTGTATTCAAGTGCAACAATGTGTCAGACCAGTTCTGCAAGTTGAAGGTAAACAATAGCAAACTTGTTCAAGCTACTTACTGACCAAAAGATAACTGCTTTTGATCATTTATTCAGTAAGTAGCTTGAACAAGTTTGCTATTGTTCACCTTCAGTCTGCTGAACTGTTCTTATAAGTTGTTGCACTTTAATACAGCTTGGTTGTGGTCTTAACTTAATATAACAAGAGTTTCCATTTGTTAAAATTATTTACATATATATATATATATACTATCTATATATGTACAAACATTTTGTAAATAATAAATGTGCAATGTTTGAATTGTATAATCTCAGTTGTATTTTACATGTTCTTATCTATAACTTTTAATGGGTTTTCAGTACTATTATTTCTGAATATCTATTGTTTATTTATCTAGTTTCTTGAAAAATAGTGGATGTTTATGTGTGTACATTTTAAAAATGATTTTTATGTTTATAATTAAGTAAATATTATGCATACATATTTATGTATTTTTAGCTTACCAATTTTATATATATATATATTTAATAACATGTCTATCTGTGTGTTTTCTGTATGAATACAGGTTGAGATGTCTACTTATAGATATTAAAATCACGCAATAGTAATTTTATTATAAAATAATGAAGTCATTTTATATCATTAATAAGCATTATTACACGCTTTTTTCTTGCATAGATTTTAAAAATAATTATGGTAATTTACTCATGAGTCATGTGACCTAGTTGATTAGTTTGGTTTAAGAGAGAGATTCTATTGGCCAAAAATATTTTTTTTACTTTACTCAGTTGACAGTCAATCTGGAAACAAGTCTGAATCTATTATTCTATCACTACTGAACCTCACAGGGTTTTCTCATCATGATCTGGCAAATTTTTTGATCTTGTTATTACTAAATTGTTTGATAGATATGAGTATTCTATGGAAACTTTGCAGTTACTATTTTTTCTATTATGACAGAACCAACATTCCAAATACTAAAATTTCTTGCATAATTTTCTCATAAATACCATCTCAAAATGAAATTTTTCTTCAATTTTTTTTTTTTTTTTCCATAATAAGTATTGTTAGTTTATCATTTATCTTCTTGTATAGAATCACACACACACACTTTTAGAATACGCATAGTATCAGTTTTATTGACAAATTGCTGTAGAAAATTTGACTCAAAAATTTTGGATTCAAAATAAATGTTTACGCCAATAAATAATAGCTTCAAATTTCAAAATAGACCAAATTTTGATAATTATTGCAAATTTTTTTTAATAAAATAATTATAATATCATGATAATCATCTGTAATGTCTATAATATTATTAATGATAATATTTATTGCTAAAATGTCTTCACTTAAAAACTTTACAATTCTATCTTTTTTGTAAATATCTTTAAGCTTCAGGGTCTCACTAACACATTCTCACTTAATCTTTTTTTTAGGTACATTTTATTATTTTAGTTTAATATTAATTCTTATTAAGTGCAATGTCAGCATGTAATACTTAAATAAGGCTATAACCTTAGTACATGCACCTTAATTCTAAATATATCCAAATCAATCAGTGTCTGTTTTAGTTGAAGAATGATGCCCCCTTTTTTTTTTTAAATTGATGCTAGATTTATTACAACCCACCCCATATAATTTGTAAATCTATATGATTAAATAATATATGATCTTTATATTTGAATTACTCTTCAAAATGTAAATTTGCTGTTTTCATTTCAAATTTTATCTTGTCATTCTCTATCAAATCTGCATAGAAAATCAAAATGATTTTTCAGAATAAATTATTAGTGATAATCCTTTTATTTATTTCAAGAATTACAACATTCTATTGCTAGTGATTGCTAAGCTGTCATAAGTTTGATTTTCTATCGATGTCTTCACAGTTTTAATAACTTACAAGTGTATACATTTGTAGCTGATTGTATCAAAGACCTAACCTTGTCATTGAGAGAAAGCTATAATGATGGAATGGCAGACTTAAAAACTAAAGATTCCTAAATCATTTTGAAATGAGTAAAGTAAACAATTGGGCCAGTTAACTCAAACCTATGTCCAACCTGCCATTTTGCTATATGACTGATCTCCAACAATTAACCAGTTTATTTTACAGAGAATATATCGAAAATAATGTCATCTTACTTATTCCAAATATTTCTTGCTTATTATGGCCAAATCATGTTTGTGTTGAAAAAATAATATTTTCTTATTTACATAAAACTCCGCTAGTGAACTGTGAATTAAAAGAATAAGATTTTGCTCATCTACTGAGGTGATTAGACCTTTCAAAACCATGTTGTGTTTTAATTTTTTAATTAGTTAACTTGTGTAGGAGCTTAATGATTTTAATTTAGAATGCTATATACCTATTCTTTAAAAAATATATTTTTAGAGTTATAATCATTGAGTAGTATTTTCTGCTTTTGTTGGCATTCACTCATATACTTTCTGAAAATGTCTGATTATGATTTTTGTTATAATGGAAGCTTAAGTGAATGAATCCAATTTTAGAATACATATAGATTTAATAGTAAATGAAATAATGTTTACTTGATTTTGTTAAGATCAAAATGGTTATTTATTGAATGCCATTTGATATCCCCCCCCCCCCCAATGATTTGAAGGAAATAAGCTGGGGAGAATAAACATATTTTGCAATTAATTTAATAGTCTTATTATTGTGTTAATGGAAAATCTCTTTTAATCACTGAACTTGACTTCTTTTAATATATAATTGTAAATCATGGACTTTGAACCAACAAATGAAACCAAGACTATAAATATAAAGATGTTTGAGAATATTCTAAAGATAACATGAATGGATTTGAATACAAAATGGAATTTATAATCTTATTTTAAAAATGAAAAACTAAATTGGTTATGTAATGGACCCAGTATAAGAAGAAAAACTAATTATGGGAATGACTTTTAATCATTTTCTAAGAAATAAAAAAATACTAAAGATTTTAGAACATTTTTTTAAAAAAAGGTTGAATTATTGAGAAAAAAGAAAATTGTAATTAATTTCGCTCACAACCATTAATGAACATTATTTTAGTCAATGATATACCTGTGATACAATTCTGAAGCAGCGTTTGTAAAAGGATAGGTGATTATGATTATCAGTATAAATTAATCCTATATCTATTTTAAAACAGTACATGATTTTAATTAATTTGATGCATCATTTTATAATAAAGTTAGCTAATTTCTTAATGATGTTTAATTTGTGACATTGCATTTATTTAGATATTAAATATAATCTTGTATATGTTTTTCCTCTTGCTTTCAGAATAATAAATTATATTTCATGCATTAAATATTTTAATTTATTTCTGATTTCAATAATTAATTAGGCAAGAAAACATAAGCTGTTTTTGTTATTATTGTAGATTTCATAATTTTGTTATTATTGTGTTGTTAATATCACTTAAGATTTCTTTTTTTAAAAAAAGAAAGCTTATTATAAATGATTGTGAAACATTTTATCTACAATAAGTCAAATTAGTAAGATCTCCATTCAGATGCTTGTTAACCATAAGTTTATGATGTAGCATATGAAAATATTTTTTTAGCAAATTCAAATAAATGCTACAACATATCATATACTTAGAAATTTATTTTTTTTTAAATTTTTTCTACTGGCATACTTGCCATGAAACATTTGCATGATTCCCTATATTTACATTTACAAAAGTTAAACTCTTCTGCTCTGGATAGCAGATGACAGACTTGTGTACCTTTCTGAAGAAGCCTTTCTTTATGCTGTGGTTGGTAATGCTGTTATTATATATAGTGAAACATTATGTCCAGTATGATTTAGTGTAATAGTAGAGTGATGGATTCAGCAACTAAAGGTCTTTGGATTGAAGCTCAATTCTGTCACTTCTACTTTTCAGCGATGAGTTATTCTATATATATACTTGACACGTGAACAACTTATATATATATTGTAACGATATATAAATATGTCGTTACATTAATTTAAAATAAAAACTTAAAAGTTCGCAAATAAAAGTAAAAAACTAAACGCTAAAATTAAAATGTTTGTTAAACGTATATACATTCGCACAGAGGCCAAACTTTAAAAATATTTTTTTTAAAAAAACAAGTATTTGAACGTACTTTTTTATAAAAAAGTACAAGATTTAAAAATAAAAACAGGTATTAATTAATGTAATCTGTAAATGGAAATGATTGTTTATGAATTATCGAAAACCAAACTGGCCCTTGGGCTCTTGTATAATTAAAATGATCTGATGAAAGATAGATAAGAAAATAAAGAGAAATTAGCTTGACCAATGGAAGCACTAAGCCTTGGCTTGGACCCTAACGAAAGTGATGGATTAGTGACATTTTGTTGATTGAATCCATGTGGATAATATAAAAAGGGAAATACAGTTTTTTCTGACAGTTCCAGCGTTTTGTGTTTGAGAGATGTGGTAGGACGCACATACCACACTCTCTATTTAAAAAAAAAAATGAAAAGACTGTGATACCTTGAACCAGCTATTGCCATCTCCAGAACATTATCTTCCAATGGAGGCGTCATGGGAATTAAAAGCAGAAACCTGGACTCTTCTACCATGAGCTATGAACTTTACAAATTAACAACAACAACAAAAAGTAATTAAGAACTTTCATCATTGTTTTTTTTTAAAGATTCAGCTAATTAATAATTGATTGTTTAAATTTATATAGTTAAGTTTTGCTAAAATCATTTCCATTTTATTATTTTTATTTGTAGTAATATTTATTGTAGAAATTATTAAATGCATTACATTTAAGTTGGATATAGACGTTGCATAGATTCGTTAGCGGTTGATTATGTTGTGGTTTTCACAGTCGATTAGAATATATAAGTCAACGATGTCACTGCAGTGTCTTATGATGAACACCAAAGGGTCTCCTGTATTCCCTCAGCAATTGACGTTATCGATTGACTTTGTATTTTGATCGGTTGTGTTTAATTTGGAATGTTTTTGCCCGTGGAATCTATGCAGCCGATCTATACTCGATATTATAAAACAAATTGTATAAAAATAATCTGTGCGAACGTATTTAAATGTTAAATTTAAGTCGGGCGTGAATGGCTATATAGTTTTGTAAAGTTATATTAAGGGAGGGTAATCTTAGGTTATTCATTTCGTAGTTGAATTGGTTCAATGGATTGGATATATTTGTGTAATTGTAGATATAGTATGAGATCCGCTATGGGCAGGATTATATATATACGCCACACACCTTCTGTTTGCCTATGGATGGGTTTGTAAGACGGCAAAGGACCGCAGTCCATTCCTATGGAGTTTTATGTTTATTGTTCTACTCGCCAACAGATGTAGCATTCCTGGTTGGTAGAGAGACAATTTTTTCTCTAATTCTACTTGCTGTTCAGATGTACATTCCTGACAGTATATTATTTTGTGTTGTCGTATTTTCATGCTACATTGAATACATAAATATATCAGATGGATTGGCGCCGGTTTGATTGCGAAATTTGTTGCCTAAGGTTAAATCAGGGAAGAATATTTTCTTTTCAAATGCAGATCTATATAGTCTATTCATACTCGACTCACTAAATAAATATTAAACTCATGGTTGTAATTTACTTAAATGTAAAACTAAAGATTAATAGAAAAATCTAAAATGTTATTCCTCAAAATTTAAATGTTATTTTATATGTGCGTAAATAAATATTTTTATGTGTTAATTTCTGGCAGTGGCTTTTATTCTTTTATATTTAAGATATATAATTTATATTTTATTATCTCTGCTACTCACTGAGCTAGTGACTTGGGCTAACGATCTGAATATTTAAATAAAGTGGAATCTTAACAGCGCGTGTCTACCTACTCTATAAATTTTTCTAGGTTTAAATGCCTAGATAGCGCCCTGTAGAGCAGATATGTAGATTGCTGTCTCCACATGTTTTGGATCGTTATAATATATTTGTTACTATTGTTTATGAATGTTATGTTTTATTTATAAATATATATATAATGATCTTTTTTTTTAATGTAATTTAACTTCATATGGCTGTGTTTTTATCTGGTTAATAAAAAAGAAAGGAAAACTTCAGATGGTCACAAAATTTTAAATGTGAAGTTGCTTTTTTCAAGCTTCTTTTGACAAATTAATTCACTTTTGTTCTATAATAAGATTTATTACTGTTTATCAGAATTATAAGAAAGAAAATGGCAAGAAAAAATAGCTTTATCAGGCCACATTCTGTTTGTTCAGCATTATCATTTGAATTCTTTTTATACATGTATTCCCTGTAGTTTAGCATGCCAAAATTCTAGTTTTATGTTGCATCTTTTCAAATAACAGAATGAAAAAATTGTATTCTAAAGAAACTAGTGAAATTTTGTACAATTTTCAATAGCAAAATGCATAAAATAAAAAAGACTTTTATATTATTTATGCTATGATATGAAAATAAAACCTACTTTTTTGAGCTGAATATATTTCTTATTAGAAGTTTGGCTGATAGCCTGTCTGTATTGTCAAAACATTTAAAAGACGTAACTTGTCTACAGACTTTTATTTTATATTTGATCTTCAAATTAAAAGATTATTTGAAATATAAAAGATGATAGAGCAGAATTGATTATCTTCAGGAAGACAAATAATTTTTAAAAAAGGATAGATATAAAAATATAAAGTAACTTGAAGTCACTAGCATTGAGCAAAAACTTTCAGCAATTCCTCCCCCCTCCCAATTTTAAACATTTTTATGTTAATTTCTATTTGTTTATTTTGTTAGAAGTCGTGTAAAGCTTCATGTCTTTCACAATATATGATATTTGTTGAAAAAAATACATTTATTTGATTATTAATTAGAAATTAATTATCTTTTATAAACAAATAATAGTATATTATTTTTGACATTAAGAGTGTGAATTTGTATAACTCCTGATAGCTTCTTAGATAATGAGTTGAATTATCATATTAAATGTAAGAAAACTACAATACAGAATAGATGAGTGAATACTTTTAAGATTGTTTGAATACTCTATGATAAATATTAAAAGAAAGATCAAATTTATCATTTAGCTCTTACTTAGGTATTTTTTCTCCATTACTTTTTCAATGCTGAGAGCTTTTTGCAAGAAAGAATAAGAAAAGAAATTGGAATTACTATATGGGTAATTAAAAGATGAGAATAAAGTTGCTCAAGCAAACAATCCTATTATCACAATTATTACAGGAAAATGGGGATGTTCCGAGAAACTCTTGACAATTTGATTAAGTGATTTAAGTAACTAAGTGAAAGAAAATGGAAAGAATGAGAGAAAAAGCATTTAGAAGAGAGATTAATGAATCAGTATTTTATAAGAAAGCAAGAGATTGGTTGGGCATTTTATTATTTTCTACTTTATGAGATTTTGTCAATAGTTTGAGTTCAGCATTTGACACAACCGAGACAAATATGCTTGTATATATCTTTGATCTTCATTTAACATTTTTTGCCAAAGCATTTGAGGTCTCCATGGGGTCTTGTTTATAACCATGAATCATTACAATCCAGATAACTGGAATTTGATCAACATCATCATTTCAATCATTATTGACCCCTTGCATGATGAAGATCTTTCCAAATTTAATCCAATTTCTCCGACCTCTTCTTTACAATACACCAGCAAACATCCTTACTTTTTTCACCCATATCATGTAATTTTTTCCCTAAGTCTTGTTTAAACATTTAAATGTCTACCTATTCATTTCTCAATAATACATCCAGCTCAGCTCTGTTTTAATCTCTTAATTTTTTCAATGATGACAATACTACCTCTTTGAATTCTTTCACCATGTATTTTATTTTCAGCTTTTTTTTTTTGTTACTCTTAATACACATTTCTCCATACTTTGTTGAGTAATCTGAAAGTCTTAATTGCTCTTCTGTTATGTGTTAAAATCTCAGAATCATAAGTAAGAACTGTTAAATACATCTATTAAAAATCTTCCTTTCAAACACATAGACAATTTTTTTTTAATACTGGTACTAAGCTATTTCTATTTAAAGGACTCCAAATTTAATTAATTTCATCCATCATGTTTCCATCTATTAAAAATCTAAAGTATTTATACTTGTTTTCTTCTATTTCATGATTATTAATCTTTATTTTCTTTTTAGCATTTATTTTTAATCATACTTTCATAGGAGAATTCTTTCAACATTTTCTAAAGCTATGAAGCATTTTTTGTAAAAAATAGTTATGTTATATTCAAAATCTTTATGACTTAGATAATCCCCATTTACTTTTACTTCCTTAGTTTTCCATTTTAATCCACAAAATAAAAGATTTCAGAGATGTGAAATCACCATGTCGTATACTCTTTTCACTGTTAATCTTCTTAGTATCAGCATGTAGTCTAATCACTGCTTTGCATTTTGATGACATTAATGACTATTCTCCAGAATATGATAATATCTTGGGTCTATCTATATCTTAATGATATAATATTTTAATCACTATAGAAATGTTTATAAAATCAAATGCTTTTTCATAATATACAAATTCAAAGTGTAAGCTTGTGGTTAAGACCTGTAGAGGTCCCTACCTTTGCATTTTCACGTGCATATTCTTGAGGTTTACAGCCTTAGTAAATATTACTTATGTAATCAATGTGCGTTTAAATAAATTTATAATTACAAATTCAAAGCATAATAGCAATTTATATTTATTGGCCCTTTCTGTAACTTGTTTAGTAATTGGTTGTGACCAACTCTGTTAAAGCCACTTCTAAATTCAGTTTTTTTCTTTTCATTGATTAAAATCTAAAGTTTGCTATAGACATGTATTTATCTTGGTAAAGATTTTGTATAGAACTATTAGAAGAAAGCCAATAAATATCACATGATCACCATTTCTTATGCTTGCTTTTAACTTATTATAACAGGCAAAACTCACTATACGTATTGCCACACACAGCAAGCTAGAGTACTCAATGAATGCCAGAAGGCTTGTGCTGTGTGTGGCAATACGTATAGTGAGTTTTGCCTGTTTTAATAACAGTTAAAGGCAAGTATAAGAAATGGTGATCATGTGATGTTTATTGGCTTAAAACCAATCCTGCCTAATAGGATAGTGGTGGCTATGGTTATTAAAGAACCTAAGACACCAAAATGTATAGGTACTGAACTGAGTTCAGACCTATATACTATATAAGCTAATGAGCTTGGATTGAAAATATTAAGGTGTTTTCAATTTAAGACTCATAGCTTTGAAGTTAAGTGGAGATAAAAGGTGGCTGCTAGAGGGTTGCATTAGATCCTAAGATCTAGGTGCACTGACGAAAGCCACAAGCCAGAAACTAGTCTGGGGATATTGGCTGAATAGGCACTAGATGGGGATTTTATGCACAAGCTTTCTGGCATCCATTGATTACTCTATCTTGCTGTGTGTGGCAATACATATAATGAGTTTTGCTTGTTTTGTAAACTATTAGGAGACTGATAAGTCTGACAATTTCTAATATCTTCTTTTATCATCTTTCCTAAATATCAATATTATTACTGCATTTTAATTATCTAATACATCTTTAACATATAGACATTTGACATATAACTTTGCGAACACTTATTTATTTTTCATCTGCTTTTTTAAAAATATCAATTACAATTCCATCATTTCCTGGAGCTTTTCCTTTTTTCGTAGATTTGATTATGTGTTTCACTTCTTTATTTAAAATGCTGAATAATTCAGAAGAATAATAACTTTAGAGAATACTTTGTTTTCTTGTCCTTTATTATGATGTACTCTTTTTAACAATAGTTCTTCCTTCTTATTGCAGAAATAACTTTTGATATCAAAATGTTGCTTTACATTTTTAAGACTTATTTTTTTGCTATAGCTTACCTTGCTAGTTCACGATTAGATTTTCTTATATCAACTCTTTTTCATACTATTTTACAAAACTAGATATTCGATTCTTAATGGATTATTTTAAAAAAAATTCATACTCTTTCTGTTCTTTGTATACTGTCTTGTCTTGATTGAAGATTTAATGGAAATTTTCTGTTTTTTTGCAGTTCTTAATAG
The DNA here is from genome assembly GCA_028023455.1 of Epiperipatus broadwayi. NCBI lineage: Eukaryota > Metazoa > Onychophora > Udeonychophora > Euonychophora > Peripatidae > Epiperipatus > Epiperipatus broadwayi. Next base: position 2,392,710 of record JAQFVV010000136.1, on the reverse strand, counting down.
CATATCAATTATCTTCTTATTGATTTCATTCAAATATGAATTATCTTCAAAATCTTGTTAATATTTTTAAATTAGTTCAAGCTCTAATTTTAATTCATTACAATGTTTCTGAAGGTTAGGTATATCAATTGCTTCTGTTTTTCTTAATAGTTTTCTTTTTCTAATCTTGCATTACCACATATCTTTCATCTTATTAATTGATGATTATTTCTTGTATTGAATCTATTAAGAACATTATAATGTTGAACTATGTATATTCTGTTAAAATAAAATAAAATTCTGCTCTACCATCATTTGTTTGCTTCTCTGTTCATTTCTGTTGAGCATTTTTCTCAAAGAAAGAATTTAGAATATACAATTTTTCTTTTTCTACAAACTCCACATATGTATATATTTGTGAATATTAAAAATCATAAATTAATTTTAAAAAAAAACAGCTTTTAAAAGAATATTAAAAATTATTGATTGAATGATTTTCGAAAAAGGAAAAAGGATTATATGAATATATTTATAACTCAAATTAATAGCTAATAAATATTGAATTCATGCTTTATTTAAATGAAACACTTTGATTAGCATATTTTAAAAAAATATTTTTATTGCTATATTCATGATTATTCATGAAGGCTATCAAAAGTTTAGAGACAAATGTTATTGATTATTGAATTGAAAGGATGTAAATTTTACACTTATTTTTCTTTTTAGTATTTATGCCTCATTTTATATAACATTTATCTATTAAGTCAAATAATTTTTTACTTTTGGGAAATAGCTTTTGGGAACAGTTGTGCCGCACACGCACACATGCTAGAACATTTATCTATCTAACTGGTAGTCTAATTAATGTCACAAGCACACCAATTTTTCATAATTTCTTTCACAGCAGACATGATTTTATTTTATAGTATTTTAGAAATCTTTGGGCAAAATATTGCTTTAAGAAGATATTATGAGCTCCATTTCTCTATGATTATTAATTATGGTTTGTACAGAACAATACACATGTTGAAATATTTTCATTTCTTGAGTCATCTGGTAACTGGAAAGCAAAATCAAACCTGACATAAAAAATTCATGGAGATACAAGATGTTTTACATATAAGCATATAATTATACAAAAAGTCAAAGATGATAATATCAATAATTTTAAATAGTATATTGCAAAAATGAAAATATATTTATTTAAAAGCATGCAATAAATTCTTACATTATTATATAGATGAATTTGTTAACAATATATAGAGTGATTAATCTGTAATTTGACATTTTACATAGAAAATAAAATATAGATTCATACTCACATATTTCAAATTGTCAAATCAGAGTTGATGATTTAGCACAACAGTTTCTTTCAGTTGGTCAAACTGATATATATATATATATATTATGTTCACTAAACTGAGAATCAGTCCATAAATCTTTAATTTTTAAATATTTCATTGTGAATGTAAAGTTTGTTAATATCATATACTTATGTATGATATTTCATATATGATTATTAATGAAAACAAATCATATATCACATGACCTATATATGTAATAAATAAAGAGCGTGCTAATAGCTCTAAACAAGCTTATTTTTTTATTCATTATTTTTATGATAAATGCCACAAGAGACTATTCTAAGTAAAGATTTCAAATGCTTTCTCTTGTGGCATTTATCATAAAAATAATAATAAAATAAGCTTGTTTAGAGCTATTAGCATGTTCTTTATTTATTATATATATGTGTACATGTGTATAAACTTTTGTAAAATAGAATTAGCTTTTTAGTTATATGAAGAATTAACAATAAATTTATAAATATTCAATGAATATATATTTCTTTATATTTGAGATATATTGGGTTCACATATGTGCTTTTATGTGAGGATATTCATTCTCTTAGTAATTTTAAATGTTTCACTAATTTTTTAGATATGTGTGTGTGTGAATATTATTTTGTATAACAGTTTTATAAGAAATTGGTTTAACATCTTGATATATTCTTCATAATGTATTTCCTTGTTCTATTAATAAAAATTACCAAACATATTGAATTTCTAAACTTAACATTTCTGTTTTTATATATTATCTGTTATTTAGCTATAGTTTTTGAAGAAATGCTGTGCCTGGGTGAAATATTATGTTTCCTATGTGTGTGTGTATATATATATATGAATGGTTTCATAGTGAAGATCATATATTTAAATCTGAGGTTGAATATGGGTAGAACTTGGAAATTTTTTCAAATTGTTAGACCATAATCAAACTAGTTAACTGTTCAATTATTTATAAACACTATATATCTAAGTATTCATAATTAGAGGGTAAAACAAGGAAAGGAAACAGTCATTATCTATCAGGGGTTGACTAATCTGGTATTGTTGGAGAGACTTTTTGCCTTGCAGTAGTACCATTTAAGGGCTGTTTTAAGATATATACAAATTTTCTCTAATGTACTTTTTTACTTAAACATATCTTTAGAATGTGCACAAATCATTCTTTACTTTTAAAAATAAAATAGAAAATAAAGATTAGTTCATAAAATGCTTTCTACAAATAAGAATGAATTTTTGTTGTTAAAGAAGTTACTGCAAAAAAATAAATGTCTATTCTAATTTTTGTAATATGGTTTAATTGCAATTTTAGATATTTGTCATAATTATATATTATACATATTGATAAAATATTGAAAATATATCATATAGATTTTAGAAACTATTCAAATTGTGAAAAATGGGGTTGATTTATTGTATAATTTTTCTAGCCTAATAAAGCAAAATATTAAATTAAACAATAAGGAGTTTCTTTGGAAATATTTTGAATAACAAATTAGATAAGCTTGTGTTTAATAAATTATTTTTGTGTATAAATTTCCAATGGAGTAAATTCCCAGAATAATGTTGAATCTGATTACTTAATGGCAGAATAATGAATAATTTATTCTGCTGGCAAAAAAAAAAAAAAAAGATTGAAATTTGATGATTTCTTAGTAAAATGAAAAAAATAATTAAAACTGGAAACACCCTAATAATGAAATTAATTAGTTACCTTTTGATATATAAATTTCTGATAATGTAATTTAAAAATCTGAAATAAGACAGTGGAACTATTGTACTCTTTCACTGAAGAAATATAAATCAAATATTTGCTGAATAATCATTTAAATTAATCAGTTGTCTCATTTGATCAGATTCTATTTAGAATTTTAACTCAATTTATTCTAGCATTTCAGTTTTATACCTATATCATAAACTTAAATGAACCCTTAATGAGAAATCTTCTCTAGCTACTTACACAGAATTTTAGTAGAGGAATAGAAAAGATTTAAAAAATAAACAAGAGAATAAAACAAAGGCATTAACATGGATTATTGACAACTTCACAAGTGTACAATAGGTTTAATTTGTTTTCTTTTTCTTTTTTAATTCAGACTTTTATAGATGTGTCACATGATTTACACATCTAATTGTGTTCTATATCTTTTTCAAAAATGAAAAAGTTTGTTACTTTTATTTTTTTTATTGGAATCAATTTACAAGAGAATAAAAAGCAAACGTCTTTTAAAATTATAATTGTCTGACAAGAAATCAGGAAAGAAAAAAATCTATCCTATTTAGAAGTTAAAAGGAATTTTGTTTTAAAAGAATGAAAAAATATTAAAAGGAAATACACACTCCATAAAAGTTTACTTTGATATTTTAAAATTGAATGAAATGATTACTTTTTTTTTTTTATAAGTGTCATAGCATCGGCCGGGACACGAACCCGCAACCCGGGCAAGTGCAAGGCAGTCGCGCTGACCTCTCGACCACCAATGCACGACTGAAATGATTACTTTTCACCTTGGGAAGAATTAATAAAGCAAGTTAAAAAAAAAAAAACAATTATAAAAGTATCTCTTGAAAAACCAAAGATTGGCAGGAGTGTTTTTGAAAGAAATTGAAAGAAAAAATTAAAAAATGCAACTCGTTTTTAATAAAGATATCTTAAGGTGTATGAGCTCATTTATCTTTTGAAGTTGCTCTAAATATAAGAAGCTAGAATAAATTATGTTAATTTAAGTATGATGATAATTATCAAGTGTTATACTTAGTCATATATAGGACTCTTATTTAGTTATTTTTTGTGCCTTCAAATATAGTACTGTATTTAACATAATACTATTAAAAGTTGACTGAAATACTCTTATTATAGTTATTTTTGAAACATTATTTTATAACAGATTTAAACTAATTTATTTAACATATATACAGTATATATTTAATTAAATTACAGAGATATCTGTTATCTAACAGTTCTATATTTTAAAAGATTATTAACTTGTTTATAAAGAATTTGGGTTTAAAAGTGGACAGCACTATAAATTATATACAAGTATTAAGAGAAGTTATAGAACAGACCATTTTGCTTTAGATTTGCAAATTATATATATAAAAAAACATTTGATCCTAAAATATTTTGATAATTATTCCAGGTTTAGAACTTTTAAGGCTAGGCATAAGGTATTTCCAGATTCTGAAAATATTATCAAATACAAGAATATGGTAATTAAGATTAACATTGATATGAATGTTTAACAGGGTGAATTCATCTCTAGAACTTTTTACATTGGTTTACTAAAAGTAATTTTGTATATTAGAATGTTAAGTTATGAGAATAAAAATAAATATAGATTATTTTAGTCAATTAGATTTTGCAGATAATATGAATTGTTTTAATCAATATTCAGGAAATGTTACAAGAGCTATAAAACCAAAAATATACTAAATTCTAAAAAGACTAAAGCAATATTCAGTGGCTTTTCAAAAAAAGGAGAAAATAAAAATTGATAATAATGAATTAGAAGTTAGTAAATATAGGTAGAGTATTTTGATAGAAATAACTTAAAAGAAATATGGTATGTCACTAAATACTCTGCATCAATGTGTGAAGAAAAAAATTTTAATAAATGTTTTTATCAGTGCTTGCTTATGGACCTGAAACTTAAATATATAATAGAAGAACAATATAGAGGCTTCTAGTCACATAATGAAAATTGAGGATCAGAGCAAAATATAGTAAGAGAATAAAGAAATTTAACTGATGTCATCAAAAGAATTTAAGACTGAAATGAAGTTGGATTGGTCATGTAGTTAGAAGTAATTGATGACAGTAGATGAAAAATTGAAGTTAGATCATAAAAGACCTTGAAAAAGATTACTTGTGATGTGGATGGAGTTTTCTGGAGCTATTTGAAGAAGATGAGTTATAAATCAGAAGAACTAGATTAAACATGAAGAAATCTTCATTTTTAATAGATTAATAATGTTTAAAAATGTTGATGATAATATATTTAATTATTTTTTATTGCAATTGCTATAATAAACATTTGGAAATGAACAAAAGATTTTTTTTTATCTCTAGAATGAAAATATTTTTTATGCAAATGATTTACTATTAAGCAACTTTAAAACGTCTACTTTTTTTTTTTGTTATGTTATTGTTACATTTGTATTTGTGTATAAGTACATATACAGTGAACTCATGAGCTTTTATTTTTTTAAGGATAAGAGAAAATAAATGATAGATAGAAAATTAAGTCTATTAAAATTTTTAGAAAAGAAGCAATTTAATGATAACTCATTGAAATATAGTACACATAAAGTATAATTTAATTAATAGCTTTAAATACAATTGAAATATTATAATTCAAAATATCCTACACTTACTATTTACAATATATATATATATTTATGCTGTAATGGACAGCTAAAGTGTGACTAAATAATTTAATTTTATATTAATTGATACGGATGCCACCTGACATTAAACATCAGGAGTTAGACCACCACATTTCTATATTTAAACAATATTTGCTTTAATATAATGATGATAACCATTACACTACTGCTATTTGTAATGTCTGGCTAGATCATGAAGAACATAAGTTACTCCCGATGAATAGACATGGAATAAATAGGCCGACCAGACATTATTACGTATACAGAGGTTAATACATTAAAACAACAGCAGTTTATAATTGTCAATCAAAATATAACTTCTTTTTTTTTACAAAACCAATTCTCCAATTTCTTAGATATTATTATCTTAGTTCACACGCATGTAGGAAAACAACAATTATTTATAGTGCCCAAGGTTTGTTTGATTTACTTAGATGTTAATCTTCAGTTACACTATAATGTAGTTTTATGATCGCTATACTTTTGCTGTTCAGCAAACTCTGCCCTTTAATATACTTAAAATACACCTCTATGTATGGACGAACCTATAAATATGATTTATTTTACTCATAAGTTTCCTAGCATAGATATATGCATATTTCTAATATGTGATAAATATACATGCTATATCTTTCTATAGCAGTAACTTTAGGAAATGGCCACTTTAGTTTCAAATCCTGATTTAATAAAACAACTTCAATATAGAGATGTCTCCTTTGAGACAGATTTCTTATCTAATAAAACTAAATCTTGAATGACTCTTATATAAATACAGACATATTGTTAACTATTAAACAGTGAACAAACAAATGCACTATTATAAGCTCACCTACACAAAATCTAAATCACAGAAATAAAAATATAAATGAATTCAATCTTGATTTAAATTAATTTATAACTTAAAATTACTTCTAATTACTACTCATACCCCTTGGATGCTTTTTTTTTTTTTCAATGTGGTACTTCCATTTAATAAATATTATATCTTCCATTATTATTAATCTTTGTTTTAACTGACAATTTTTAGAAAATAACATTTGGTTATCATGTATATTAAACAAAAAATGAAAACATAACCTATATATATATGGAAAAAATTTCTTTTTTAAAATCTTTTTTAACTTCATCCTGCAAAACCCCAAGCCGCCATCTTTAATTTTAAAAAAAATTACAACAATTATAATTTATAACATATCTTCTATTTGAATACAGTAAATATAAAAGAACCAGAAAATATGAAAGAATGTAACTGATAAAATAGTCATTACCTAAAAAAAAAATTAAGAAAAAAGAGATTTTTAATACTTTTAAACTTGTTTATTTTTATATTGGTTCACAAATTCTAAATTTTGAAAGATCAATGTTAAAATGACAATTTCATAGATAGCTTCATCACATTTGTCATAAAATGCTGAAAAAATTGATATATATTTTGTCTTACCTGAGATAATTTTTTATAGTAAAAAATTATAAAAACTATGCGATTGGTGACTTTCATTTTTACTAGCAGATTCAGGTCTTGTCCTTTCATGCCAGGGTATTTGCTAGTCCATCCATGCAGGAGATCTGTTAGAAATATTTGGTTTTAGTGATGGCAAAAAAAAAATAACAGTAAGAACAGTGCATGAGATATTATACAAAGAAAACATTAGTAAATTGTAATTTATGAAAAAATATAATAAACAACAAAATACAATTTTTTATTATGAGCACTGATTATAATGTATGAGAGTGGATGACTAAGGGTTCAAGAGATTATTACAAAATTATAACAAATGAATCCAACACTACTGTAATCAAGCAATAATTGAATGAGTATATAAACAATCATATAAATAAAATCATAATATATCTTGCCTATTGCACTAAATATTTAGGTATACGGATGAGTCTGGATGTGCATGTTTTTATATCATTGAAATGTAAATTGCCTAAAATTCTATAGCCTATTTATTGTATTCTACACATATTTAATTATATAAAAAAATAAGTAATAAAAATAGGTAATAAAACTAATTGGATAGTCAAATAAAATCTTAATATATCTTGCCTATTACACAATATTTAGGTATATTAATGAGTCTGGATGTGTATGTTTTTATATCATTGAAATTATAAATTCTATAGCATATTTATCGTTTTCTACATATATTTAATTATATAAAAAAATAAGTAATAAAACTAATTGAATACTCACTGATTCCTGGCTAAACGTTATCGTTTATTTCAAATTTGAATCCAGTCGTGAAGGCATTAGATGTGGTTACCATCATTGTCCTTGCAAATAAAAAATGATTCCAATCCTTTTTTTCTTTTGACATTGCAGCTTCCAAATCTGAACTGTCATGAAAAAGAGCTTCTAGAAAAAGGTTTTCAAACCTCCATCAACAATTTGATATCCATATTAAGCAGTAAGAGAATGCAATTCAGCCGTAAAAAAGCTTTATGGTTAGCAAATTTAAAAAAAAAGAGAAAAAAAAATGGTATTTTATAAAAAAAAAATTCAAATTTCAGCATAGAAAAAAATTACATCTTTTTAATCATAACAAAATGGCAGAACAAGTGGTCTTAAGAACTGCATATGTATGATTACCAATTCTGTGCAAACTCAATTGAAACTCTGGGGTTCTTAGGAAAATTATGGACAGAAAGAGTTATTAAAATGCAACTAATTTTAACATTTTTTTTTTTTAACTTTTGCTTTGTTTTTAAAAAATCCATAATATAAAATATATCCTTGTTAGTATTAAAAAGTCTAAATAGTTTTTTTTTTTTTTTTAATTAAAACTTACAATAAAATATGTTATATTCATGGGTTTTTTTTTTTTCCAATGGCAAGAATTAAACACTTTACACATGGACATAATATCATTTAACAATTTCCTGTTTTGAAATTTTAAGTCAGCATTGTTCCTTCCTTTTTTAATTAGAGTTTTGAAAATGACATATCAAGTCTTCAGATACCCAGAATAGATTAGCAGTTGGCGCTTTTTTCTCTTTTATTTGCTCAGCATAATGAAAGTCTAATGTTGCTTGAGTAAAGGGAAGAATCCAGAATGACAGCTATAAGAAAAACTGATTTTATATAAGGTTTACCTCTTCCTGTTTCTGAATATCCCAATCCAGTTTTTCAAAATGTCTTCTTTTTAACATCTTATTTTAAGTATAAAATTTTTGAAAACACTTTAATTGCCCAAATTTTTTTTATTGTTTTCGAGTCTCTTATCTAAACAGGCTTAATTTTTTTTCTTCTCTTAATTTTTAATCGAGTTGTTTTGCAATTCATTTATTGATTAGAGAAGTTTTAATACATTTTATCAGTTCCTCCTAAATTTAAATATTTTTTTTAACAAGTATTACAACTTCTACATTATTTAATATTTTAAACAATTTCTTCAATTTTATTATTAACATTTTTTTTTTTTTTTTTTAGCTTTTGAATATTATATTTATTACCATCACAACTCCTAAAATTATCTCTAACTTTGAAACTAAAAAAAAAAAAAACTCAACAAAAAAAAGATTGTATTTATCAACTTCCTTTCATGTCCATCTGGCATTTTGTAAACTTTATCCATCTACTGGTCACTGATATAAGATTGTTCAGTTGTAGTTTGATACCTTTGAATACTCTTTTCTTAGTTGTGACTGGAAAGCAGATCTATCTTTTATCAGAGGGGTTCTCATTCTTTTTCTAGGTGATACATAATATGTCTGTCCAGATGTATTAGCTCTGCTTATCAGGTCTATTTGAAATTTATTGTACAGTTGCTTGTACAATAGTACTCATTATGATTTTTTTACCTGGATAAGACATTTCCAGGTCTGTGACACCTAGTAGACCCGCCATCCTCTCAATAGTCAACCAGTTCTTAACCAACATGATGTGTTAAATATTAGCAGGCAAATTATTACTTGTAAGATGAATAATATGGCTTTCTGACAGGGGAAAGTTGTAAGTGCTCTTAAATTTTGCCACCTGCCTTAAAAAAATTGTGATAAGCTTTCTCCAGTGCTTGCCTTCAATTATACTTGAGATACATACTGCAGCACATTATCTTTATGATCCTCACTCTAAAAACTTTGCATTATTGCCTCTTTATACTCATCATAGGTATTGGAATGGTATTACATTGAGTTCCACTAATCCTTGGCTGCACCACTCAAATAATTTGTGGCAAGATAATTTTTTCGTTATCTGTTAAACTATTAGGAATTTTAAACTTCTCTTTTGATATTATAATATATAAAATTAAAAGTGTGTGAAGCGCTTGAAATAGAAGATATAGAGAGTGCAAAAAATATTAAACGCTAAGCGCTTTCGAGACCATTTGCCTTATATTCATAGCAATTATTCATTCACATTATCGCTATGAATATGAGGCAAATGGCCTCGAAAGTGCTTAGCATTTAATATTTTTTGCACTCTCTATAGCTTCTCTTTCAAGCACTTCACGCGCTTTTAATTTTATGTATTATTTGTTAAACTACAAAATGCAAATTGCTCAGCAAGTCCATTTTAAATTATTCAGTGGATTTTTGCATGGTAACCCCTTTGAAGGTCTTCACCTGTACAAGTTTGTATAACGAACTACTGTTTGTGTTAATTGATATATTATTTATTATTTGATTATCTACTCTTATTGACATCTATTGCCTGGTTAGCTATAGAGACTTGCTTCACTTCTCCATATCTATTTCAAGTAATATTGTTGTTAGGCCATGCTCTGTCTCCATATTCATATTTGGTTCGTTTCTTTCATGATCTACACAGATAGTACATGCATGAGCTCTTCTAATTTTTCAGTTTTTTCTATGACATCTCTCATCATGTCAGATTTGAATTTTATAATTTGTTCATCCAGGTTATCTTGTATCAATTGATTATAGTTTTAACATAACTTTCATTTCTAATTTTGCTGATCTATTTTATGTAGCATCATTTGCTCTGGTTGTTTACTTCTGATTTCTTGAGATTTATTATTTTCACTCTCAAACTCTTGGAATTTAGTTTCCATGGTGTCATGCATTTCTTTGAGCCTTTTGTCTGTATTTTCTTTATTTTTCAGAATTTCATCCTGCATATCTTTTATTTCTTTTATCTGTAGATGGATTTCTTTTATACTTTATTTGCTTTATCTGTCCATCCATCACACGCTACCTTCTTCAAGTTTGTATCTAATTTTTCTAACTTTTGATCAAAATGGTTTTTCATAATTAATTCCATCTGTTTTACACCTCTAAATCTCTCTGTTTTTGTCCATCTTTCATTCTCAATTCCATTAGCTTAAATAATATGCTAATCATCTACATCATGTCTAATTGTGAAGTTGTTGCAGTACTCTCAATAATTTTCATATCTTCATTAATGTCTTTTTGCTCTATTTTATATATATCACTATGTGGATCAATATTGTCCATATCGTCCATATCAGAATCATCTTCCAACCAACATGAACATATTCTACTTGATAAACACCCTCTGTCAAAATATACTATAAAATCCAACCTTTTTTCACACTCCTCACCAAATCAAACTCATTTATAATATAAATGTAGTTAATAGGTGGTTAAGCATGTATTTTCATTTATGAGTAAATAAACCCATATATATATATAGACACAACAAATGTTTATTTTTTTGCTTTCACGATAGATTAGTTTCACTTATCTGTTAGAAAGATGAAAACCCTAATTAAAAAGAAAATTGTACTAATATATATATGTATGCAAACAATGAATTCAATCTTAGTGTATTGTATGTCATTATACAAGACTTAGACTAAGCAAACATGGTAATGACCTAATGTCAAACCAGTCTCTAGGTAACCAAATGAGGAAGATGAAAACATAATTCTACTACGTAATTTTATTTTACTTACAATCAATATAATACACGTAACAATAAGGTTCACATAGCGATGGAAAAGGAAATAAAATGTGAGTATACCAAACAATGGAAGCCGAGTCTAATATAAAAACAAACCCTTTACTATTTTGAGAAGGATGCAAAAGTTGTATAACAACAACTTCTGAAAATAGTCCAAATTATTCATTTGATCGTTGTAAAGCAAATTATGAGAAATTGCAGCTGATATTTAAACAAAAAGAATTCTAATAAATTCATGCAATGGGATAAAATAATTGAACTGATTTAAATAGACATTTAAAATAAAAAAGTACTGCGCTATTCTTCAAATATGGATAAAATAACAAAATAGAACATGATCAGTGTAGTTATATAAATAAATGATGGAATAATTATGTTCTTATAAAAATCATTAAATACTAAACACTGAATTAAAATTTTAATTGTTTATGAATTGCAAAACAATGTACTCTGGCTTATTCAATAGTGTCGTAGAGTAGAAGTGTTATCAGCCCTGACCATAGGAAGCACGATGGTTAACATACAATTGTATAATGCCTGATGAAACATCAAATGTCCTGTCTTAAACATCCCAATGGATATATGATGGAAATAATGTCATTCCAAATACGTCGCCAAGGAGTCCCCATGAGTAATGTGTGACTTTGCCATAGAAGTGTGATGGAACAGCGATGAATTGTATCTATCAGAGTCAATAGTTGCCTAATTCATGAACATTATGCAAGATAACTTGAAGAAAGTCTTATTTGTCGCGTAATCTTTTTATTTTATTTTATATGTACGTTTGTAGAATTCTGTATTTTTTTTATTTATTTATTTCACTCCCGCATTTGGAAACCTAAGTTCATTGTAGTTGAAGTCAAGAAAGTGCAGGGAGGAAGGTTGTTAAGTTAGACTTTTTTATCTTATTAAATAAAGGTTAGGTAACTCTCCCTCCATAGTTACATCATATTAAGTATTATCATCATCCTTACTACAATATGGAATAAAGGAAAGATTTTATTTGATACTATTCCATATTAAAAACGTGCACTTGCTACACGACAGAATTTGTATTGTTTATTTTTTCTTGTTAACTAATGATTGTTTATATTTGTTTATTTAGTATGAATAACTAATATTTTTGCCTGAATGTTCTTTTATATCACACTTGTACATAGTTAAGGGGGATCCTCAAAGAAGATGGAACATTTACAGTTGAAATTATACTACGAAGCTATTGCAAACACTTTCATATAATCTTGTTAAATAATTAGTTAGCTTCACCATCATTGTAACAATTAATTAATAAATTTTTCTTTTCATCATTCTTATCTACTTTGTAAATATGTAGTGTCTTTATGTAAATTAACCATGGGAAAGGTTGTAGTAATAAACATATTTAATCATTAATATGGTAGGGATACATACTTGATATACACACACATATATATAATTATAATTTTTTTTTTAAAGAGTTTTTTCAATTTTTATTTGTTTATAAATAAAGATCATTAATTTGATTTTCATTAAATGGTCTCTAGTTTACCAAAGTCATTAATTTATTCGTTCATCAATTCGTAACCATACTGTAATGGTCTGGTCAGTGGCATTGGAAGAGAGGGTCGTATCTAATTATAGTCTGACCTAGGTTCTTCGGGTAGGATGCTGGAGACAACGCAACAAGCACAACCTATGATTGTACCCATCTCCAATAGACCAGCTTAAGACTCATTTATTAAATCTAGGTGCAATTTGGGTCAGTTTAACCACCTCTCACTCTCTCTTTCAGTTTCCATTATGCCGCAGTATTCAAACTCAGGAAGAATTCGCCTTTGACTCCATTAACAGGGATATATCTATACAGATTTATAATCAGATTACTTCATCAAAGTTACTAGTAATGAATTGCTTTTACCTAAGACCTCTGTGTGTGCACATATACATAAAGTATTGGCTTTATTGATGAATGCAAGGATTGATTTAATAAACCAAAGAGATTATATTAATTCAACAGATTTTATAACATTTATTTTGTAAAAGAAAAAAATGATAACATTAAAAGTTTAAATAAATCCAAGAGTTTAAACTGTATTTACAAATATAGATAATAATAATAATAATAATAATACAATAAATATATACATATGGTTTAAATGTCAATAATGAGCATCTATCATATCAGTAAATTTAATAATTTACAGTTAACTACCCCATGTTCCAATGATAGATATCCATGTTGATGACATCATTATATAAAAGGTGATAAAAAAATGACAAGATTGCTTTTAGTGAACTCGAATCTAGCTGGCTAAATTATTTTTACATTTGATACATATATATTGTTTGCAATCTGATTCCAGTTGTTGCAGGTTGATTTATATGAAGGCCCTCTTTTTTACTAGGTCAAATATAATTCCTAATATGATAGGAAAGAAGATTCACTCAGAGGGTTAATCCATTCATACTGAATAAGCTCTAAATAACAACTGTTAGTTAAACAAATACAATAACAAACATAACTTTGTTCTGTCAAAGTGCATGGAATTAATGTGTGTTTTATCTCCAGTCTTGAACAATGGTAATGAGCAAAAGTCAAGTACTACAGTAAGAGAATAGACCTAAATTTTATTAAAAAGAAAATATTCAACTAAACTAAACCTTCCCTCCCCATTCTTCTTGCGCTCTTTTTAAGTGAACTCTCCCAAAATGTTGAATTGGAGAGTTTTACGTTCCTGAGTGATAAGAATGAAATAATAAAAAAAATAGTATGTACATAGGTGTTTAAAAATAAAAATCACAACATGTAACAAACATAATTTCATTAAATCAAACTTTGTGAGTCGACAGAGTTTTTCATAGATTACAGTTTGTGCAATTGCTTGTTCCCACTTCTGAAAGGTGCATTCCAAATCACTCTGCATCGGCTGCCTATTGTTTTTTTCCAATCCTTGCACAAACATTGCATGCTGGGTGGAAGATAGTTTATTAGGCATTTAAGAAGTAGACAATATGGATATTTGAATTCTCATGGCTAGCAAAGTAGACAATATGGATATTTAAACTCTCATGGTTAGCAGATCAATGATCCTGCTGACGACAATCAACTCCTTTAGCCAGAGCACATTGTATTAATTCAATATATATAAATTATAAATTAATTGCAGTCCATAGTCAAAGAAAAAAAACTTCATATGCAGTAAAATCAAATTATTCGCTCATTTGCTGTGTTGGCTATAAATATATACTTTCTTCTGGATTCATGTGTTGGCTATAAATATATACTTTCTTCTGGATTCATATTTGGTTAGACATTTAGTTTTAATTTCTCTCCTTTTCTTTTAGAAGTTTAAAACATGTTTTTAGGAATGTATTCTATTATTCAAATTAACTTGCTCATTCTATTTGTTAAAAGTTCTTATAGTTTCTTTCAATCTTGTGCTAAAATTATATTTATCGAATCAATATATTCGAACGATGGCATCCATTAAAACCTCTTGTTTAAATGAAGTTAGCTTTCTGTAGTGAATGTAATTTTGAAGAAGAAAGTGTTAGAATTGCATTTTTTTTTTATAGTCAGTGTCGTTTCCATTTTTTTTGTATATGAAATCTTTCTTTTCCTTTTTACTTGCTGTATTTGTCTTATAGTTTCTTTCAATCTTGTGCTAAAAATTATATTTATCGAATCAATATATTCGAACGATGGCATCCATTAAAACCTCTTGTTTAAATAAAGTTAGCTTTCTGTAGTGAATGTAATTTTGAAGAAGAAAGTGTTAGAATTGCATTTTCTTTCATAGTCAGTGTCGTTTCCATTTCTTTGTATATGAAATCTTTCTTTTCCTTTTTACTTGCTGTATTTGTCTATTGCTGTTTAGATAGTATCACGATAATTGGTTCACGAAATGTGACACATTATTATTTTCATTCTTATATTAGGTTTCTTGGCAAAGTACTGACCTTAGATTGTTACCATGGTTAACCTATTCTTGTCTGCATCATTGTTTTATTCATATTCATGACGTATAAAACATTAAGCTCAAATTAAGGGTTGTTATATGTGTGTGTGTTGGTAGTAATTCTTTTAAGTGTTTAATTGGGATTTTCTTCACTTCATATATATATATATGTAAGATCTGGTTATATGCACATTTAATTACCTAATAAAATATTAATACATTATGCATGTCTTGATTCAAGTTTGATAAGGAGTAAATTGAAACATATATTTCATATGCTGGCAAAACTAATTCTAGTCTGACATAAATCTTGACTGGACATAACCTAATATCACAAGTAGTTAAGGATGTTGGGGTACAATTATAAGTCCCTCACAATACATATGTGCCTACACACACTCTTCATTTTACATTATAATAACGTAATATAGTTAAATGAGTCCTTTATTTGATTGGAACCTATATAAATGTATTGTAATTGCTATCTAAGGTAAATTCACCCATGAAAAGAACCAAGTGCAACATTCTCCTTGGGTTTGAATTCTGAGGCATGTGTGGAATCTGAAAGGGGTGAGGTATGGATAAACTAGCCTAAATTTTTTTTCTGAATTTAATGGTTAAACCTAGAGCTAGCCCATTGGAAGTAGATATGATCATTGGTTAGGTGCTTCATTGCGTCATTCAGGGCATCCTACCCAAAGACCTTAAGTCTGACCATAGTTAGATGTGTTCCCCCTTTTCTAGTGGAAAACCCAGACTGTCATATTTTTGACACCCAGACTTTAGGGGCACAAAACCTAAGTTTCCCCATTGGAAGTAGATATGATCATTGGTTAGGTGCTTCATTGCGTCATTCAGGGCATCCTACCCAAAGACCTTAAGTCTGACCATAGTTAGATGTGTTCCCCCTTTTCTAGTGGAAAACCCAGACTGTCATATTTTTGACACCCAGACTTTAGGGGCACAAAACCTAAGTTTCCAAGGACTGGTGCATAAAAAAAAATATTTTTTTTGGAACTTGAATGTACTTAGGTATTTGAATGATTGGAATGGGATGATAAACTGAGACCATGAATAAATAAATAATTAATAAAAATAAACTAAAAATGGTGAGTTAGGTGTGTAAATAGACATGCTAAAGGTTAGGCATTAAAAATAATACATGCAGCAACATAAAAATGCAGTGACAAGTTAAACATATGCGCTAAATAGTACGAGTTCCTATGCCATATCTCTATTCATATTTACAAAAAAGCAAATAACATTATACTTAACTATTGAGGAATGATACTAAGGAGTGGTAAAACTGTTAACAAGCAAACATATGGAACATACTGAGGAATTACAATATATTAGCAATAATGAAATGGAAGGTGATTCTAGTAGTATTGGGGGAGGGTCTTTGCAGATCCAAATATCTGGGGGCTCTATGACCGAAGTTGAGCACCCTCCACAAGCAGACACCATAGGTCAGGTACTACCTCAACAAGGAACATTTGGAGAGGACATGGCTTAAATGCCTGAAGCTGGAATAGCACAAGTTGCAAAAAATGATGTGGCTATGGAGCATCTATTCCAAATGCATATGGAAATATACCAAAAGTTGAACAGTAACATGGAAGCAAGTTTTAATGATGTGAATAGTAACATCAGTAGCATGAAGGGAGTTATAAACAGTATGAAGGGAGATATAAACAGTATGAAGGCAGATATGAATAGTATGAAGGGAGAATTGAGCATTAACAGAGCAATAGCATGAGTAGCATGGGGACAAGATTGAAGGGAGATATGAACAGTATTAAGGAAGATATGAAAGATGACATGAATAATAAGATGTTAAATTTGGAAGAAACATTAAGAGAAAGTACAGATAGTGTTAGGACAGATATAAAAACAAGTGGAGGACATAGAAACTAGTTTGTGCAAAGATATGGAGCAATTGTCCCTCAACTTAGCATTCAGAGAGACAACTCCAAAATAAAACAAAGACTTGGCAACCTGAAGAATGAAATTCATGAAAAGGATTTAGAATGCCCAGCAATGGTTTGAAGAGTTCAAGTATAGCATCATTGGACAATTAAATGTCAAATGTGATGAAAAGACGAGATACATGTGGAATAGGAAAAGCTACAAGACAAAGTTCAAAAGGAGTTCCAAGATGTGCACTCAAGGATGGATCAACTCTATATGAAACAGAGCATTGAGTCAGTCATGGGATAGGACACTAGGAGCTCTTGCCACCATCTTAAGTGATTTGAGGATAAAATAGCCTTGACAATGACTGAAACCATCCTAGACAGGACCACTCAAGAAACTACTGGATAATGCAATTGAAACATGGGGCCAGATTAACAAGTCAGATGAGGCTGTCAACCAGAGAATGGTAATGATAGAGTCTTGGCTATGTCAAGATACTAACCATGGAAATTTGACAAAGCAGGAGTTACTCAATAATCCAGAAAATAGAGAATGGAGTGATAGGGAAAATTACTTGGAGGTTGCCCTCAAGGACCCACAGAGGATGAGTGACCCTTGTGAGGAACCCTCTCTCCCACATCACATAATGCCCGAGAGGGAGAATTATCCCTTTAACTTTAATTTAGAAGTTAGTCCCAAATACTTATCAGGCCAACCCTGAAAATCAAATACTGACCTCACAGATAAATACCCCAGAGATGAATAAGTTGCACAGACACCCAGCTCAATTCAGCACAATTAATCAGTTTGTATGGTTAAAAATTTAAGGGAGGCACCAACAAAGCCCTCATAGAGCAACCTAGAAACCTCAATCTACTTGGTGAATCAAAATATACTGTAAGGGGAAAAGATGATTATTACATACTGCCACCTTTAAGGAGATGCATTGATGTTGTGGGAGTCATATTCCAAGCCTCATCCACTTCCGACTACTGCCAAACATTGTTAGTTAAGAATTTCTGGAATAGCGATAGGAAAGAGGCCCTGTTGTACCAGCTATTCCAGAAGTATAGATCAACTGGTTTATTCCAGAAGTATAGATCAACACCAGAAGAGACTTTGACAAAGTTTCACTGCCAAGTCACAAAGTTAAAAACACTTAACACCTAGCACCTGAGCGATAGTGAAATTTTAAAAATAAAAAGAAACTTACCTCTTAAAATCGAGCAATCACTATTGTGTACTATTGCTAGGAGTATCAAGCAGATAGCCAAATTGCTCAACAACAGACATGAGCAAAAACAACCTGTCGACTAGAACACCCAAGAAAAGGAAAGAGGAGGCCACTGTCAATGCCATATTTTACAGAAAAATGAAAAAAATAATAATGATACCAACCATTGGAATGGAAAATGCTTACAAAGAAACCCTCCTTACATATGGTCACCCAAAAGAAACCCAGATGAGTATTGACAAAATAGTGATAAGCCCTCCTCGTAGTCTGGGAAAATTTCCAAAATCAGGGTACAGTAATTTCATACACACAGTCCAGAAAAAAACACAAACTAGAAAGGTATTTGAGGCTAGGTTCTTCACCTTAAGAAACCAAAATGACCCTGAGGAATGTGATCCAAACCCCTGATCAATAAATCACTAATATGATGTATTTGTGAGAGGATAAAAACTCAACTTTGCTTTGCAAAGCTGCCCCATGATAGAGGTTTTGTTTGAGAGCTTGCTGGTTAAAGCACCTAGATTCTCATAGCCAGATTTTAGTTGTGTCAGATAAGTTCTACCAAGAGATTCTGACCAAAAATCCCCACATCAGAATCTTACCACCGAAATCTATTCATGTTTCCATGGCTAATAGCAGGAAAACTAAACTAGTGCAGAAGCAAATATGGGGTGAGATCAAAGTAGGCCAAACAATCTATCATGTGTTTTGATACTGAATGGCCTAATCCATGATGTCATTCTAGGGGCAGACGTCTACACTTGAACACCTGCTACAAATGTGTTCTAGAAGACAGTTTGCTTGCCTGAAGTTTATGTGGACCCAAATAAATTTCAAAATTTCCTGATTATACTTTTCCTGATGAGACAATCCTGAATTGGTCCCCATCAAGAGAAACCATCAGTTGATGAAGAATTAGTTATACATATGCTGTGTCTATATGCAAAGATCCACAGATAAATGTATCATGTCATATTTATATAAAGGGCAGCTGGTAAGTTTTTTTAAGTAATTCCTGAAAATGACATCATTTTAAAAAAAGTGAGATAAATATTTGAGAACAATAATATTTTAAATTGTTTATTGAGAAAAAAATATATATTTGAAATGGCTAATACCAGTAAATAATTTTGCTTGGATTAAAAATCAAAAAGTCAAGAATCAATTCATTGACAATTATATTTTAAAAGAAAAAGAAAAAATCGAAAAAACAAATCTTTTAGAGTAGAGAAAAAAAGGAACTTGCAAGAGTATTATTTTTAAAATATGTATGTAATTAATCTTTTTAGAATAACCTGTCAAACACAAAAAAGAAACTTAACTGATTCAGATTACTTTATATATATATACACACATGTATATGTGAAATTTATGTATATTCAACAGGGAATTAATTATGAAAATGTTAATTTCATTTAAATTTATATATCGCACACGTCTGTGCGATTATATATATATATGTATTTTATGTAAATCTAGTATAAAGCATTATATATATATCACTAAAATGTGATAACTTTAAATTTTAATCATTTATTGTATTTTATATTACGATTGAAATATAAATCAATTGTATTGCACATCTATATGCAAATACCAATGCATGGCAGGTAGACACTTATATGTAAATTTTAATCATTTATTTTATTTTATGACAATTCAAATATGTTCAGGAATTATTAAACCACATGTCTGTATGCTGACTTGGTTTTAAGTAAGCCTATTGGAACATATATAAACCACAGTATAATAACTTCAATTTTGTACATTTAATTTTTTGTATATATTAATCATGTAAATCACAATGTGATAATTTTTTTTAATTGTATATTAATCAAAAATTCGAAGGCTTAATTTATATGCATATAGACTTATTCCAGAGATCTTCATTTTTTTATTGTTGTTAATAAACTTGTATTTAATTGTTAAAATTATTTCAATGAACTTGATTCCAAGTTTTTTAGAGTATTATGTATTACATCATTTTTTTATCACAGTAGCAATTATAGATTTTATGTTCTCTGAACTAGATCTATGCATAATGGTGTTCTATATAAAAGGGGATATATATTAGTGTATATGGGCATCCAGTGATGATCTCATAAATGATGACAATCATTATCATCCTGGTTGGTGCAAAGAGAATATTCTTTAAAGCCCATACACTACATTTTAGTTTAGTCTTTATTAGAATTTAAGTTTATAGTTGGCCAGTATATTATACTAAATGGCCAGAGTATTGATGATGATCAGCATGTTTTAATATTCCAGTATTATTGTTTTTAGGGTTGTATATTCAGATCGGTTAATACTTAAGATGATGCATCCAAATTAATATAATAATTGCCCCAAGTTGAAAAAGGCTAAATAGTTGGCTTGTCTACAGTAGACCCATTTCAAATACAGTTGCAAGATTGACTGTTGATTTATTTTGATTGTTGATCATGATGATGAAGGGTTATTATTTGAGTATTACTTATATTTATTTGTAATGCTGGTGATTTTTTATTTAATTATGCTTATAATATTGGCTGATTTCTCAGAGAAATCTCATAATCTCATGCTCTTATAATATATAACATTACTTATATATTTTTGTGATATTAAATATTATTTTAATATCTTACTTTATTATTTTAATATTATATCTTAAATTATTTATTTAAATTTATAAATTTCATTATTTGAAATATTTTATTTACTTGGGGTGGATGATGATTTGCCATCACCCCAGGTTCATCCCACCTCTACCCATCTTCCACACCCCATTATAACATTTATAAATTTGCTGACATGGTAAAATATGGAATTAAAATATATTCAATGAATATTTATATTTGCAATTAATCAAATGTAGTACTAGATCTCTAGAAAATACTTAAAAAAGTCATACCATGAAACAATATATATATATAGAAATGGAAAAAAAAAACAGTTCTGGTTTAATTATTTTTAATTTTTCCCAGCTGCATAAATCTTAAATAATTTTGACAAGACTTTTTTTTTTTTAAAAAAGGCAAATTTTATAATTAAAGGATACAAACTCTGCAGTACTCTTTCAACATGACATAAATAAATAAAACAAATTTAATTTTTAAAATATCTTTATATTTTAAAGAATTAATCAAAATCAAATTTACATGGCATGAAAAATTCACATGTTAATAAAATTACAAAACATTTATTATTATCCCGTTTTAAAAAGCAAGAAAGTATAGTACTGTACAATTTTTCTTAAGGCAACATTGAATAAATGTCAATAAAAATCATTATTAAACAATTCTTTCACAATTCTATCTTCATCATTTTCCATCCTAACATATTTTGAAGTTGTCTTATGCTTGAAATTGTAAGAGGCATGTGAAGAAAATAAATATTTTTTTAAGCATCACATGATCACTATCTTTTATACTAGCACATATTTGTTTATAAACAAAGCAAAACTCTCCATACAGTATTGCCACCCTGTGCCAACTAGAGTAATCAATGAATGCCAGAAGGCTTGTGCATAAAATCCCTATCCAATGCCTACTCATCCAATATCCCCAGACTAGTTTCTGGCTTGTGGCCATCATCAGTGCTCTCAGATCCAAAGCTCCTCACTGATGATGGCCACAAGCCAGAAACTAGTCTGGGGATATTGGATGAGTAGGGATTTTATGCACAAGCCTTCTGGCATTCATTGATTACTCTGGTTGGCACAGGGTGGCAATACTGTATGGAGAGTTTTGCTTTGTTTATAAATATTCTTTTAGTTATTTCTTTGTCTATTTAGATATGGATTAGTTTATTTAATATTAAGTTCTATCATTTTTCAGCATTTCTTTTCATCTTATTATTTTTTTTTAATAAATCTAATATTTCTTTGAAACATAAGTTAAAACATAATCATGCTCATAAATACAAATGCTTTCAAACATGTGCTAATTGAAAACTTTAGTCAGACTTCTCTGAAGACAATCACCTCTCATGAGTTCATGTTTATTTTCCATCCTCTAATAAAATGCTTCCAAGTCTACTACATTTTGGGAATATTTTTAAATCAAAAGAAAAGATGAACTTAGAAAGATTTTAAGTATTAAAACTGTTTGTTTTTGTATTTTTTTTTTAAAAAAAATCTTGTTTTTAATATAAATGAAATATATATTTCATTTATCCAATTTTAATAAAAGTCTGTTGAATTTCTTTATCTATCTTTAACAAAATTATAAATAATAATATGTAAAAGCCTTCCTTATGCATGTGTTTTTTTAATTCTCTCTTACTAATTCATTTATAAATTTGGTTATCCAAGTTATTATACAATGACATATCTATTGAGTAATTTTAATTTTCCCTTTGCTTGATTATGTATTTGTTTTCCTAATTTCCATGTTAATTCACTTTTCATGTATCATCTAATATGGACTTCTTTAATCATGCAAAGAGATCTTTGCATTGCTATAATCTAAATTTAAGAAATATTGATATGTTAGCATCGAAATACATAAGTAATTAGTTATGTCATTTAACACAAAGGAAATATTCATTTTAACAAATAATTGCAAATGTATTGACTGAATATTTCTAATAAGATATGATTAACTATACAAAGAATCTTTGAAATTTCTAGAGATTTATTATGAAATTGCTGTTTATTTTATGCTTGGTTGAAGGAAGATTTTTCAAATGGTTGTATTTTTCAATTTGATTTAGAGAAGGCTGTTAATATTCCATAGAAGGGTAAGAAAAAGTTGAACATAGAAATAAATTTTTACAACATGTAGGAAGTAAAAGGTTGAATATTATTACAAGTTGTTTTTCAACAGAAGCCTAAAGGTGTGAGAATTAATATTTTTAAATTTTGTGTTATCCATTAAAATTACTAAACTTTGATCAAAATATAAAAAAGAATATATCACAATCTGTTTAGAATTATGTAAAAAAATTATTAAATATAAAACTATGTTATCAGCAGTGACAATTTGAGAATATTTCCAAAAAGAATTACTCTTTAAGTTTTTAAAAGCATTCCCATAAAAAGAAAGAACATTTTTTTAAAGGAAGTTTTAATTAATGAATTTATTTGTGATTGACTGCTGTTAGTATTCCATATCAGTAAACAAACTCATAACTGATCAAATAATTCTTTTTCATTCTTCCAATTTTTAATATATTTGACATTGAAATTAGTATTTAATTTTTAGGCATTCACTTCCTGATTATTGTTGGATGATATTGCTTTACATTTTATTATGCTTAAATTTGCTAATATAAAATTTATTTTATTATTATTCTCTAATATTGCAACTCTGGTGTGTGTCTTTGTGGAATATTTTTACATACAATATTCAATTCAGTATTTTTATCTCAAATATATTATTTCTCATGTTATTATTTGCATAAGATTTTTTTAAGCAATTCTTCTTAGAGAAGAATTGAAGGCTGTTTCTGAAAATAGTGTCATCTTTGAATCTTTGAAGTTTACATTGTAGTCTTTGTTATATTTTTAATTAGAAAGCAGTAACTTTTAAGATCTTGTGATTACAGATGTGATGGTAAACTGTTTTTTAATGCTATTACCCTGTATGTTTTAACCATATTTATGCATATCTTTTTAGATATGCTCCTACCCCCCCCTCAAAAATATTGTTGAATTTTGATCAACTATATAATCATTGTCTGATATTCTAGTTTATTCCACATTCTTACTGTCATGATGCCTTTTCACTTTTTTCGATAATTTGCTGATTTAAGTTTTAGCATAATTTGTTATTAATTAAACTGTAATCGTTATTTAATGATTATTAATATATCATCATCATTATCAACCATTATCAATCCACTGCAGGATGAAGGTCTCTCCAAGTTTAATCCATCTTCTCCGATCTTCAGCTTCTCTTCTCCACATCACCCCTGCACACTTTCTTATTTCATCCATCCATCTCACATGTGGTCTCTTTCTGGGTCTTTTACAATCTCTTGGAATCCAATTTAAAATTTCAATTGTCCATCTATTATCATCTCTTCTAGCAATATGTCCAGCCCAACTCCACTTCAATCTTTTAATTTTTTCAATGAGGTCAGTAACACCCGTTTGTTCTCTTACCCATACATTACGTTTTCGATCTCTTCTTGTTACTCCCAACATACATCTCTCCATACTTCTTTGAGTGGTCTGAAGTCTCTGTATTGCTCTTCTATTAAGTGTCCAAGTCTCAGATCCATAAGTAAGAACTGGTAAAACACATTTATTAAAAACCTTCCTTTTCAAACACATAGGCATATTTCCTTTTAGTATCAAGTTATTTCTACCAAAAGCACTCCAACCAAGTTTAATTCTATGATTAATTTCTTCCATTATGTTTCCATCTGTATTAATAATCTTATTTTTGTTTTAAATAAAATTAAATAAATACATTAAATAAATTAGTATATCTAATTTTATATAACTCACCGTAATGGTTAAATATTCAATATAATTTATTTGTCCATAATGTTGCCACAAACACACAAATAAATAATCAATCAAACAAGATTGAAATAAACAACTATTAATAAGTATATTTAAATATTTATCAAACGGCTTTCATCTCCATCGAGTATAATATCTTGAGAAGATCTCAATGGAGATGAAAGCTGGTTTGATAAATATTTAAATATACTTATTAATAGTTGTTTATTTCAATCTTGTTTGATTGATTATTTATTTAATTTTATATAAGTACATGGAATAGAAAATGATTCACCAAATTTGTAAAATACACTTTTTATTGTTAATGGTTATATTGTATTATTTATTTATACAAACATCTCTGCAAGAAATGGGAATAAAAACATATAAACAAACTTTAAATACTTCAAATTATTATTATTTGTTTAGAAGATAGATTATAAAATAAATTTATATCCAACAGATATTAAAATAATTATTTATATACTTTGAAATAGTTGCATCTAACTGTCTAAAATCTGTATATTTTTATTTAATTTACTCATATTTCTTTAAAAAAAAAAAATCACTTTCTAATAATTATTATAATATAAGCTTTATATTGGCTAAATGGCTGTTTTAGAGAAAATAGTTAGTTTTTATCATCCATACTAAAAGCCAAAAAAGTATTAAATGGTATTTTTAAAAATGTACCAAAGTTTATCTAAAAGAAGTAGAACTAAAAATGAAAAGAAAAACAACTTTGTCATGTTATAATCTATCTTAAATGAAAATATGTAATTTTCTTTGCAATTTGATTTATAAAATTTCTAAATTGATAAAATTGGTTCAATTATCTGATGAAACTACAAGGGGGGGGGGGGTAATATAAATTCAGTACTAATTTGCACAAAAATTAAAAAGTGTATTGAATTGCATAAAATAAAGGTTCTACATATATAATCATAATGGTTTAAATAAAACTTTATTCCATAGAAAATGATATATTATCAATCTATGATTCTGCTTGATTGAAAAAATAATAATTAGTTGCTTGTCTGTCTTTATATTGTTATTAAAGTTCAATACATTGAAAAAGTTTCTATAAAAGCCATTATTATTTGTAGACTTTTTAGCTTTAATATTTGACCACAAAATTATGAGAGTTTTTCATATTTATTATGATAAAATATTTACTTATATGTTTGATATTAATGATGTTATAAGGAATTTTATATTCCCTATGATTGACTTCATTGTTGAAATTAAAAAGAAAATTTATCTAATTATTGTTAGCTTATCTTTTATTATTATTTTCTTAAGAAGTATAATATTATGATAACTAAACAGTAACTTTATATCTTAAAATGTTCCAGGATGGGAGATATATTTATCAATATAAAATGAAATGAGTGGACGAATCCGCAGTGTTAAAATAAGTATGAACTAAAATGAATGAATTAATCTGTAGTATTTTACAGAAAAAGTAAAATTTGAATAACCTGTATTAAATTAAGTATTAGAAGAAATAATTATTAGTTTGTCATTAACTCAGGGGTCCCCAACCTTTTTGCACTTAAGAGCACATTCTATAATACCGACCAGGTGGCGGGCACCATTTATTTTTTTCAACCAGATGGCGGGCACTATTTATTTTTTCAATGTAAATTTATAGTTGGATATTGTTAATAATACACATAATGTACGAAAAAATATTTATTTCAAAAATAAAATTTTAACATATAGTTAACGTTTATATTTTTACGCTGTAAAAGTATAGTATGTCCTACAATTTGATTACAATATAATACATAATTTATAAGAAATTTTAAAAATTAAATTTATTTGTATCAGATAAATAATTTTTTATTATGTTCGGATAGTGGCGGGCACACGTAAAATGGTCTGCGGGCGCCATGGTGTCCACGGGCATAGGATTGGGAACCCCTGCATTAACTCAATGTGAATGTTTCAAGAAATATACTATTTATTATTTGGCATTGAATTGAGATTATTTTATTGAAATAAAAGAATGATTTCATTTTGAAATTTTATAATTTCAAATCTAAAAAAAATGTTTGGATGAAAATTATCATCATATTAACTTAATTCTTTAATAATTAGTATGAATATTTTTTAAATTAATTATTATATCAGTGGGTATGTATTAAATTATATGTTATAATTTGATAGATTAGAGTTTGAGAACTATAATTTAATTCCAAACAGCAAATCCTATTAGGAATCAGAAACTCAACTTTTAATATGATTTATTGTTTTTGTTTCAATTTATATTTATTAATAAATATTATTTATTTAAAAGCAATCTTGTTTATAATTTTTTTATTTATTTTAAAATAATTTAAATCTGATTATAGTCTCATGTACAGCTAAAAAATTATTTGATAAAATCCTATCTACTTTGGTCAATACGCATTTGATATATGAAAAAAAAAAAGATGAGTATTAGAAGATTTTTTCTTTTTTATCAATATTATGCCACAATATAATATTTCATTACAATGTAATAATTTTAATTAACACATAAATGATGTACAATTGATTGAATGTGACATTAGGAATATAAATCTATTTCATGGAACAATTCTAAATATTTTGCTAGAATACATTATAAGCCAGATTCTAACAAATCATTTTAAAAATAAATCTGTAAATATGTCCATCTTTTTGTTATATCAATATCAGTCTATTTTGTCAGATAAAAGGCAATTCTTTTCTATCTGACCTTTGGTTTGTTGTATCTTAAATAAATTAAGCATTGATAACACAAAAAAGGTGAAACTTCAAATTAGCAGTGATATAATGCTAACAATTTGAATCAATATGTAAATGATTTTGCAGCTATTTAAATGTAATGTTAGGAATATAAATATCTTTCATATGCTGATTACATTACTAGCATACATTAGAATCAGATTCTAACAAGTCATTTTAAAAATAAATCTATAAACATGTCTAACCAAAAATCAGATAGAAGAGGATTTTTTTATCTGACAAAATGAATTGTTATTAAATGAATAAAAAGGTAGCTGTATTTACAGATGTATTTAAATAATGATTTGTTAGAATGAGATATTTGTTCTGTGAAATAGATTTACCCTAACATCACATTTGATCAGTGTAAAATCATTTACGTGTTGATTAAAATCACTAGTGTTATATCTAAATTAATATTTGGAACTGAAAACTGATAATTGATATAAAAATAAAGATCACTGCTAATTTGAAGTTTCTGCCTTTTTAGGTATTAATGCATAATTTATTTACAAACTAACACATCAAATGTCAGATAGAAGATCTCTTTTTATCTGACAAAATGTATTAGCATTGATATAACAAAAAAATAGACATATTTAGCAAGTTTATTTAAAATAAATTCATTATAATGTATATGTTATCAACTTTTTAAGTATCACGTATAAAGCTGTATACAAAATATATTTGTTATAAGCTCATAAATATAATTAATAAAATGTGTTATTCAAATAAGTAATTTAATTTTTTTCTTTAAAATAAACATTTATCAAAATCTACTGAAACAATTTAACTAATTAGGCTAGGGGTCCCCAACCCTATGCCTGCGGGCACCATGGTGCCCACAGACCATTTTATGTGTGCCCGCGGCTATCCAAACATGCTAAAAAATTATTGATCTGATACAAATAAATTTAATTTTTAAAATTTCTTATAAATTATTGTATTATACTGTATTCAAATTGTAGGGCATACTATACTTTTACAGCGTAAAAATATAAACATTAATTATAGGTTAAAATTTTATTTTTGAAATAAATATTTTTTTGTACATTATGTGTATTATTAACAATATTCAACTATAAATTTACATTGAAAAAATAAATGATGCCCACCACCTGGTTGAAAACATAAATGGTGCCCACCACCTGGGCGGTATTATAGAATGTGCTCTTAAATGCAAAAAGGTTGGGGACCCCTGAATTAGGCAATAGGCACCATAACCAAATAATAACACTTGATCATTAACATTAATAGTTTGCCACATCTTACCAAATCCTGTACTCTTTTTTTTATAATTTTTTGGGAAGAACCTATGAATTGAAACTTATGTTGATATTTTATTTAGTTTGCTTTTCTTTCATTACAGACTGCCATTGCATTGTTGATATTTTTGTTTATTCAATCATCTCTTAATGTCATTTGTCAGATAATCAAGACTATGTACTTAATGATGTTCAAAAAAAAAAAAAGGCCTTATTTTCCAAATTATGGTATCTGTTTTCTGAATTGTAATGAATGAATTAAATATATTGCAGTGTACTCAAATACACTTGCTATAAATTATTAACTATGTGTATATATATATATATTTGCCAACTTCCAATTATTATTAGATGCTCTCAAATCACCATCAGTTTTGTGATTATATGAAAGGCTCTTTGCATAGTTATAAAAATTTCAACAAAGTAGTTATTCATTTTGAAGTGGTGTTTAGCTGTTGCCATATCAGTGGTCAGTTGTCACCAATAAATATTGCGAAAATGCTGTAAATATTAATAAAAATTCTACAAAACATTGTGATTAGAATGCTTCTTTGTATTATCTTTCTGCTAATTATTTTAATTGGCACTTATACTAAAGAATTTGCTTGTTAATTTGGATAATCATTTAATAAATACCTTAACACAGTTTATGCTAAATATGTTTTTAATGAGTTTGTCCTAATTTAATTACTCATGTTCAAAATATCATTTTGTATTGTAAATTGTATTTAATATCAAATATCTGTAATTTTCAATAATTAAAAAAAATTAATTTGAAGAAAGTTTTGTTATTAGCAATTTTTATAAAGATTTGTTACAGTTACAGGAAATAAGTATATAATTCATTGTTAGTCAACAAACTTAGCAGGTAAATAAATATTGACTTTATGATCTAATAAGTTTTTCATTTTATGTAACATATATCTACAATAATTTGTATTTAAAGTTATGCATTTATATTTCAGAAATTCTAATTGATAAATAAATAGATTTATAATATAAAATAACTTTAAGTAGCTCATTCTAGAATAAGGTCTCTCCAGCAATCTTTCACAGGTGAAGTGAAAGAGGCAACTTTAATTAGTCAAGCTAGTTAACTATCTTCAGATTAACATTTTCATGACTTATGCTTTAATCAAGAGTAATTAGATAGCTACTTACTAACCGGCAAAAGCATAGTTAATGGGTTGGTTATAGTCTGACTACTTGAAAAAAAAAAAAAAAAATTTGCTTTAGATTCCTGGAAAAAAATTCCAAATTCATACAAATATTAAATTTAAGCATGGCAGACAAATGTGAACTTGTATATTGTGTATATTTTTAATAGCCATAACAAATTTTTATTCATATGCCAAAATAAGAAGCCCAGATTAAGTATTTAAAACATGTGACTTATAATTTTGCAAATTGTTTATCAGATGGATCAAATTGGTCTGCTAGACAAGCCATTTTTTACAGTTTCTCGGTATTTTTTCAAAATAATTCTGTGAAGAAATATCTTGCAGATGCACCGTAATATTTCTTTTGGATGTCCTCAGTAATTATGGAAATTGCTAATGTTATGTTTTGAAAGTGTATTCATTTGTAATCAAATGCTTAATTTTTGCTTGGATCTCATTATTATTCAAAGAAAGTGGATGTTTTTATATTTAAATGTTATTTGATTATAAATCTGGGGTCTTTCATAAGTTTTATCATAATTAATCATAATTCATATTATTTTTAGTTAAGGATGCAATTCTAACTCAATTAAACAAACTATCAAATAGTTCAGCAGTTCAATCTTCTTTACTAGTAGATTGTTACATTTATCAGTAAAAAAAATTGTGGTATTTATTCTGTTAGATTTGATATTATATCTTTAGAGATGATTTTTTTATGATAGGAAGGAAATAGCAGTATTTTTCTTTATTATTATAGCTATTTTTTTACAATTTTTTTTTCCCCATATATACATAGCTAATAAGTTATCTGTAAACATTCTGAGAGCATATACCAAATATAACCAATGCATAAAACTAACTGGAATACTTATATATATTTGTGATGATGAATTAAATAATAAATAGAAGACCCAGAATCACTCGCTAATCTAAGTTATAAAAACTATATATATACTAATATTATTTTTTTGCAGTTGGATCAAATTAGATATAAAGTTATTATCTGAGAGTATCAGAATTTTTTTGATTAGCATTTTCTAACAGATGAATAATAATAGACTATTTTTTATTATAAATGTATATGTGAATGCATTACTGTTGATAACAAAACATTAAATATAATATCTAGATCTTGATTTCTGAGCCATATATTCAAATATTATATTGCAATACAATGAATACTAGAATGATTGACATCTTTGTCCTAAAATATTTACTTATCAATTTAATTTGCTTACTTTCTTTTATTTAGCAGTGAAAATATTGTATATTTGTTTTAAAAAGTATTCTCCTAGGTATGCATTTTGTAATTTTAGCCATGAGTTGTAAACACAGGGAAAAATAAGTAATATTGAAATTTTTTAAAAAAGTAATTTTGTTGCAACCTTGTAGTAAAATAATTATGTAAATCGTAGAGCTAAATATGAAATCGTTGAATTTTTAGAAATGAAACTATTATAAATATATTTCAAAAACTATTCTTTTAGATACATATATAAGCCATGAGCCATAAATGCAGAATTTGAAAGCTAATTTATATTGCTGTCAAAAAATAAAAAATTGAAGTAACTTTAGAGCGAAAAAGTGATGTAAATCTTAAGTACAAAAGATGGAATTACCGAGTCAATGAACACTGTCACTTGAAATAGCCATATGCATAGCAACTATATGCACAACACTTTTCACAGTATTTCAGCTTTGAATAAAGCATTAGACTTATTTATCATGTTTTGCAATCTTTAATTTTTCTTCAGAAATTTATTCATCTTCATTAGTTTTTTTTGTATACATATAAATATTAATTTTAATGATTTGAGTCAAAAAAATAGAATCAAAAAATTGATTAGAAGATCATTTCTATAATAGAAATCAATTTAAAGTTGTAAATATTAATTCTTATTAAGCGCGATGTCAGCATGTAATACTTATATAAGGCTAAAACCTTAGTACATGCACTTTGAGTGTTTAATTTTATCAAGAGAGACCTCTACAAATCATAACACAAGATTCGACTTTATAAAGATAAGAGGAACCTCTTATCTCTAACCTATTTTTCTTAATAATCAGTGCAGTAAGATCTGTGCTAAATCAATGATTTGCAGCATTTCAAAAAATAAGGATGAATTAAAAGTTTACAGATAGCAAAATACATTTCCAGATTAAACAATGCTGATTAATCATTAGCAAATAGCATGTGATAACATCAATGAGGTCATCATTTGTGAAAAGACAAGCGATTGAGAAATTTTTTATTGACTTCTAGTATAAGTGTAGTTTCTCGGGAAGAGTTTATTATCAGTTAAGTATGGTTCATTAGATTCAGGAAAAGAACTGGATTATATAGCATTATAAGGCATGATGAGACTGCTAGTGGCTTTTAAATGTTGTTTTGAGGATTTTGTGAAAAAAATTAATTTCTATGCAAGAAAGTAGAAACTTTGAAATCATCATTCTACTTTTAAAAGTTGAATTTTAGTTTCCATAAATATAGTAAGTAATCTTATATGTATTTTTACATTTACTTTTTTGATTATATATATATATTTGGCTTAAATAGTTATTTTGGATGGTAACTTTGGTCTAAGTCTTGGTCCTGAAAATGGTTTAAAATACTAAATACATATATTTCAATGTAAACCACGATGAATGGATGATATAAAGAATAACGTGGATCCAATTTATTTATTGTATGAAATTTAATTAGAAATGAAGCATGATAGTATTTAGGTATTTTTTATTTATATTACAACCCCCCCCCCCAGTATAATGAATTTTATAATTTCCATTTTACAAGAACAGTATATATATATATTGTATCATTTTAAGGTATAATGTATATTGATGTTCGAAGGGAAAAGGAAGATTGCTTAAATAAAAGAGTAATTATATAATAAATTTATTATTTTTGTATCAATTAATCATAAAATATATATATAAGATCACCCAGAATTATATTTAGAAAATGTATTTATCCATAAGATTTATATATAATCTTGATAAATTATCTTTGTTTTTTGGATTAGATATATGTTTTATTTATTAAATTAATAATAAATCATGTTAATTAATTTGTAGGCATTATAAATATGTCTTATTAGAACATTAAAGGTGGTTGGAATTAATGATTAGTTTAGAATGTAGTTTATTTTTTTATTTATCATTTTAATATTTATTGATTAAAATAATTTTAAAAGTTATAACCAGCAATCTTTTTTAATTTTATTATCCCATTGAACTAACACCTGTATATGTAATTTGACTACTTTCTAAATAGAAATTTGAATCAGCTACCTTAGTAAGAATAATTATAAACTCAAAATGAGTGTTCAATGAATCATTACTGGTATTGGCGCCCATAGAAAACAATAATAACCGTCAAGAATTTCATAAACACATATAGCTAATAACAATAAATTTCTATTAGCCTAGGGAAATTTGGATGGCCAGAAAATGTAATAATGTTTTTATTGGTGAAAAGTCCAAGTATTAATTACTAGAGGATATGATTTATGATTTTGTCATGTCAGTATTGAATGTTAAATATATTCGTAAAATCCCTGATTAGTTACCAGTTATTCAAAATGAGTATTTAGCCCCTTACAGGGTAATTAATATTAACGTACCTATTTAAAAGAGAGAACCAAATGTCATGGTACAATGGCAGCCAAAGTGAGGTTATGAAAAAAATCTATAACCTGAGAAGAATTGGGATCATTTTGTAAATTTAAAAACAAAAGAAAAAGCAGTTGCAATTTTTTTTTCTTTCATATATTAGTTTTTAGGAAAATTTATTCAGTGGATATTTCTTAGAAAGGGTTGATTAGGCAAATATTTTCAGCAAAGTTAGAAATCAAGGAGTAAACATGGCAGTAAGGAGTAGAAGAATTGGCGAGTGTAACACTAAAAAAGATATGTAAAAGTTTAAATAGAGTTAGAGAATTAATTTTTAAAAAAGAAAATTGTTTGTGGCTTTTACTAAGAAAATAAAGTCAATAGATTTATATATTATAGTTAAAAAAAGTTATAGTATCAAGTATCAGAAACTAAGGAGTGGAAAAACAAGTAGTAATAAAATATCAGAAGACAGTGATAGAGAGGTGTGTCAGTAATACTGGAAATGTTTAAAGAACTAATAAAGAAATTCAAGAGCAAAGTGAAGGAATTCAGAAGAGAAATGAAGGAATTTAAGAGTGAAATGATGGAAATCAAGACTAAATAGAAAGAAATGAGAGAGTCATAAAACCTTCGAAGAGAGGATATTAAAGGGGGTAGACAATAGAGTAAGCAAAGTCATAGAAAAAGTCGAACAGGTGAAGTCAGAGATGAATGAACAGAAGAAAGAGAATGAGAGGAAAGTTTGAGATATAGGAAGATACGTAGAGAAAGAAATAGATGATGTGCATTGTGAGCAAGAAGACTTCATTAGAAAGGTACAAGCCAAAGTGAAGAACTTGGCACAACAAATTAAGAAAATGAAGAGGCAACAGAAATGCCAGAATATGTGAATAACTGTAGATAAGCAAAAAACTGTACCCAGTTTGGCTGATCAATTTTTAAAAGTGAAGATCTTCTACAGCCATGAGGGTGAATCACCCATGGAATTTATAACTAGCTTGGAGAAATATTTTGAGATAAACTTGATGGCCAAAGGAGTTAAACTTGCAGTATCAATTAGCTATTTACATGAGGCAGCACAAGCTTGGTAAGAATCCTTGTTTGAGAAACCAGTCAACTTTTTATAATCTGAACAGGCTCTAATGTTACTGGAATGATGATCACCAAGAAAGTATAAAGCATAGAGTAACTCAGGAAAAATGCTGACCAGAGAAATTGTATGTACCATTATTCAGAAAACAAGTCTTCAAGCTATGGGTATTAAATAGTGAGGAGAATTTTTTCTAACTCATGGAACATTTGTTAATAGACATTGGGTGTGAAACAATTGAATAGATGGCTGAATTACTCAGTGCCTTTGGCAACAATAAGTCTGGGAGCAGATCGCCAGTATCGAAATCTGGGAACAAGTTTCAAACCAGAAAGAATGATTACCAAGTTAATGCTCTAAAAATAAACCTAAAAGATTTACATAATCCAGGGTATACTAAAAAGGGTAAGAAAAAAGACAAGAAACATTATGCTGTGAGATAAATAAAGAAGAAACCCATTCACGGGCTCTGTCCCAAGAGAGAAATTTGGAGCTCAGGAGAAAGATCTAGATGTTAAATGGAGGGACTGGTGTGACTGTCTTCGAGTTCTAAGATCAGATAGCATTAGTATATAAGTCCAGATGGCCTGTATCCTAAAGACTGAGTATCTATCCATTGGAAAGGAATGAAGAGAAAAAGGATAATGGACAAATAATTTAATTCTTGTGGGCTTATGTCTGAGCTGGGTTTCAGTAATAGTGATGATAATGTTATCATTAGTGTTAGCAGACCAGTGTGATCATTTTAGTTGGGAATTTTATATCTCCACATTATACAAACTCATAGTTGTAGGAAATTCATCTGGAATGGTCCTTAAGTCACAGAATAGCAGGGTTTCAGACAGTGCTGAAGGTAAAAACAAAAGGACTAGGAACCAACTGGCCTATAAGATTCTCAATAATCGATTGAGCAAGGTGCCAATATGAATTATTAAAGCTGATTTTTCTTATTTCCCGCTAGGTGTTGTGTACATTATAGTGTGCAAAGTGAGATCACTTTCTCATTGATTAGGTTGCAGAAAATACGTATGACCTACAATGACTTTATACTTATCATTCGTATGAAGCCAATTTAATATTCTTAATAAATTGTCCAAATAAATATATATAAATTGTCCCTGCTTATAAGTCAGTATATTACCCACAGAATATATTAGATATAAAACAGAAAGAAGAAAATTTTGTATATATATATTTGTAGTTAAAGAATAAAATCAGCTAAAATCACCGATTTTTATTCGTTCTCTCTATCAGGAAAGTATTGTACTGTTTTAAAGTATAATGTACATTGAAGAGAAAAGGGAGATTTCTTAAGTAAAATAGTAATTATATAATTAATCTATTATTTTTGTAGTGATTAATCATAAAATATACATAGATGTATGAGACTACCTGGAATTTTCTTAGAAAATGTATTTATCTAATTTAAAATAGATATTCAATCTAATTGCCTTTAATTATAGAAAGAATGTGAAGGTTTTTGCTCGATCAAGTTTCTATATACAATACCATTATTTCAGAGGAATGTGTACTTTGATCATATAAGGAATAAAAGAATGTAAAGAAATTATATAAATGGTACACAAATATAATTTTACCTTTTTATTTGTATTTTTTTTTTTTGTAAGTATGCCATTCATTTGGTGATGAAACATTGTTATTGCATACTGAAGTTGGAATGGAAAATGTTATATAAACTTTGTAAACCGTTTTAAGAGAATTAGTAAAATATAATGGGAAAGTGAAATTCTTAGAAAAAGAATTAAGGATATAAAAAGAGAAACCCTGGAGAACAGATTATTGTGATTACTATTATGACAATTATAGTTTAGAATCATCGAATGCTAGGACATTTTTGAGAAGCACAAAATGTAAAAGAAAAAAATAATATAGAACATTAGCAATATGTGTAACCAAGGAGAAATTTCACCTTGGGTGAAGTGAAAGAGAAAATGTGTGGCAAATTCTCTACATATTCGCTAATTATACCTCCTGACCATGCTGCCACTTTGTTGTTCGCTGTCTTGTATATATAATGCCGAAGATTTCCACATATACACGTACCTGTAGGAACACCAGACCAAGGATCCCATACACTTGATTTTGAAATGTGAAATCCATATTCTTGGTAAATATCTTATCTTAAAACTGTATTTTGAAGCCAGAAACTAAAGAATTAGTTTCATTTAGAGAATTAAAACTTAATAATTCTCTGCTTATTAATGCATTTATGAAATTCTCAGTAGAAGATTACTAAAAGAGTAAAGACTTTGATTTTAAGAGCTCTCTTAATAACTATAAATGTTATACTTACTATTTATCCATAAGATTTATATATAATCTTGATAAATTATCTTTGTTTTGGGTTAGATATAGGTTTTATTTATTAAATTAATAATAAATCATATTAATTAATCTATAGGTATTATATATATATATGTCTTATTAGAACATTAAAGGTAGTTGGAATTAATGATTAGTTTAGAATATAGTTTTTTTTTTTATTATTATTATTCATCATTTTAATATTTATTGATTAAAATAATTTTACAAGTTATAATCAGCAATCTAATTTTATTATCTCATTGAATGAACAACTGTATATATAATTTGACTACTTTCTAAACAGAAATTTGAAACTCCTACCTTAGTACAAGTAATTATAAACTCAAGACAGGCATTCAATGAACCGTCACTGACATTGGCGCCCATAGAAAACAATAAAAAACATCAAGAATTTCCTAAATAAATATAGCTAATAACAGTAAACTTCTATTAGTCTAGGGGAATTTGGATAGCCAGGAAATGTAATCATGTCTTTATTGGTGAAAACTAGAGGATATGATTTAGCCATGCCAGTATTGAATGTTCAATGTATTCATGAAATCCCCACTTAGTTACAGGTTGATCAAAATATGTTCTTAGCCCCTTTATGGTGTAATTAATATTAACATATTTATTTAAAAGATATGTAAGAAACAATCAACACAGTAGAATATATATATATGTAAGTCTTCACAAATAAAGGATACTCTTAATTCAATGTTAGTCAAAGCTCATTTGATAGAGTAATTAGATAGTGTCAGCCTCACTTCAAGCATAGTATTTGATTATAGTGCAGATCCTAGGTCAGTAATTATGGTTTTTAATGATTTCAGTTTTCACTAACTGCATGAACTTTTTGCTATATGGAGGATAAGAGTAATTGTTTTATCATATGCCTTCACTATATAAACTTCTGTACTATTAAATTGATACTGGTAAAGTATGATGATTTATAGCATGTGGAACAGAGTTATGAATTCATTCTAAACAACTCTGTTAATGCATGTGATCATTTAGATTCTAGAAGTGACTTGTCCTGGGGGAATGGGGGAACTTATCTTGATGATTTTTTTTTTTTTAAGAAACAAATATTTTTTTACTTTACTCTCTTTCTTGAAGAGTCTCTAGTTTCTTTAGTTATAAAGTTTCAATCCTTTATTTTAGTTAATACTCCTTTTTACCCCCTTAACCTTAAAATGTTTCTAACTATTATTATTTCAATTAATTTATGATTACTTCTAATTGTACTTCAACATTTATAGTTGCTTTTTCTGAGGAACAAATGTTTATACTATAGTTACAAAAATAATATATAATAATCACGCTGTTCAAATTATCAGTTTCTTCTAATAGATGAATTCATACTTAAAGCGGCATTTTTCTTAGTCTTTCATCATATTTCATATATGGTTTAATTATCTATCTAAAGATGTTAACCTCATATATCCCATTATGGGTATTGAATCCAGTATTTATAATAATTAGTGCATATTTGTATATTTAATATCTGCTAATGGTTTGCCTAAAGCATTGAGTAAAGAGCTTTAATTGCCGAGAACTTTCAATTATAATATATATGGAAACCTTATCCTATATACATCATTTTATCAATGATATAGCAGTGAAAATATTTGTTTTTGAGATTTCTTTCATTGTTAGGTCATCAACTTTGTTAGTTATATATCAAAAATGGGGTTTGTTAGTTATATCTCAAAAATGGGTTATGCACATCAAACTACAAACTTTTCCAAGATTTTTCTGTCAGTTATTCTAATCTTCAAATATTTATAACTATTGTTGTTTCTTTAGATCATGTTTTTATTATTTTTATTTTCTATTTCTCTTACTAAATATATACCTAACATATTTTCCATAATTCCTTTAAATAAGTGCACAATTAATTTACTCTTCTATTTTATAATTTTTTCAATAGTGTCTTTATACTTACTATTGTCAACACTTCAGTATTGCAATTCTATTTTTTTTCTCTTTCTTTTCCAAATTTATAATTTAAAAACTTCCAATTTTTTTACATTCTTTTTCCTAATTATCTTATGCCTGTTGCATATAAAACCACATTCTAAATTAGCCTTTTTCTTAATTAAACCACAAAATAACTTTTTACTTTTATTAAAAGCTAATTAGTTTTGTAATTCTCATTCTGACATCTTTGTTGCTAATTTCACCACATAAACGTTGCAATAAATATATAAAAACAATCTGCTTTAAAACTTCCTGTCTGATAGTCCCTCATAATCTTTCATCACTACTCACAAATATAGCTTTAAACTCATATTTAGCTGTAGTGAAATCAAGTTAAAACTGAAAAAGGGAAGGGGAGGGCAGACTGTATATTGTGATTCTCTTCCAGTTACTGTTATCTTACAGGTGGGTTAACTATTAGAATGTAGAAGGCATTGCATCTACAAATTAAAAGCTGACTAATCATTGAAAGTGTGATTGTGAGATCTTATCCCAGAATATCATGAAAATATAGGCCAATATATAGGAAAATTATAAAAATCTGAATTGTAAATGTAATACAACTTGTCAAAAAAGAATTTGTTCTATGATTCTTAATGAGAATGCTTTTTTACAATATAGAATCCTGAATTATGTAGATATGATGAAATTTAAAAGAAAGCATAACTCTTAAAGTTGATCATGTAAACTATAATATCAAAAATAGCAACAGTTAACATCAGATAATTTCCTTTATTTCCGTTTAATTAGATAGTAGAAACAAACTAGACCTGTTTATTTTTAAATGATCAGTCTTATTAGAAACCCTTAATCTTGTATTGCCATCTAGTCTCCATTATTGCTAGTTAATCTTCACATATTTTGGTTTTTTTATTATAGACAGTAATTTTTCATCCTGAATGGGATTACTAAGAGATCGTATTCATAAGATAATACAAAGAATGATAACCAATTAACAAGTAATAATCTGCTGAGATTTAATAATTTGAAGAAGTGAGAATTAATATTTTAAAATAACAATCATTATAATGAAATTTAAATGCATCAACTAATTGTATTAAAGCTTAACTGCCGAATAATAATCTTCACATCAAGGGAAAATACAAAATCTAAAGAAGTGACTAAAGTAATTTATATAAAATAGTTATTAGATATAATTGTGATGTTGTATCCTGTTCTTGATATTTACCAAAAAAAAAATTGAACTGAAATTATGTACTATATACATGTTAAATTTTCTGTTCAAAGGCAATTAAATCTTGGGTCATTTGCCAGCTTCAGCACAAGAGTTCTCTCAAGTGATTAGTTAATTACTACTTTGTTTAGCTGAGAGTGCACTAGTCTGCCATTTTAGCACTGTGCTAAACTGCATAGGTGAAACACAAATCAGGTTATAATAATTAATCATCATCAGTGATAGTTTGCCATTAATTAATATCTTTTTAACATGATCTATTTCAGTATCCCAATATTTAGAACTATATCATAAGCTTTGGTATGTTCTTCTATCTTGAAATTTAAAAAATTCATTTCTTATTTCGAACTATAATGGAATTTCCCCAATCAAGAGCAGTTGTTGACAATATCAGATTTCAGCTTATCCCAGCCATTTCTGACATTAATAAACAAGTTTTAAATTAAAACGAGAGACAATTTGTGCATTTATAAAAAGAAGATAATTTTATCCCATCTTTTTCTAGGGAGCAAGTTATTAATACTTTTTATTATTTTTTCATCATAAACAATTTAGGCAATCAAAAATGTAAATGCATCTTGGACTGGTCTGGACTACACATCGTTTCCCCTTTCCACTTCCCATTCCCTTTTCACATGTATCCTTCCCCTCTTACCATGTTGCTTCTGAAATTTCAATTTATCATATAATCACTCCCTTGTTAACCTTTTTCTAACTATATTTGTATCTGTTGTTTTTTTTTTTTTTTGATGAATAAACTTTCATCACTGAGAAAAAAAAATGTAAATGATTTCTCAACTATTCTTTAAAAAAAAACTCATTACGATATATACTCATGTGCTTTTACCCCTCAATTTATTTCAGGAAGGAATTTTACCACATGGTTTTAAAGATTTTAATAACTTCATAACCAGGGGAGGGTACATTTTTTATTATTATTTTATTTTAGTCCTTCATCAATGTTGGTATTTGTTAAGCGTTCTTTAAAAAGATGGTGGGACTGGAGGAATATTTTAAAATAATTTAAATATATATTTTTTTTGTTATTGCATATATATTATGCAAAACCGAATATATTTTTCCAGCTGAATAGGAAATGAAAAATTAGATACTTTTTTATTAATAATAAAAAGCAGTACATTCCATTAAAATTTGTTTAATCACCAAAAGTCAAAATAACAAGAAACAAATAGTAATCAGCCTTTATATTGCTCATTAAAGGGCTGAAGCTTTTTTTAACAGTTTTTCATAGAGGAACAGTGTAGGAAAAGGCTTTATCAGACTTGCCATTCATTGGGTGATGAGGATTTGAGCAGTTCTCTGCTTTTCTTTTACTCTTGAGCTAAGTATAGCTCTTATTCACCAATAAATACAGGAAGTCTATCCAGGTTAGCTATGGGACAGCTACCAAAAGGAAAATCCTAAGCTTTATTTTAATGTAGGATTCAAGTTTTAACTAACCTGGATTTAAGTTCAGCTCGTGAGAGTAGAGACAGATATGATATTTCTACCCCATGGTGCCCTTCAAATGACAATGTGTGACTATGTGTGTGTGCATTATCCATATATGAGATAGACAGATAAGGTTTTCTTTCAGTATGAGAAGAGAAGCTGTAGATTATAAATTCTGCATTAAACTTAGATAAACATTTCTCTTGCAGTGGACCAATAATAATTGAAAATGGCATTATTTTGTTTGATGTGCAGTCCCAAATTTTTGTAAAAGCTAAAATTAATTATAGTTTAG
The DNA here is from genome assembly GCA_028023455.1 of Epiperipatus broadwayi. NCBI lineage: Eukaryota > Metazoa > Onychophora > Udeonychophora > Euonychophora > Peripatidae > Epiperipatus > Epiperipatus broadwayi. The sequence continues at coordinate 2,350,456 of JAQFVV010000136.1, read as the reverse complement.
AATTAAGTGCGAATAAAATCATCACTGTTATGATTGCACTGTATTTTTAATTATTTTTTAGTCATTCATCACATAGACATTCATGACATAGATTACTCTGAAATTTATTTTATTATTTATTATTATTATCTACATGTCTATTATCAACCAATATTGGTGTAATAAACTGAGAAATTTACTAATGCAGTTATTGGACTATAGCTATCTGAATCTAGCTAAGAACTGGGTATTTGGAAGGGGGGAAATCATTTTATCACTGTTTTTGAACTTTAAATCATGGTCATGGCAGGTTAATGTTTTATTGTATACATTACAATGTCTTCTCCTATGTATGGTATATATATTATTGTTTAAATGGCCAATTATTTGTGAAGTCACATGACATTCAAGCACCAAAGACATAAAGTATAGACTATGATTTTATTTCAGAAATTGACTTAGAAAGTTTTCTTACACTAGCAAAATACTTTCATTATTTAGCTATCTGTTCATGACAATATGTTTATACAAACTCATATAATATATATGTAAAGAAAATAGCATGAATATAAATGCAATTTAGATCTTAATAAAGAATAAGAACTGTCCATTTTTTAATATATAATCAACACTTATGTAAAAGTTAAAATACAGCTAAAACTTGGAAATTTTCAGGTGAGTGAAAATTTCTAAATAATAGTACTGGTAATTTTTTTTTTCCAGGTAGTCATTCAATTATTGGTGAACAAATGCATATCTAAATATTTTTAACTAGAGAGATAAATGAAGACTAACTCATAATCTCACAAATAATCATTTTGCAGTTAATGTGACCCATATTGTCTATTGATTCTTGCCTTTTAAAATTCTTCATTTATTATTGTGAATTTAATTTTTAAGATTTTTTTAGAAAGGCTACATATCACCTCAAAAAGTTATCATTTTAATGCTTAATTAATTATTGCTCAGGTTTGTTTAATCAATAATTTTTTTTATTTCTTTATAATGTCATTAATTTGAACTTTTTAAAATATTTGTTTTTTTTTTTTTTTGATAGGCTAAAAGCTATTTAGGATAGTATTTGCACTAAAATTGTTTTTAAAGTGTTATTTATGGAAATTAAATTATAAAATATTAGCAGCACCTTCTGTTGACTTACAACAATAACATTTTGACAATGGTCTGCACTTAATAGAATTTAGTTTATTACCATAAATCATATGTAATTAAAGAAATGATTCCCACCTTTATTATATGCGCAATATTAATCTTATAATAGCTCAATGATGTCATGTCGAGTACTGAGGATACTCAAACACAAGATCTGTCTTATCTTTAAACCTACATTTTAATTGAGCTATTATAAGATCATACAGCGCATGTATTAAAGGTGGTAATCCTTTCTCTTTAATACCATAAATATATACAAATACCATTTTGTTTAATTAATAATTTATTTACATATACCAAAAACAAACAAAATACTGTACTTAGATTTTTTTAATCTTGGTTTTTACATAACTAAATCCTCTATTTTATTTTTAAAGCATTAAATTTGAAAAGAAACTGTATTTGAGATATAAAAGTTAAATTAATAATATATTTAATTGCAATATTAGTTGTTGCAAACAATAAAAATCAGATGTTGCAAAATTAAAATGAATATATAAAATATTACTACTCAAATACAGTATATTAATGACATTAATTAATTAGCCCAACACTTTGCAAAATAATAATAAGCATTGTATGATCTAGCAAAGGGGTAGCAACCTTAATTAAGGGAAGAGCCAAATAGATGATAAATGCAATTTTTATTTAAATGATTGAGCTATATAATCAACAATAATTATTTTACAAAATTATAGAACAGTAAAGATGAAATCACTGGAAAACATATCTTTTATTCAACAATTATTCTACTAATAACTAATACAACAAAATGAATAAAATAATAAATTTCTTAATGCGATCTCTGTTGTTGCACTTCCTTTGATAGTTTATCAATATTTGGTAAATAATTTGAAACTTTTAATTGTAAACATGATTCCAAACTTTTGCATTTGATCAGATTCATATTGGATAATGATTCATATTGGATAATGATTATTGGTAATAATAATAAGTTGAACCAAAAATAGTTAAAATTGCAAAGGCGTATATTTTTACATGATGAAATGATTCTGGAAGAGAATTCCAAGTATCAAATATGAATTTTTCAACTGTATTTAATGAATTTAATTCAGACCATTTATGTTGAGAAATTAATTTCCCTTTTGGCTCATAGTTTTCTAAATCACTGGTAAGTTTTCTGAATTTTGAGCTCCACATTTCTTTTGATTTGAGATTTATTATTTGTAACTCAAATTTGCTATGGTTGATTGCAGGAAAATTTGTAAAATTCAAGTCGTGAAAATCAATATTAATTGGATCAGTTAAAAATAATAGAATGGATCTGTATTTTCTGAAATCATGAAAACGAGTAGCAAATGAATTTTGAATATTTTTCAAACGATTTGCAAAATATTCAGTCAATGTTATTATTATTTTGTTGATAATACTTCAAATGAGTAAAATGTATTAATAATTTTTTGTCCAAATCATCTGTGAACAACATTAATTTCTTCTCAAAACTCAATACTTTTTCTAATAATTCTGTAATCTTACATTTAGTTGATTGAAATGTTGTGTCATGCCTGCCATAAAGAAAAAATTTTTGCAACCATTGATGGTCATATAATTCGATCTAATTATTGTTTTTCTTGTATAAAAAAATTTTAATTTCACTTAAATAGGCTGCAAATCATTTTAAAATTTTGCCCCTGTAATGCAATATTAAATCTGAATATTGGCTCTCTACTTTTTTAAAAATTTTTGGAATTGTCGATGATTCAGTGATTTTGATACAATAAAATTTACAATTTTTATTACCAAATTCATGACTTCACGAATTTCTTCTGGAAACATTTGTACACACAAAGCTTCCCAATGAATTATACAATGAAAAGTTAATATATCATGCTCAACATATTGTTTAATATGATTAATAAAATCCTTGTCTTTGCCAGTAATATTGGCTTCACCATCTGTACTAATTGAAATTAACTTACTGAAATCGATGCCTTTATTTTGCAAATACTGAATATTAGATAATATAATATCTTCTAGAATTTTCTCTTTAAGAGGAAGTAGTGCTAACAGTTCCTTTTCGGGCCTTTCTGATGTAATGTATTTTGCAAAAAGACTTATTTGTATTGTATGATATAAATTAGTAGATTCATCCAAAGAGATAGAAATGACTGGTGATACTTTTATATCATTATTTTGTTGTTCGATTATATCTTTTGCCATTTTTAATGATCTGTCTCTGACATTTTAGCAGAAAGGGGAATATCTTGAATTTTTTTAATAATGTCTTTTTGTTTTTAAAATCATTAAAAAGTTTTTTAGACATATTTATGAAGCATTCCTTCATATATTCACCATCTGTGAATGGCTTGCCTCACTTCATAATATTATGAGCTACCACGAAACTGGCTGCCATTATATCATTCGACTTTATCAATTGTTGATTATAGGTGTTGATTTCTTTTGCTTAACTCATCCACGGTTTTTTTTTTTTTCATCTCCTGCTGGATAATCTTCGGAAAACTTCTTATGTCTCTCACTTTTTTATTATTTGAAAGTTTGTCATGACAAATTAAACAAGTTGGCATTCCATCAAAATTTTTAATAAATGCAAAATTGTATGTCTAATCTTCTTGGAAAACACGATAATCATTGTCCATTTTATGTTGTATATTCAGGTTCATTGTCATTTTCCACTTTTATGATGTCAAAGAAAATAAATTACAAATTATATAGAAGCAATAGTTCCCATTATTAAATAAAATTATAGAGCCGCTGCAAACAACACAAACACAAAACATTAACAAATTTGCTTCTTTGCTTGTACAGTGCACTCGCTGTGTTCTGTCATACTGAAGGAAAGTCAGCAGAGTCACTGTATTATCCACAGAACAGAGAAGAATGCCAACTCCTGGCTAAATTTTGTATCACAGTGTTCACTAGCTCTGTTTGAAGAGGTTGACAAGCACTAAATTAGAAAGAGATAGAAACTGCAAGACAAGGATGAATATTTTAAAAATAAAATTATTATTTAAAATACCAGAATGAATTACAACAAAATTTAATAATAATAATAATAATCTATAGGCAATAAAATAAAAATATTAAAAAAATAAATAAATTCCCATTTCCTAAAATCACTTCCTTAATTCTGTTAAATAATAAAATTCAAAATATATATCTCTATCATTTATTTCCAATCAAATTGCAGTTATCTCCCATTGATGTTACATAACCCACCTCAAAATCATCTCCTACTTTCCTTTAAATAAAAATAAAATTTGACTTTTTTTTTTAATATTTGGGTATTTGTAAATAAAAAGCTTATAAATCCATTAAAAATTTAATTAATAAATATAAATAATGACAGTTACATAAAATAATAAATGAATAAATAACTTGTACATTTTGCAACGGTAAAATGAACTCATGCATTATTACTCACTCAAAATTGGCCGACAATGAATTGTATCATATGAATCAAAGTGTGTGCAGAACTTTCAAAGAATAATATCTTGTTATTGTTATTATATGTGAATATTGCTTAAATATTTGATGGAGAACCAGAATGACATGCTTAAAGAGCCGTATTTGGCTCATGGGCCATATGTTGCTGACCTTTGATCTAGCATATCCTAGGTTACTTTTAATATTTTTACAATTCATATGTTTTACTATATGTATATATTTGAAATTATTATCATTAATTAAAAACATTTATTGTTCTTGTATGTATATTTTAATTTTATAGCATTGGGTTTTAATCATACAATTTAATATCTTAGTTTACACATGTATATATGCTCATCAAAACTTCTCTATATCACTAAATAATAAACAGTCATAACAAAATTATTGTTAAACTTTCCCAATATGGCATTTTTGTTATTCATGTAATTCCTCCCCTAACACATAGGGGGAGGGGCAATTCATTTAAATACAAAACATATTTCAGTAGATTTTTTTTCCACTTAATATATTTTTTATTATCATGCTCTTCCTCTCCATTTTTTAATTTTATCATTTTACTTTTATTCTATAAATTATATATTTAAATGAGATAAGAAACAAAAAGTAAACTAATGAAAAGCAAAAAGTGAGCTATTATCTTTGGTTTTAACGTCATACCTGCCTTTGGAAAGAAAGTGAATTATTCATATGCATCTTTCAACACTAGGTATGCATGTTAATATTTCTCTGAGAGCAGATGTTTTATAACAAAAATAACTCAAGAATGGTTTGAAATTTTTAAAGTTGAATGTAGTCCTAGGGAAATTAAAAAATAAAGTATACAAGAGGGCAAAAAATATGTTGCTTTCATATGGAATTGCTAGGCTTTACCATTTTCTTCTTAAATATTTATTTTTAATTTTTATTTACAAATCTCAGATAAAAAAAATTTTGTTGACCAGAATTTGCCACTATATTTAATTTGTTTAATCTGAAATGGTCAAGATATTAGTTATTAATATTTTTTGCCCTCTTTCTTCATATTGAAATCTGAGTAATTGCAGATCATTGCTTATTATTTTCATTTGTGTTTTGAATTAGCTATGTTTAAAATCTTAAAAAAAAATAAAAAGTTGATTGTCTAAATAAACTGCTCATATGGTACAAAATGCAGTCACAAAATTCAACATGGTGACATCTTTTGAATCCTAAATTTTTAGAATAAATCTATTTTAATTGATTATGAGCTGTTATGTTTTCCCTAAGAAATGAAACTCAGTGCCCACATAATTCTTTCAATTACATCTCATTTGATAAATGATTTAGTTAAATTATTCACACTTTAAAAATCTGAAATTATAGGAACAAATATTTTGTTTTATATACCTAATACTTATTTTGCCATAATAGCAAACTTAGACCTCTTATAAATATCTCTTTGTTGGAAATTTAGCTTGATTATCAAAACACTTCTTCTGTCAATATATCTTTATTTTTAGAAGATTAAGGATACTAATGACCTATGAGGTTGGGGAATTATTTTCCAATATTAATTAATTTCTTAGGTTAATTGCAAATATACACTTAATCACTATTTCACATTTCGTATCGGAAGTTATTGTTTGTAAAATACAATTATTCAAACATCAAAAGCAGCACCAATGATTTTTTAGCATATATTTTATCTCCTTTGAAGTGGTGATAACATGTGTCTTTAATTTAGATCCAAACTATGTAGATAGTTAATAATCAACAGTTTGTAGTAAGTAATGCCAGAAAATATATGATCACAATGTTTATCAGTGTCTTGTATACTCAAAATCAGAGCTTATTTGCACTGCAGTATAATGTCCATTGATTGTCTCAATGGTCAGATGATTTATAGGGTGTCCACACTTGCATATTATTGTTTTATAATATATGCAGATCTTTATATTAAAATATTTGGTATTTTTAATAATTTATCATATCTTTTCATTTTAGCTTTGACAATTATTCTGCAGCCATGATGTGTGATGGTATTCCAGTTAGTTTAGGCCTTTGGGATACAGCGGGTCAAGAAGATTATGACAGACTCCGACCATTGTCATATCCTCAAGTAAGCAAACATTTTTATTAGTTATTAATGGTTTGAGCTTGCCGTTTTCAGTTTGTGATATATGGGGAGAGATTCAGAGTAAAGAATCAAAGTTCTGCATTGTGGAAAGAAGTTATTTCCAAAAATATTCAAAATTTCATTTTAAAGCTTCTTAAATTTTTTTAGATAAATAGTGAATTACCTAAGTTTCTAATTACTAAATAATACTGTTTTTTAATTATCATCTGCTTCTTTAGTTTGCTCAACAGGAATCCTTTGCACATGGTGAAGTATGTACATTATTGATGTTAAATTACTTTCAGTCTCTTTGCTTAGAAAAAATATTTTATTATATTGTAATTTTTATCCACATTTCATAATTTAATGATTTTCTTTCTAGATATGCATATACTTATACATGTGTTTAGTCAGATATTTTCACAAATAACCCCCTCCTCTTACTAATATCTATTTTTTTCATAATTGAAATTTGTTGTTTTAATAAATAAAACAAGACAGTCACTGCAATTTAACACTAGTAAGATTATAGACATAGTAGGATTGACACATCTAGCATACAATACAAATTAGATATTGAAAGTTGAAAAGTTTTTTATTGTTGATATTCATATGCTCCTTATAATTTATAATAGTTAATATTTTTGATGCACTCTTAACTGATAGTTATTATAGTTTCAGCTTTATTTGAATATTTTTAGAATTGAAATTAAAAAGATAGAATAGAAAATGAAAATTTGAATCAGTCATATTTATTTCAAAAAATAAGAACATATTTTAATGAACAAGTTAGAGAAGAAAAGAAAATGCATAATTAATCTGAAGTTGAAACTTTTTCTTTCATTAGCAGTAATGTTAATGATAATGACAACTATAGCAGTTGCTTTAAGCATAACCTCAGCAGCATTATCTATCACCAATGGTTGCATTAATTTTCCAATATGTTGCAACTTTTCACATGAGTATATGCCACTTTGAAATGTCTAATAACAATTTAGAAAAAGTGATATGTACAATTATGTGAATTAAGCAATTTATATGAACTATTACTAAATTATGCTTTTTCTGGTAAAACATTTTGCAATGAGAAGACAAAAAGAAAGTAGATTTTTAAATTGTTAACAAAATACTCGTAAATGGCATATTCTATATGTACTGTAAATATTGTGTTTTTTCTGCATCTGAATTGCTTTCCTGACAGAGTTAAAGACAATTTGTGGAAATTGGTGCAAAACTACAATGATGAAAAGGAGTATTACAGATTTTTAATTTTAAGAACCAATAATTGTTATTATATTTTTTTTTTTAAAAAAAGGAGGAAATTATCATGATTTAGTAAAAGCTTGAAAATCAAATTTGATTTCAATTATTGGAATAATTATATTCATTATTGCGGGTGCATTAGCATGCTGGATCACTATTTCAAAATTAACCATCTTCATGAAGATTTTTCATCAACTTTTAAGATCATTTCAGATAATCAGAAATAATCCTGATATACATTGCTAATTTAGTAAACTAAATCAGCAGATTTATGCCATTTTTTCAAATACTTGAATATACAATTTCAGAACTTAGAAACATAAGAGTCAAAACAGATTATTGTAAAAAAAAAAGACATGCAAAATTTAAAGACTTTTGTAATGAAATCAAAAATGAAGAAGAATGGACAAGGAGAATTGTTGAAAACAGATGTGCTAGCATTATATTGTAACATATTCACATGAATATTATTGGATAATTATTTTCATCACCAATTCATGATTTACTTTTGAATCATTTACAATGAAACATTAGTAAAACCTTAAATATTAAGACAAAGACGTTTTCCCAAAATATATAGCTATGTACTTGATCAATTACTCAAAATACGTACATATTCTCATATATGTACATAATATCAAACAAAAACAAATTTTTTGAAGATTTTGGTTACTATTCCATTTACAGTGATTATGGTTGAAAGGTCATTTTTGACAATAAAACTTATAAAGATGTATATAATACAACAATAACAACAAAAGTTAAATGTATTAAAAAAAGAGAAACAATTAGTTTAATTTGATATTATTAAAATTATTTGGTATTTAAGAAATATTGTGATTATGTGATTTCATATAAATAATATTCATATAATAGATTTGATTAATATAAACCAGCCATATTCAATAAAATATATATTATTAATAAAATTAATAAAACTTAAATTAATCCAAATTTAAGTAATTTATTTGTTTGATGTATATAAATAGTTTTATATTATTTTGTGGACAGCATTCCTTATATCTTCAATTACAGTTATCTACACAACATAAAGTATGAAATAAAAAAAATTAAAAGAGTATTAATTTTTAGTATGGAATGTTGTGACAAACAAACAACTAACTGATGTAATTCCTTTAGAATAAAGAAGAATTTTACAATATATATATTTTTTTTAAGTGAAAAATAATAGATGGATTTATTTAGTCCTTAGATAATTTATTTATTCAGGCTAAGATATCCTTTCATAAAAATAAAAAAAAGATAATTTCTGTTTTAAATTCTATTATTTTATCTGTTAAAAAAATAAAGCATTTCTAATAATTTAAATAAATTTGGACTTGGACACTTAATAGAAGAGCAATGCAGAAACTTCAAACCCCTCAATGAAATATGGAGACATGTATGTTAAGAGTAACAATAAGAAATCAAAAACAAAATACATGGGTGAGAGAACAAACAGTTATTATTGATATCATTGAAAAAATTCAAAAACTGAAATGGAATTGGGCTGGACAATATTGCTATAAGAGATAATAATAAATGGATAGTTAAAATCTTAAACTGAATTCCAAGAAATTGTAAAAGACCTAGAAAAAGACTGCGTGTGAAATAGGTGGATGAAATGAGGAAGTGCATTGGGATGAAAAGAGAGGCTAGAAATCGGATATGGATTGAACTTGGAGAGAACTTCATCATGCAGTGTATCAATATAATGGTTGAAAATGATGATGATGAATATTAATCCTGTAAATAATCAATTGCTTAAATATGTAACATTAAGAATATCCACCATTTATGGTGAAATGTACTCCAAAAGTGCTTACCACAATAATTTAAAATCAGACACTCATTTTTAATAAATTTATAAATAACATCCTTTTCCAGTCAAATAAAAAATGGTTTATTTTTTATTTGGTGGATTAATGTTAATACTGGGATGGGGGTTATTTATAAACTTATTAAAAATAATTGTAGTAAATCTGATTTGTGAATTATTGTAGTACCAAATGCATCCAACCTTGTAAAAGCCCGTGGTTTTTTAAAATTATTTTAACAATTTTTTTATTTTAACAATTTTTTTTTAAGATTAAATGTAAATTAAACAAAAGATTTTAAATGTGAGAATTGTACATCAGTGAAAAATTGTTACGGTGAAATATAATAACTCCAGACTTTCAGCTCGTTGTTTTTGTAATAATTGGTTGCTTTAACAAATTTTTTTAAACATTTAATGTAAATTAAACAAAAGATTTTAATATTATATAAATAAATTTCCGAATTTTAATAAGGCTAAATTAAAATTTATATATTTAAATATACTGTTATATTCGACAGCTTTACTGTGCAAGTATATATTTACTGGAGCGCTGTCTGGATAAAAAATATATATATTTTTTATTTTTTGACAGCATCACTACTAATCATAATAGTTTTTTTTAGCTTTATTAATAGTTACTATTTATTAATATTGGAATACAAAAACACGGACCTTTGAGCCCATCGTTCTTGTAATATTTTTTTTTATTAAATTTTTTTTTTTTGACTAATTACTTTAACAATTTTTTTTTAAGATTTAATGTAAATATGTTTTTTATTAAACATTGCTGAGTATGTCATTCATATGAACTACATTAGGGGATTGACGGATCACCTTAACACCGAATTATGAATTGGCATTTGTGATTGTTTTCTGCAGCTGGCTGAGAATTTTTACCGTGAAATATATGTTATCTCTCTAGAGTTAAAATCCCACATACTGATTTTTTATTTAATGGCAGAATTACTTCCTTCGCATAAACATAGTAGTTGTGAATTTGACATTGGACAAACATTCATACATTTGTGCCAATCAGTCAGCAGAGAAAATATGGATTTTATATATAAGATGCATTTTCAGAATTTATTCCTATTTAAACTTTATTAAATATCTTACTTATTATATATAAAACATCTACATTACATATATGTGTGTGTTAAAAATGCATTTTATATACAGTTCATTATTATCTGAAAATGTATCCTAATCAAAGTTTGGAATTAAATATTGCTGATGTGAAGATACTACTGCATTTGTATATTGCACTTTTATTTAAACAATAGTCAATATTTTTTTTAAAAAAAATTTCGTATTTTCTTGATAATTTTCTAATTATTTTATTGTTGTACATGATTTTTTATCAGAGCTATTGCTATCTATGGTAATCTCCAGTTATTGGGTTAAATCACTTTCATTTTTTTTTTTTTTAAAAAAAAAAAGGATTGAAAAGCTTTTCCATTTTTCACATTTAATTGCCAATCATAGCACTTTATTTAAAATAATTGATATTTCAAAAAAATTAATTCTATGGCCTTTTTGGTTTTCTTGATCATTGTTACTACATAGTGCCTTTTTTTTAAAGTGTTGAAACAACTTTCTTTCCAATAGTAAGATATTGTTCTATACTTTTAAGACTTGGTTTCTTCTATAGCTTTTCTTTTAATTCACACTTAAATATTTAATAGATTCACTACAAGAAGTGATCATTAATTAGTTAGATCTAAGATATGTGTTATTGCAAAACTACAATTATAAAAGCTGTTAAAAAAGAATATACCTTTTATGTCATTAATTCTTTTTCATAATATTTTACAAAGTTCCAGTTATAAATGGGCATTTTAAAGTATTTTCATATTTATCTTTTTCTTCATACATTATTTTGTCTCAGTTGAAAACTTATTGAATAATTGTTTTTTTTATTTTATTTATCAGCTATCTTTATAACTGTCTTTGTTATATTTTTACTTATTTTTTTATTGAATTTTTCAAATCTGGATCATCATCAAAGTCTGTTAAAATTTTAAAATGATTTGCAAGTTTTAGCTTAAATTCATTGGAATATTTCTGAAAGTTAGAAATATCAACTATACTATCTTTTCTTAATAACTTTTGTCTCTTTAATTTTGTATTAGTGTATATTTTATATAGTCTTGAAGTATCTCTTTCTCTTAATTAGAATATGTTTCAATTTTGCTGTACTTTCATTTGGATGCTTCCATCTTCAGATTTTTATCACAAAGAAAATTTATAAAATAATTTTCTTTTTCTGAAAATTTTACAAGTCTGTGTCTTCTTTCATTTGTAATCATTTCCAATTTTAGCATTAAAATCCTGCATGAGAATCTCAAATTGTTATTTGGTTTGGATCAGAAACTTCTGTATATCTATTTAAGTCTTCTACCTTTTTATCAGAATAAGAAATTGCTGTAGCAAAAATATGAATTATCTGCATTTGGTAATTTTTTAAAGTTATATAACTAATCTTGTCACTTTATCTTCTTATACCATCAATCTTCACAGCATTTGTGACTTTATAGTAAAATAAAGCTATTATACTGCCAGCTATTTAACTATATAATAGTGTTGTTAATAATATATCTGTAGTATAATTTTCATTACATCACTCTCACGCAAGGTAGGGATTGGTTTTTATTCACTTTTAATACCTTGTGGAGGGATGTAAATTAGTACCTACTGTAAAATTACACTACAGAAATATTATTCATTATTGGTTAATCTCTAGTCTAATGAATGACTAATAAAAAATTATTAATATATAGTATTGTTCTTTATAATATGCTACATTATAACTATAATGAAAGACTTCTTTTATAGGTTTTTTTTTAGTGAAAAAAATTATTATATCAGATTTGTAATTAGGCTTATGGAGCATAATTCTATTATAATTTGGGATATATCTGCATAACAGAAAAGTCACTAGTTAGTAGAGTAAAATTCCATTTCTTAATTAATGAATCAATGGAAACTTATTATTCATCTCATTTTATTGTATAAATATATATTATTGTTTATATTTTTTCAGACAGACGTATTTTTAATTTGCTTCAGTGTGATTAGTCCTGCATCTTTTGAAAATGTTACAGCCAAATGGTATCCAGAAATAAAACACCATTGTCCTGATGCTCCTATAATTCTAGTGGGTAAGCTTCCTTTGTTTAATATTTATTACAGGTTTTCTGTTAAGTAATTATATAGAAATCATTTTCCACCTGCTATGTTGTATTAAAATGCTTAACTTTTACATGTGTGATTGTGCATCATTTCTGCAGAACAACCAGCAATTAGAATTGCTAATAATGAAACATGGATGAAATGCGACTTTGACAATAAATTTTATAGGTTATTTTAAAATATATCATGATATTGAACATCACAACAATAATTTAAATTTGAAATATAATGAAAATTGTAGTTGTTATTCGCTATTTTAATTATATGTATGAAATCTTTTCATTGCTAAACAATTTTCTGACCCTGAATAAAACTTTAACATTCATTTCTTTTTTAGTGATGTTAAATCTTGGTATATATTTAGATTATCTTTGTAGATATTATCTCAAACTATCTCATTCTGCTTTATCAAAAAATTAGACACTTCATATTTATAATTATTACTTTTTTAGCAATACCAGAAATGAGCAAATGATCTTTATATATCATAAAAAGTTTATGTGAATTTTTGTTGCTCATATGAGATATTTTATGAACTGTTTCATGTATAAATGTATAAATTATGATATTTTGTATAAGTAAATCAAATCTTACTAACAATAGAATAAGCAACCAGCTAATGAAATATTTCTATTATGAAGAAGGGTCATGGTGGTTAGTTGGCTTATGAGATATGTAATGTTGAAGTATCCAAAAAGACTGTTTGAACTTTGATCCAAGAATCTTTATCTCTCAATACATTTTAGTATGTCAAACATTTCAAGATGTCTTTCCTGAAGAGAGGAGTTTCTCCCCAGGATAGTTGTAATGATCATCATTGCTATGGATTTGTATTCATTTGAAATAATAGAATATATATTTGTTTTGAATTATGATGATGCATAGTTATTTGATATATATTTATAATTATATAGGATCTCATTGATGGACAAGTACAATTAGTTTCAGAGCAAGAATAAATTCGTTCAGAACATTGTCTACTTTAGGGCTAGTCAACCTTTTTATACCTTCCGCCCACTTTTGTATCTCTGTTAGTAGTAAAATTTTCTAACCACCCACCGGTTGCACAGTAATGGTGATTTATAAAGTAGGGAAGTAATTTTACTTTATAAAATTTATAACGCAGAGTTACAGCAAGCTAAAGCATATAAATCTCTATGAAATTTTTTTAAAAAGTCAATTAAATTAAAAAAAAAGAAAGTACTTCAATGTCAGACAAAATCCCTACCATAAGGACCAGGTTGACTACCACTGGTCTACTTCTTTCCATAAAAATTATATTCAGTTAGAACCAAAGTGAAAGTATAATTTATAAATTAGGAAACAAAACAAAGTATTTGATATTTAAACAACAGTTAGTTAAAAAGACTGCCCCCTCCCCCCTTTATTTATTTATTTTTTTGTCATTCACATTTACCAAAAATTAAATTTTCCTTTTTTAACTGCATTGTTTCCAGCTTTTAATTGCAAGTCCTCATTAATAAAAATAAAAACCAGAAATGTCTGAAGATTAAATTATATTATCATATGGTGGCTAATAATTCAAGTTTAGAATAGATGGCGCTAGAACAGGGAGAAAGAGAGAGAAAAAATCATAATTTTCTGTAGACGTGGAAATGTAAAAAAAAATTAAGATTTAAATTATAAAATATTTACTGCCTAATAATACATACACATTAACAATTTTATATATATTGGTTTTTTTTTTTAAATCATTTGTATTTTAACAACGTTTTATTTAATACTGAATTACATTAAAACGTTTTCGTTAATAGATTATACTTTGAGAATCAAGTGATGTTGTATTGATATTTATAGAAAGTGGTTATTTTGTTTTTTAAATCATTTGTGATTTTTTTTTTTTTCTGTGAGCTTGCTTATTGTGAAACATATTTAATGAATTCATGATTAATCGAGACCTAATCAGCAAGGACTTCTTTTAATTGAAATATTGATACAATGAAAGTAGTATATTGTGGTTATTTTATTATGGATTTGTAATATGCTCGTTTAATTAGGCCTAGTATCAAGCATCAATGAATGCATTGCCACTTAGTATCAGTAGTTTACTTTTTATTTACTGTTTATCTTGTGATTTTTGGAATATCTATAGGAATAATAAAATTATTTTTATATCATACTCCATCTTGATTGCAACTTCAATTATATTCTTGTTATGATTAACAGTTCTTATCTAATTATAGTTGAGTTCTGTTCATTTTCTCCATCTAACAAATTTTCAGAATTATATATTTAAATTATATTGTGGTAAGTGTAGAGATTGTGCCTCATTTTAATTTTTACAGAATATATCAATAATTTATTTAATCAGAGATAATGAATGACTGCAAATTTTATAAAGACAATAATATTTTTGAATCCTTATTTCTCCAGAATAATTATAATTTTCTGATTTTTCAAATGCACATTTGTTATTGTAAAATGGAACCCATTCATTTCACTGCTGATGCTCTTTCATCACTAACATTTCTATTCATTTTATACTTTTCTAATGAATTAAATGGATTTATAATATGATCAAAATAATTTCAACCTGATCATTTGTGTTTGCTTGTTTTCCATGAAAGTCTCAAAAAAATTTGTTAGCATCCCTCAAAAGCATCAATACATTTCTACTCTTTTTATATACCAACTTTTTTATCCATAGACTATCACACAAAGTAATAATTTGAACAGTTTTGAGCTTTGATTTTAAAATAAATCTTCTCTATCACTTTTTTTAGTTTCCAAATAAGTTGCATTTCTACTTTGTACAAATATAATCTAGAAATTCACTGATCACACTAAAAAGATTTATAAAAATTGATTGAGGAATTAAAATATTTCATATCTGGAAAATGGCTATTTTCAAATTCATTCATAGATGGAAATATTGAACATTATGAAACAATTTTATGAGACAGTTCTACTGATAAGTTATTATTCAATCTTAAATCTTCCATACGCTTACCACTTAGTGCAACATATTTGTTGGTAAGTTTTATTAAAGTGTATTTTAATATGATTTGTTTAATATCATACTTGTCAGCGATAAGTAATTCATTGTACCTCAATTTATTCACAAGCTGTCCATATCAAAATGAGCCAGATGGTAGTGCAGAACAAATCCCTGGATGAGTATCTAGCTGTTGGATGATTTCATTAAGCAGTCACTGTATATGATTTAGCAATCTTTTATGCTATTCAAACTTATATTTCCTTTGAATTTTTCACACACATTAAGGCTTAACTTAAGCACAATTCATTGCTGGATAATTAGTGTGGATACTTGTAGTGACCAATCAACTGCCAGAAAATAGTCTTATTTGTTTTATACTACCTTCTTAATTACTCATGCTTGTGTGGATGGCTAACAAATAGAAGAAAATGAGATTGAATAATTACTGTTGACAAGAATAGATTAAATATAAAATAAAGAAATTTGTGTTGCTTTGTTTTAGTATATAGTACCACACTTAACAGCATTACAGAATGTTACTTTATATATATATTAAGTATAATTTAAAGATTATATATATATAAGGTCTTCTTTCTGAGTGCTCAAGAAGAATTTCAATTTAGATACTATCTCCTTTTGAGCTACTAGTAATGATTTATCACATCTTTTTATTGATTGCTTATTTACATACCATTTTCAAGAACCAAATTAAAATATTATTTTTGTTTAACATTGCAGCACTATTTTTAAAATTATTTCTTGATTGGAAGAGATTAACAAATTTTATTCAGTGTTTTAATTAAGTAATTTTTTTATGAATTTTTCCTTATTTTAAACTTGTTTATAAGAATAATCACTACTTTGATGTTAGATTGTATAATAGATGTAGAATCATTGAAGCATCATTATGCAGTCTCACAAGAACTGTCAGATGGTGTAATAAGATTATCATTATCACCCATATTTTAATATTGGCTATAGATGACACATGCAACATTAGAGTACTTCATATAATAATATCATTCATACTTTTTTTATAATATAAAGCTAAGAGAACTATAATCAGATATTTTCTTTTAGAAAAAGAATTCTTAAAAATTTCTAATAAATAGTATTTAATTTTTGATTGATCAAATTATTATAAACTTGTTACATAATTATTTGCAGATGAATAGACATGGCTTAAAAGAAAGCATTTTTCATTTGAAGAGTTTGACAGGTAACAAATAAATTCTAACATCAAAAAACGATTATATAATAATAATATCAATGGTATTAAAATCTCAGAAATTTTTATAAACTGAAGAAGCAGAACTATTCACTATCTTATCATAAAATTTTATCCACTAATTCAGTATGCATCTTTTTTTTTTAATTTATAATTGAAATATATAATGAAATACACGTTCTGTGTTCATTGGTTTTTTAAATAGTAATTGAAATAACTATATTAATGTAAAGTAATTGTTTAATTAGTTGTTTGAGGGTCATGTGACATTTGTATACTAAAAATATTGAGTTGAAACTTTGATGATCAAAGATAAAGTAGTCTATTATCACCTAGAAATAAAGTGTATATAATTCAAATAAGTCACATTAAAAGTTTAACTATTTAATATTTAATCCAAAATTAAAACCATTTCACTTCTGCTGGAAGATTTAATAGGAATTGAATCTTCTTTAGGAATTCTCTTCTATTAGATGACAAATCCCAGGTCAAAATATTGACTAATTTTCTCATTCTATTGTCAGAATGATTTGTTTTATGTATTAATTGTATAATGAAATTCATTAATATATGATTTTTAAGTAACTAGTTATTATATTTTGTATGTAAAAAAGATTTGAGGCTAATTTATGAATAATGTCCTGAGAAGTATTACAGGATTAACTCAAAAATAACTAAAACTTTCATTTACTGGACATCATGTTTTATTTATTAATTAAACTTTTATTTCAAAAATGAGAAACATTTTAATTTGTGTTTTCTGGATTAATAATAAAAATATTTTTTTTCCTTTAGAATTTCCCCTAATATATATAAGCATATAAACACATTCACATATATACA
This sequence comes from Epiperipatus broadwayi, assembly GCA_028023455.1. Lineage (NCBI taxonomy): Eukaryota > Metazoa > Onychophora > Udeonychophora > Euonychophora > Peripatidae > Epiperipatus > Epiperipatus broadwayi. The sequence goes on along the minus strand of JAQFVV010000136.1, from coordinate 2,332,500 downwards.
TATACACAGTGTGGATTAAATAATAGAAATGCTTGTTCTATTAACACTAAATGTTTAATATTGTGCAACATATAATTGGAAATATTTATTCAATTTAATATTTGTAATAAATGATTATATAACAGCAAGATAATGCCAGTTTTGTAAATCTGTAAGAAAAATTGGGGTCAAATTGCAATCAATTTGTTGGTACTAAATTAGATAGAGCATTGATATCTAATATTACTGAGCACTTTAATGTTAAAGATTGATTTTCTCAAAATTGATGACTATAGTCACTAAAAATAGAAAAATAAAATCTACTAGAATCAACTTAATTACAAAATTACTAACAAAGAAAAATTGTTGCATTAATTAAAAAGACAATAAAATCCATTACAAAAAAAAAATACTATAGAAGTCAAAACAAATGATGTTATAAAGTTATCAACAGAAGATTTATAGCAGAGTTTTTATTTCAAAGCCCCCATTTTCTAATAGAAATTCAGTAAGGTATAGAAAGTGGATAGTTTGATTATTAGAAGCATAAGGTTAGATAAATCATCATTTATATTTTTATATTCAAGGCTAGTTCTATTGATTGTATAATCTATGCAATTGCACAGTGTTGCAAATTTTGGAGGGCAGCAAAATTGGCTTAAAGTATATGAAAAATAAACCATATAAAAGTCATTCATTAGATAAATTTTTACATTGTAAAACTTCAATAATATTGTATTTTTTAAAAAAATCATAATCATTTAAAATAATGTACTATTATGTTGCTTTTAATATGACAATATTAGTGTTAATATCAGATAACATGACAATAACAAAACATCTATCTTGCATTTATTTTTAGTTCTATCATTATCTATGAATTGATCTTGATCTGAAGTTAAAAACTAGTCTGAAATAATTTTCAGCTGATACTTTTAATGCAGATGCTTGCTTTTCCCAAATGTCTTTTATATAAATTTGTAAAAGGCATTTTATTAATATTGAAAAACATTTATTGATGAATATATTTACGAAAATTTATTCTTTTATATTTTTGGTCCAAAGATTGAACCTATGCGACCAAATGAAAAAGATAATTGATTAAAGGTAAACTGATTAATTAAAAAAATAGAATCAAAATATATAAATACTGTTATGAAATAACTGTTGGTAATACTTTTTTGATACAGTTGTTAGGAGTTAGCTTTTAAAATAACTTCAATCTTCCAATATGTGCGATAAAAGAAAAAAAACTATCACATGTAGAGGGTTGCAAATGAAAATCAGAAAAGGGATGGATTTTCAGAAACAAATTGGAGCTTTGCATAAATAAACTGATTGTTTATATTTTCTTTTGTCTGTCTCTTTCTATAAAAAATAAAGATTTTCATTATTTTTCTTTGAACTTATTATAAATTTTCATTAGCTAATGCTACTATTTAGAATTTATGATCAGGCATATTATGGTTTTTAAGACATCATTAAGAATTTTTTTCAGGATTTAAGGGGTGGTAAAATTTCTATATCAGTCCTAGATGTGTGTTTGGCAGTTGTCAATAGAGTTTTAACCAAATTGTTTTCTCCCAATAATGAAATTATAATCGAAACTTTTATAATTTGGGCAACCTTATTATGATTTCAATCATTATTGTATATTTACATCTTTATGATGTCAAGGAAACAGTATAAAGTTTTGTCTTGTTCTAAATATTGTAATGTCATAATAAAATGCATTAAATGAGTGGCAAGCATCTTCAAATTATTTATAAGTTATTGCTTTCTATTATCTACTTGTCTCCATATCACTTTAGTAGATATCATATAGCCATTATTATGCATGAGTACATCATGTTAGCAGATTACTTGAATAGTATGTGGTACTAAATTTATTCTAAAGTGAAAACATTGTTTTCCTACAATACTGTCATATTTTTATATAACTCATGAGCAATTTAAAAAACATGAGGATGGTGCCACACATTTATCATGACTTCATTGATCATTTGCGGGTCATTCTTGACAAATCTTTATCAACTATTGTCATTTCTTGGAGATCTTAAAGTTTTTCCCCTAGTAAATTCCTTTAAATACTGTTCAGATGTTATATAATTCCATCCTATGTAGAATACATATAAGTTCTTGATACATCATATTAATAAAATTATCACAGCTCTTCCTATTATTTTGTCATCCTCCCCTCCCCTGTATAAACTATACAACTGAATTGTCATATTTTAATATAAAGATCTTGAATGATAGAGTTAGTCTTTTTTAAATCATGAAGAAAAAAAAATCTATTTCTAACTTTTCCCAAATTTTGAAAAATTGTTCCAGTGAGATGATAAACAGTACAGTTTTCATAAAAATTGTTCTGGTAATATAATCTTCTTTTCAGAATTCATTAATAAATTTGGATATATTTGAATAGTTCAGATATGTCCAAGATAATATTGATATTATTTAAATCCAAAATATATAAGTACTTTAAAATCCAATAAATTGCTCCATGGTAGCAAACAGTCTCAGATGATTGTTTTTGAACTCTGATTTTCTTCTGGTTAAAATCTGACTGTACTGACTCTTAGATTCATTCATATTTTTATTTTTTTAAATTGGATAATAGATGTCATCACTCTCTTATTAATTGTAAACTGGATGTCATGTTATGTTGATTAATGTTTATCTTAAAGTCCAATATATCATTTTTTAACAAGTTTCCTTTATATAATATAACTTTTGAATTTGCAAAAAAATTTTTGTTTCTTCCAAATCATTTCATTCAAGTTACGATTAGAGTGAATGGAGTTTTATTCAATACTTACAATTCTTATAAGTTATTTTTTTGCTATATGCAATCTAGTTCACTGCTTTGCTGTTCACAACACTGCTTTTATTATACTACCTTGTTCAGCCAAGGAACTCTTGATTTTTTTCATTAATGACTACCAAAATATTGTTCAAAGCAACAACACATAATTTTGATTCATTATTTCAAATTAATTTTTGACCATTCAAAACTGAATATTTTCTAGTAATGTTTTTTGGCAAGATCATATTTTCTCTAGTGCTCAAATTGCTTCTTATTTTACATGAAGACCAAATCTCATATCTGGTGTGGAATGCTTCAATTTACTTGTCATCTATTAGATGAGATCCAAAATAGAGTATGGTTTAACAAGTCAATGATTCATGTTTTGAATGCTTTCTTTTCAATCCTATCATTGTTCAGTTACTGATCTCTTTTCACATCTATAGATTCTGTTATTATGGTTTTGGTTCTTGTGAACTTGCTTCACTAACTTATTTTGTTACTAAAAATAAATATCCCTGCTTGATATAATTTTTTTTCAATATCCTACTCAATATTCTTTTTTTTTTGCCTACATTCATACTTCACTTTTCCTATAATATTTGAACTGTCTTTTAAGGATTTTTTTTTTTTCCTGTTTGTCTCTTTTTTTTAATTATTAGAAAAAAAGATTTATCTTTTTTAGAATTGCTTGATTTTTTATTATTATTGAAGTAGCATTAATTGTTTTAAATCAGTCATTAGATATTGTACATTCAATACTACATCAAGAATCATATATTCGTGTATATTAATGACTTTATTTATTTTATTATTTAGGCACAAAGATCGATCTTCGAGAAGATAAAGAAACCATCCAGGCATTGGCCGAACAATGTCTAGCACCCATTAAAAGGGAGCAGGGCCAGAAATTGGCATCAAAGATTCGTGCTGTGAAATACCTGGAATGCTCAGCCCTAACACAACGGGGATTAAAGCAGGTGCATTGCATAATTATTTTAGATATAAATCTTAAAGATATTATTTACTTTAATGATTCAGACCTTAGTTTTTTTTTAATGTCTTATCTAATTAATTAGTGAGTTTCATAATTGTTCAAAATTACTTTGTTTTATATTTTTCTTATTCCTTTTTTTTTTATTGTTGTTGTACAAGATAATAATATTAAATAGATCTGTGATTTTATTACTTGCTCTATCCTAGATATGAGAATAAATAAGATAAAAAATATTTGTTGCTAAAATAGAAACATCTACAAATGATAAAATGTTTATCAATTTTAAAAGAATTACTATCATTATTAAGTTGTCTTTCAACTCGTTTATTAAAACAATAGCAAAATATCATTCTTAAATGCAAAACTGATATCAACAATGGATTTTTAAAAATAAATAAAATTGATTGTATAAGTATTAATTTAATGCCATTTGATCCTTAAGGATGGTCTTATTTCCCATCAAAAAAGATAACGTAAATGTTTATTTTAGAATGTATTATTAATATTAGTAAATGAAGCAGATGTGACTGTCAACAGATAATATAACAAATTAGTCTGTTATAAATATGTAATTTTATTCTCAATTGTCTCTTCTTCATTTTCAAAACCACTGAATAGTAAGCTGATGAGCCAAAGATATTCTGTATCAATTCTCTGTTGTAGAAAATTTAAGTGGCTCTCACTATTGCCAGTTTTATGAACCTTAATATAAAAAAAAAACTTTTTTTTTCTGGCAAAATAATTTTGCTACCCTGATGCATTCTGAATCAACATCAGTCATACACCCTATATCATTCTATTCTAGAGCTGTACGTATAATAAATAATCAATATTAGACGATAATACCACTAAATCCCCAGATTAATTTCTGGCTGTTGGATTTCATTAGTGAGAAGCATTGGATTGCACATATCCATTTATAGCTACTTCTTGCCATTATATTATTCCCTCTAATGGACTAAACTTCAATGCCTTAAAATTTTAAACTTGTTAATCTGCTTTTATGTACCTGCATAGGTCTGACTTATATTTTAGTAACTGTAGCATCACGATTTTCCTAGCTTACATAGCCATCTGTATTATTAGCAGTATTCCATTCTGCATCTCTATTCTAAACCTAACTATGTAAGCATAGTAGTCAAAAATTAGTCTGAAAATCTAGGTAGCATCACCATTTGGTATCCATTGACATCATATGCATAACATACATAGCTCTAGAGTATATAGAGTAAATTACTATTTATTTAAATACTGGTATAAATTAGGAATCATGATACTATTTTCATATATTCCCAGGTTGCAATTGCTTGTTTCAGATTTTAGAGGGAACTTTTCATATAAACTTTAAGCTTTCTGGTGCAATACAAAAATGTTATACCAATTTTTCTTTTCTGATACTTCACGAATTTTCTTCAATTTCATAGTTTCCAGCTTTATGCTTAGAAACATTTCATTATATAAAATACTGTACCATATCAATTTTTTTTTTAAAAAAAGCTTAAAATAAAGTATATGTGCTTTCAACATAACCTGATGAAACATTATTAATAATGTGATCACATATGGCACTGAGGTGAAAAAATGGCTTCTGCAGTATTGTAAAATTTACGGATTTGAAATTTTTTATTTATTTACATTTTTTTCTTGGATAGTATGTAATTAAAGTAATGCATATTGATATAGCTCATATTGTGAATTCATTGTGCTTTTATTTAAAACATTTATTAATGTTAATAATCATGAGTGAATGGATTGTCACACACATTCATTTTAATCTTATATAAGTGCAGATGGAAAACCTTTTTTCTGCCCAGGATCATTTGAATATTTATAATATTTGTAGGCTATACAAAATTATCGACTTAAAAATTAACCTGTTATATTTGATCAAAAATTTAATTAATTTATCCCTGGTCATTGGGGGGGGGGGGGTTAACTTATTCAACTGGCTGGCCAATTTCAGCTTTCCTCTTTTTCAAGCAAGACCATACTATTTTTGTGAATTAAAAATAAAGTAACATCATTATTATTAATAACTGTTCCACATTAAGTGACAATTTTCCATTTCATCTTGTATCTATTTTTCTATAACATATTTATATTCTTGAATTTCTTTTTCTGGATAGATTAATTCTACAGCAACTAGGATACAAGCTTTTATAAAGTCCCCTTCAGAAAATGGTTTTGAAATTTCTGCTTTTTTTTAAATAATGTAACTTGTTTTCACGGAAATTTTACAATTTGTTTGTACTTTTTATGAAACATATCAACCACTTGATGAATCTTCTTTTCAAATTTTTAATTTTAATATTTGTTCCTCCCCAAGCAATCAGAATGTTTTGATAAGTAGTGCCTCTTAATTTTGCCTTTTTTTTTTACTGAAATACTTTCCAAACATGTCAGACACATTGATTTACTATTTCTTTCTATAAAAAAAAAATTGTTGGTCTATGTCTTTTGAAGTGCATGATTTTCTATGTCAATTTTTCTTATCTTGGAGTAGCAATGTAAAAATAGTAATAAAACAGTAAAATTTGAGTACATGTTATTTGAAAATCACTATAAAAACAAACAAAATTCCCACAGCATCGTAGATTAAATCTGAGTTACATGGATCACACAATATAGATAATTTTTTGGAATATTGCATCTCTGATAGAGTCATTTAGAATTAGTATAAAGGTTGAAAGAAAAAGATGTAGTTGAGAAAATAAAATTTTTTATTTATTTGCCTGTGAGCATGTTTAAATAGAAGTTTTATGCAGGGCAATTTTATATACATTTTTGAGAATGTCCATGGGTTAGATTGAGAATCGGAGTTGACCCATAGGCTGGAGATTCCCCACTCATGTATTAGTGCATTAAATGAATTAATTTAATATATTTTACATTGTTTGTAAAAATGAATTTAATTTACCATTGTTGTTATAGAAATCTTTAAATAAACTGTTGTTCACTAATTTATTTTCTGTGTAGCTATTTATTTATCATGTACAATTAAACATTTTTCTTGAGAAATTGCCTAATTTTACATATTATAAATTAGTTATATTATTAAACTAGTTAAATAATTTGTATTCCTCTTTCTCTATTAATTTCTCCTCCATTAAATTCATTGCAACTTGAATATTATTACTATGATAATTTTTAAATTAAAACAATTAACTTAGGTTCAGATCTTACGCATAAGATCTATCCTGTTCCATTGTAGTTATAACATATGAATTCTTATCATTTTTTTTTTAAAATAGGTTTTTGATGAAGCAGTACGTGCCGTTCTGCGCCCTGAACCTCCAAGAGGAAAACCTAAAAAATGTAAAGTATTGTAGAATGAATACCTGAGAACATTTGATTTATAGATAAAAAAAAAAAAAGAATAAAAACTAAACTGAAGTAATGTATATTTGCAATCTATTTAGCTATGCCTGTAACTTGTTTGTTAAAGGATATACATTGCTAATGGATATTGCTCAGTTGGTATAAAATGCAATTGAATCTACATTACAAAAGACGAAATTTGAAAGAGTTGCATTATTATTAGGAAATAGTAGATGCTACCCCCTGGTACTCCAGGTCGACAAATTTCATGGTTTTATTTTTAACTCAATAAAATTCGCTGGCAGCTTTCTTTATTAAAGCTATCCCTTCTAATTTCAGCTTTTATTTGTTTAGTTAATGTATTTTTAAATTTATATTATTTTTGTCTACGAGAGATTTTTTGCTTTAGAAGCGTTCAATCATTTCCAAAGTAAACTGTGATTTTAATTTATATAATATGCTGCCATTTGTATTTCTCATTCTTCATTTTTTGTACATTTTCATTCCAATTTTGCTGTAGTTTATGCATGTTTTTACCACACATTTTAAGCAGTAATTTTGTCAGCTTTGTTATTACTTTTTTTAAAAAATACTTTGTAAGTTCATTATCAATTATTTTTCTCCATAATGCAGTTGTCGTACATTCCCTTTATATTACTAAGTGAAAGCTATGTTAATACCATATTTCTTATACATAAATAACAACAGGAATTAGTCATTTATAATTTTGAATAACAAAACTCCAAGGATAAGTCTTGAATTTATTTTTCAATAGGAAAAAATGTCCATAAAATATATATTTTAATTAATTTGTTAATGTATTAAAAAATAAAACAATGCAAGAATTAAGGGAGGGAAGTGATTTTTTAAAAGAGAAAAAATTGTTTAATAGATATGATTTCTCAACTCCTTCAATATATATTTTTAAGACATACGTTTGTATATTTGATATATGCATGTATATATATATATACACATTCATGCATTTATAGTTGTTAGATGGGAGCTTAGTTCTTTGAATTTTATCTAGTCCGTTTTTTATTGTCTAATAACCAGAGTGATAATAAAGAAAATACAATCTGTAACTAACGACAAGGCAGTGTCTTAAATATTTTCAGTGGCGCCACCTAACAACTATAATTTTTTTGTTGGAAAAGTTAAGGATCCAGTTAATTATTTTTAGAGTTAACTTATGATCTTAGTTTACTAATGAAAGAAGCTTTGCATTATTTCTCAATATAATATCTGAGAATTATTCACCAAATTATTAAATTTGGTATCATCAAATAATACTGCAGTAGGTTATTAATTATCTGAATAGCAATTGATTTGAATCTGCTATCTATTCACAATTAAAAAAAAAAGCAATGTCTAGCATTAGTACACTGGTTATTACTCGTGTCACTTATATATTTGTTTCCAATTTTTTATTTCTATATATGCAGCATTATCATAAAAAAAAAGATTGAAATATATAATTTAATAATTTTGAAAAATTGAGAAATGTTTATTTAAGAATGCATTTTAATTAATTCTTTTGATGGAATACAAGTTTATATGTTAAATTCAAAAGAATTAATAATTAAAATGCAATTAGTAAGTTTTAATTGCCAATTGATGAAAAGAAGGTTAATTAGCAATTTTTTTATACTGTTCAAAATAGATTAGAGTCATAAATAAGAGGAAAGATTTAGATATCTAAAGTAAAACTAAATTAATCTCATTCACTCTTCTTTTAATCATTGTTAAATTAAATTCATTTAGGGATGTTTTGTATAACAATTCAATTATTGGAATCCATTTTATTTGATTATTATTTATAAATTTATTTTCTAACTCTGTTTTTGTACTCCATATTTAAAAAAAAAAAGTAATAATTTTATATAATAAATCTTTGTTTTATATCAATTGTATTTTGCAATTACTTTTGGATAATTGGCATCCTTCTATATTATAAATAAATAATAGTTATACTGTCATATTTATTATCATCTCAATTCACAACTGAAAACTACCTTCTGAGAAATTATTTTAAATGTGATCAATAAAATTTCTTGGGTTAAATCTTTAACTGCAAAGTAGTTTATCCAAAACATAATTAAGTATTATTGTATATAATGCATATGTACATGGAATTATGCAATCAATAATAAATTATTGTACATAGAGCTAATCTGTATTATACTTTCTTTTTTTTTTAATAATACATTTCACTTATACATATATAGTATACAGTAACCAATCAATTCTTTTAATTCATGAAACACTTTTCCAAGCTTATTACAAATCATGAATTATCATCTAGTGTAAAATTATTCAGATGAACTAGGGGTTTAAAACACCCGATCAATTAACACAGCTGATCATTCTAATTAATTTTTAGCTCACCTGATCTAAGATTTATAAGAAGTGTACCACAAATAATATATTGATCATGGGTTTTCAAAATAAATAAATTCCTCATTTTATTTCTTTCTTTATGCAAGTCTTAAATGACTTTTCAGATTTGTAATATATATACCCGTAATATATTTGTATAAGTTTTTACTGTGTAATTACCAGATGTACTGGCTCGCTTAAGCAGCTGTTTATTGAATGTGAAATCATGTTAAAACAGTCCATCCCATACATAATAATTTATTTATACCATTGATCAGTTTTTATAATTAAATTTGACTGGTCAGCTGAGCAGTTAATGGTGCAGTGGCAAATGTTTTAAATTGATTTAAGTTATTATTGCAATTTGTTATCATTTTTTCTAGAAGTATTTAGTGATAGCAGAAAAATGAAATCAATATATTAAGCTGTGATAAATCAAAGAAACAAAAATATTTATTCATTTTCACTAAATATTACTTACATGAATATGCCATGATATTTTATGGAAGATGTTTTAATAAATAACATTGTAAGTATTATAAAGTGAAATATATAAATATGTAAAATCACTTTAAATTATTAAAATACTAAACAAACAAAAAAAAACACGCCCTGTTATAATTGTTTTCTGTTCATTCATCTCTGCACAAAATAGTGCAATATTAATCTATTTTATGCTAAAACAGTCATTGATTATTCAGGAGTAAAGAGAAAAGAAAGATTTATTTGCATAATGCATTTCATCTTTCAATTAGCTGAATAATTATTCTCTGCTGGAAGTATCCTTTTATTCTCAAATGGCTTTATTTTTAAATTATAGAAACAATTTATTGCATTTCAAATGAGTACTTGATCCTAAAGTACTCTCTTTTCAGGTGGCAGTACTATTTCTTTAAACTCTTGGTTCTAATCAAGATCTATTTTATACTATATCTGACAGCTATGTTTTTTTTTTTGTTGTTGTGTAAGATGTAAATTCTTTTAAATTATACATTCAAAGAAATCAAAAGACAACCATAGTTTGTATTTGTTCTGCTGATGGCTTTTTATTTGTTTATATAGAAGAAAAATGCTATTCTTTTTTTGCAACGAATAACATTTTTCTTCATTTCTTTTATAAATAAATTGATTTTGTTTTATACACTACTATAATAATGTTAATAAAAATATATATTATTAGAATAAAAAGTATTACTGTATCTTTTATTGCATTGCAGAAAATACATAGACTTATTATATTATTGTTGATAATCCAAACATTATTATGAAGGGGCACTTTAAATTTCCATAATCTCATTTCATTATTTTGGCATGAGTTAAGATTTACTTATGTAATATTTTCTTTTAATCTTAAAATCAATCAAAACATGCACATTTTTCAAAAAGTTTGGCAAAGAAATTATACCTAATTGATATGAATGTTTCACTTTATCTTTTCTAGTTTCTCACTGATCTTTTTAATAATTTGTGATTTTTTTTTATTTTACAAAATAGAAATTGACTAAAATAAAATAAAAAATCCATCTACTATATTACATTTTTTACTAAATATTAAAAAGCCGACAGGAATTTTATACAAGAAAGCATAAGAAAAAAAAGCTAATATGAACCAGAATAAGCCAAGTTAAAAAAACAAAACAAAATACTTTAATCACATATAAAAATATGGTCTTGTTAATATGTAAGATTCCAGCTGCTTTAAACACATAGAAAGTGTATGAAAATGGTATCGATGAATTATTACTATAAATCTTAATTCGACAAAACTCAAAATTAAAGGCATCAGATTATTGATCTTCAACCTATAACTACATAAGGCAAATACACTGGAAGATTATCTTTTCAATATTTTTGAAGAACATTTTTAATTCTAAGAATTCTGCAAATGTCATGTTATTAAATATTAATTTGTAACAATGATACATACCACTATCAAATTAATTAATGAAGAATTAAAATATATGATTACCTATCCTCATTTCAGACAATAAATACTGCACGAGATAATATGAATTTACCAATGAAACATCTGACATTATTTAAAAACGATTGTAGCATTTTATAAATGTTATTCTTAATTAATTGGTAAATCAAAGACAGAAAATTGTCCAAAGGCTTACATCCTGGAAATTGGCAATATGGTGTACAATGCTTTCTTTTTATTATTCTATGCAGGCTTTGGATATATCTATCCAAAAGTGGGGTATTTAAAAATTATTTATCTTTATATATACTACTGTTTGTTATATATGGAATAGATTATAGAACTGATATAATGATAGATAGTAAACTTGAGTCAACAATGATAATAAACAAGGGCAAATAAGATGGACTTATTTTTTTAATGACAGAAATTCAAAGTTTTTTAGAAAGTTGTAATATACAAATGAAAATAGATCAATAAAAATGGTGTTTATAGGGTGGGGAAAATCTTTGGGCAAGTAAGGTTTTATAATATGCAAGATCATTTATTTCTAGGTACATAATTATTAGAAGATAAAAGAAGATGACAGAAAGCTTATTAAATTAAAAGTAGAGTTTTGGAGAATATAAAAAAAAATGTTTGGTGTTATAATAATATACTGTATATAAAATATGAAATGAGTCTGATAACATTATTATTTGGTGTAAAGATAGGAACTTTGAATATCAGAAAAGAAGCATAAATTGAACAAGGATTTGGATTGTAGATTGAGATATGAGAAAGACTAGTGAACATGTATTTTTAGTGTAGGACATTGAAAGAAGATCAGAATAAATTGTATGGAGAGTAAAAAATAAAGGGAAAGAATGAGGTAATTTTTTTAGATTTTTGTAATGAAAATTGGAAATATAAAATCATTGAAATAGCTTCTATTAAAATGGAATAGGAGAAGAAAAAGAAATGAATAAGAGAAGAAAAAGAAATGAATAAGAGCTTAAAGAATGATTAATAATAAAGTAGAGAATGTTTAATTTGATTAACATGGCTTCTGGACATATGCAGAAAAATTTCTAACTTGGTCTGAGAGGAATTCTTAAGTGAATATGATTTGTTAAAAAATTTAATTCATGAAATACAGAATTGAATAGAGTGATAGAATTAAAAAAAGGGAAAACAAAAGGACTAAATGATAAATAATAAGTATAGGAAAATGTGCAAGAAATCTAAAAGAACGTTTTAATAAGTTATAAATAATAAAATTTCAAATGAATAGAAGAGTATGAGAATTAGATTATTAAAGCTAAGGGAAAAGATTTTAGGATGTTAATTAGCTATAAAATAATTGCAATAGCCTCTATAACTCATAAAATATTCATATATTAATGGACTTAGGGAGAAGACAAAATCTTAGAGAAAATTCAGAATCAATTTTATTCAGGGAGACAATAATTTACTCATTACATTATATTTTTAAATATAAAAACGACATTTAGATTGGATTGGAATAGTTTTGGAGAAGTAGAAGAAATATGAGAATAGACTTGGATTGATAAGGTAATTTTTTTTTTATAAATGCCAATTAAGGAATATAGAATCATTTGGAAATTAAATGTGCTATTGGGTTGAAGCAGGAATATCCATTATCAGCATTTTTGTTTTCTATATGAATTGGAAAATTAAATAGAAAGATTACAAGCAGGAATTCCCTTAGTTGAAATGAAGAAATTATATGACGACTTTTTCTTCTACAGATATAATATTTTTTGCAAGCAGTATAAAAGATTAAAGGTGCTATTAGAGAAGTGTGGATACGAAAAATATTAATCTTTAATGAAAAAGATAAACTAAAGAATGGAAAATAGGAGATATTTGTTTTAGACTGGAGTATAAATATTTAGGTACTTTATTAAATGGAAAAAAACTAGTTTGAAATTAGAAGTGAAAAGAAAAGCAAGAAATAGAATGGAATTGATTAAAAATATGACATGTTTCTTATGTAATAAATATGATGTGTAGAATAATTTGGGAAAGGGAACTCTTTGAAAACGAAGCATTTTGTAATGGTTAGGGATTTCAGAAATTTTTAGACAGAATACAAAAGGAAATATTTACATATGGACAGCAATTATAGTATTCAAAGATAAATGAACTTTTTAAATAAAGGAAATTAAAAATGCAGTTAAAATATATAAATGAAAATAGATTAGTAAAAATAGTGTTTGTGGAGAGGTCAACAAAAATATTTGTCAAGAAAGGTTTTATATTATAATTTATTACAGCAAAAGAACTTGTAAGGATTTTGTTGAATAAATTGTAACCAGTCATAGAATCAAGCATTATACACTGCTTTTGTTACCAGGCAAATGCAAGAAAAATATCATTACAAAGGTACAATTTATATACTTTTAATGAGTTGGTTTTGCATTCAATTCAGATAATCAAAAAGGTTTGGGACAATATTTAAAATTAATTGATCATCCATTGAAATTTATTCATAATATATAGTAACCTACATGGTAGAATAAGAGGAAAAATATTTCTAATCTGAGATGTATGAAATGAAAACTGGTATTAAGCAAGAATGTTATTAGTTCAAACTATTTTCCATTTTTTATGATTGGCTTCTAAATTTACAGTATGATGATGATTGTCAGTTCAAAAAGAGAAATATATTTCATGTTTTAAAAGCAACCAATAGAGACTTTAGTTTAGTAATATTAAAAAAAAAAATCCTTTATCATCAGCCAATGGTGGAAATCTTCAGCAATTTTTGTGGTTTGAATAATTATCATTTGACAATATAATTTGATATTTTTTAGATTGAATTTGGAGATAGAATATTGACAGTAGTCATCAATGTGCTTCTGCTATATTTACCAAATTAAGATGTATCGGTTGTATATAGGGCTGTTATTTTATGCAATATATAATATAGAAGTGAACATGAACCTCTTATTCATATAAAATAGATCTAAAAATATAATCATTTTGTTGAAACCATTATTATAAAGAACACTTGACTGTGTTTTTGGTAAAACGCCATCTATTGATCATAAATACAAGCGTTAGCAAGTTTAACTTGTTTTTTTGTTTTGTCATGTTGTGAAGTAAATAAACACTAACAGATTTAAAAATAGTATTTTATGATGAATTTGGACATGATTTTCTGTAGGAGAGACTTCATTTTATAATGATGGTCTCTAGCTAGAATAATGCAATATTGACTGCTTTCACTGGATGAATATAACTGACAGAATCCAGTGAGAGTTACATTTGAAATCTTTAAAAAAGGAAAGTCCACTTCCAGAAGCAGGATACCGGATTTAAAAATCTAGCACGATAAATGCAAATATATTTGGGTTCTACAGATAGACATGGAATCATCACAAAATTCATTTTTTTAACTTTTTATTGATAATTTTACCCCTCTTTAGAATGATCATACTAGTTTACGACTAGCTGCTAGTGTTTACAATGAAGAAATGAATGTGAGACTAATCAGGATAACATGATGTTAATAAAAGTAACTGCAGATAAAGCTTCATATGTTACTATAAAGTGAATGAAACGTTTTGGAATAGATGTTAAAAAAAACAAATAATTTCTTGAACTCTATCTTTGTGGAATTATATGGAAGAGATGATTATACTTTTAATTGTTTAATAAGACCAATTTTAGCTGAATATATTTTAGTGCGAACAGTATGGCTAACTACTTTCTGAGCATGATTGTTGGTATGAAAAATTTTGAAGTCACAGTATAAAAATGCCAAAACGATATTTTTTTCTTTTTTAAAAAGATTATGCGATAGTTGTGAATGATCATAATAGAGGTTGCCACAGTATAACACACGAAAATAATATGCTTAAAAGTTGTTAAAATACCAGTTTCACTTTTTTTTTTGATGCTACTATCAGTTTGAGGAAAGTATAAAATTTATTTTCTACAAATTTATTAAGAACACTAATATGCATTAATGTATATAAAATGATTTATCCTTCAGAACATAAGGCATGCATAATAAATACAATGTAATCATCTGATTAGCATTAAATATTTCTAAAAAGAAATCAAACTTATCAAACAATATATTTTCTCTTTATTTTTTCAAAATGTCTAAAAAAAGAATGATTATTAATCTTATTCATAATTAGATAGAAACAATTAATTGGTTAATTCAATTATGATACATCTGTTTACTTTTATTTTTGCCAGTAAATAACATTTAACTCATTTCTATATTCAATATTGTAACAATGCAATAGAAATTTGTTTCTGTAATCTTTATTTATATACAAGTAGTCCTCGACTTTCATACATTCTACTTTCCTACAATTTACTATTTCATACAAGGGCAATAAAAAAAGACAGTGTATTATGGAATTTTTTATCAAGAAAAGAAAACAATTTGATAAATTTATAAAAAACAATAAAATATTATTTATGTGTATGCTAATACAGCTCATTAATAAATATTTTAAGAACACTTTTTAATATTTTTTTATATATTGCTCTAATTTTCATACATTTTTCAGGAACCAATTAGGTATGAGTCAAGGACTGCCTGTATTTTTATTTTGTAAAACATAGAGAAACTAGATACAAATCATTATTCTTACACAATGATCAACTTCTAAGAGAGATTTGTAATAGTCTTTCTCAACTTGTTGACAAGTATTATTTAGTAATAATACACCAAATCATAATCATTCAAACAAACATATATATATATAAGGAGTCATTTATATTTTTCAGATGCTTTTATTTATATGTTTCAAGTAAGTGAAGTAGAATGAAGGTTTTAAATATATATATAGTATGTATATATATATAATTTATACTTAACTATACATAATAAAGTGTGCTCCAAAAATTTTCATAAATAGGAAAAATGATCACTTTAATAAACTATCACTATATTTTACAATATTATTTTGAAAAAATGAATGAACTCATAATGAAATTTCATTAATAAGTCGATTTGCCTCATAGTCGTATGTTCCTATGTATGGATGCTTTTGGATAGCTATATATAATATAAATTTAATGTAAACAGTTAATTTCATAAATTTTTTTAATTAACTTATGATACACAATTTGCATAATTAAAGGCAAATAAATGTTTATTTTTTTATGTCTAATTAAGGACTATTGTCATATGCAATTTTTATTTTGTATGTACAATTATAATATGTGTATTCATTTCAAATGAATACTGCATTAATTAAAAGAAATCATACATTGAACTTATTAATTTTTGAAATTAAATAGTCTCTGATACACACGTACATTATATATCTATGCACATAAAATAGAATCTTACAGAGATGTAAACATAACCATTGATTTTATGAAGTTCTCTGGTGTTTGTTAAATGGATGTTTTTTATACATAAATGTTTAATCAGAAATCTAAACTGACTAGGTCCAGCCTAGGAAAGAAACCAAAATAACGTTAAGGTATTTTTTCCTCATTATAAATATTGGAAACAAAAAGAAGAAAGCTGAACTAAAAATGATTCTGGTTGGTCCTCAAAATTATTTTAAAAAATGAAATAATAATTAGTGACCACAAATCAAATGCTACATACATATATCAAAGAAATGGTAGTAGCCTTTACAAAATTATTAGGAAGGGGAGAAGCATGGACTGGTGAAATCTTTTTTCAAACTTCTGTGCTATCAGTTTTCAAGTTAGTTTTGGCTTTTCCTTTCTTGGTAAAGAGGGCTCCAATTCTAAATGAATGTTGCTGCTGCTTGGACTTGTTGTTTTGGGGTGATGATTCCTGGCTGGTACTACTTGTAGTTGACTATAAATTAAAAAAAGATATTTCAGAAACTGATGATTGGTTTAAATTATTAAAACACATTAACAATATAATAATTATTAACACACTTTCAAAATATAAATCAAATATTATTTTAAAAACATATGTCACTCTTTAAACATTAATTTTTAATATATTTTACACTATACAGACATACATATGAATTGGAAATTAAATGAAGGAACCATAAATGACAAATTACTCACTAATGATGCATAAGACAAATTACTATGCTAATCAATTCAAAAATAATCCTTAATACTGAGGAAATAAATTGCTTAAATGGATGATAAACTACAACCAATAATGATCAAACAATTCTATTTAATCAATGTACTCTTCTGACAAGTTATCCCATCTGCTTTTTAATAAAGAAATTTTATCAACCTTAACATCTATTCATAATTTTATTAGTTAAATGAATTCTTCACACAGTTTTAAAAATATTACTTAGAACTATAATAATAATAATAGATTTCTAGAAAATTTACCCAATGCTTGCTTCTTCTATTATTATTTTCTTTTTTATTTAGCATTAATCTTTTATTGAGCCAAACAGTATAAATTAAAAATATTGTAATGTCTACTAATTATATATTAAAAATAATTAAATATACTGTTATAAACATAAAACAAATATTTTAATTACAACTAGTTCTTGTTTTCTGCTGAAAGTTCATGTCATTTTATAATTTAAAATGTTTTAGGAAAAGATATTAATTTCTAAATAATAAAACTTATGATTCAAAACTAATATCCTATTTTTAAATTGTTTCTGCAATGATAAACTATCCATACAGTAGTGCTATCCAGTGTAAGTCATAGTAATCATTGGATGCAACAAGATATGTGCATAAAATCCCTATCTAGTGCCTATTCATTCGATATCCCAAGACTAGGTATTAGCTTTTGGTTTCATCAATAAAGAGTCTTGAATCTAAGAGCATTGCATCTAGATCTTAGGATCTAATGCAATCCTCCAGCAGCCACCATCTTTTATCTTTTTAGTTAACTATAAACATTTTTGCATCCATTGATTATTATAGCTTGCAGTAGGTGGCACTACTGTATGAAGTTTGTCATTATAGACCAATAGCGGTAACATCAGTTTTCTTTAAAGTTTTCTCATATATGGTGGCTAGAAGAGTAAAATGGATGGAAGGGAATAATGTAATGGGGGAAATGCAAGGAGGTTTTAGATTAGATAGGCATATAAGAGATAGTTTATTTGTAGTTACACAATTTATGGATATGAGTAGGAATTCAGGTAGACAATTATATATGAGTTTTATAGATATAGCGAAGGCATATGATAGAGTAGATAGAAATAGATTACGGATAAGTTTAGCAAATTTGGGAATGGATGAAACTTTAATAGATATTATTAAGAAATTATATGAAAATAATTATTATATACATATCAATTAGGGAATATAGAATCAGTTAAAATTAAAAATGGGGTGGGGCTAAGACAAGGATGCCATATTTTGTTTGTGTTGTATTTGAGTAAAATGGAAAGAGCAATAGAAAGATTAGGAAGAGGGATAGAGATACTGTTAATAGGTAGTAAGGGAGTATATATTTTGTCAGGTCTTTTTTTTTTTTGCGGATATATTTTTGTGTGCAGAAAGAAGAGAAGATATGGAAGTTATGTTGAGGACATGTGCAAGGGTTAGTAAAGAGATGAAGATTAAATTTAGTGAAGAAAAATCAAATATAATGATGGTTAATACTGGGGAAAGAGAAGTTGTAGAATTTTTATTGGGAGATATTAAGTTAAGTGTGGTGAATAGATATAGTTATTTGGGAATTATTTTAAGTAATCAGAAAAATTATTTGGATGAATGGGAGAAAAAATTGATAAATGAAGCAAAGAAAAGAAAGGGATTGATAAAGAAATTAATAGTGTTTTCATATAATAAATATAATGTAGTTAGAATTATATGGAAAGGAGTTGCAGTAGCAGGGTTAACATATGGTAATGATGCATTATATGTTAGTAAAGAGGTATTAAATTACTTAGAAAAAGTTCAAAGGGAAGTAGGAAGACACACATTGGATACAGATGTATGGACAGCAAAAGAGGCAATTCAAGGAGAAATGGGATGGTCAAGTTTTCATATGAGAGATGCAAAAAGTAAAATGAAAATGTTTGGTAGATTGCAGTTTATGGATAATAAAAGAATAGCTAAAATAGTATTTAATTGGGTTATGAATAAAGGGCAGGTAACAAGATGGGTGAGAAAGGTAATGCGGTATGCAAAAGATTTGGATAAAGAATTTATATCAGTATATTTGTACAAAAGATGGGATAATTGTGTTAAAGGATTGTTGAGTGTTGTAGTAGTAAGAAATGGAATAAAAGAATAGATTTATTAATAAAGAATAGGGAGTTAGAGAGATGGAGAAATAGTATGGAGGGTAAAAAGAGTTTAAATATATATAGAAATAAACAGAATATTAGGTGTGAGTTAATATATGATAATAGTAAGGAAAGTAGTTTATTATTTAAGGCTCGAATGGGATCTTTAGCTACAAGAGAATATACATGTAAATGGAAAAAAATGGTTGCTTTATTTTGTAAATTATGTAAGGAAGGAATAGAAAATATTAGGCATTTGTTAATTGAATGTAAATGCTTGAAAATAGAAAGGGTACATATAATGAAGTAATGGAAGAATAAATATGAAAAAAGTGATTATACAGAAAGTGAATTATTGGTTTTTATGCTGGGTTTGGGAAAAGATAAAGGGGATTTAGATATAAAGGTTATAGAGTTGACAAAGATTATGTTGTGGAAATGGGATGGAGCAGAATATGGGAAAATTTAGAGTGGGGAGCGGAAAATAAAGTGGCTAACAGGTTTATCTGGGCATAATTGCTGAGATATTCTTGACTTTGTTTAAGGAGAAGCCACAATACATCACATCACATTGTTTAAACAACTTATGTAAGCCTAGGAAATGGTGAGCATGTGAATAATACATTCTATATTAACTTAATTTGTTCCTTGACGTAAAATGATCTGGCTGAAACTGTATAATTTTGGTTATATTATAAAGAAATCTAATTTATTTGAAATGAGTATAATCTCAAAAAGATTGGTTATGAAAAAAAAAAAAGGACAACTAGTAATGAAATTAAGACAGCCAGAAAAACCCAACAGATAAGTCAATGAAGAAATTGATTGCCAGATATTAATTTGGCAGCAAAAATAGAAATTATAAAAAGTAGTACTCTGTAAAAGAATCCATTGATACAAAATTGTGATTACTAAACTAAGATCAATTTTTACATTGAAGAAGATAAATGAAAAGTAGATATTAAGCCATTGAATAATGAGCTTTAAATAAAGGAAAGACAAAAGTTTTTTTTAAAACTAACTGATACACTGCATGGTTTAATGCAATGATGAATTAGTGAACTTTAGAACTCATAAGTTTAAGGATAGCAATTCAATTCTATCGCTTCCAATGCTCAAACTTTTGATAAATTCCTGAAATATAAAATATTCAATTATTTATTTATTTAAACTTGATTCAAATCAGAAACAAGTTTATTTAATTTGTCAGAAATGCAAAATTTAGCATTTTGAAGATTATAAGAGCAAAGAAGCAACTGTTGTAGTTGCTGTCTATATTTCAATAATAACAAAGATCCAATCTTTCAGTCCCTCATGAATAAATAATTCCTATAATCAATCAATGGCCAAATTACATTTATTA
Organism: Epiperipatus broadwayi; assembly: GCA_028023455.1. Taxonomy (NCBI): domain Eukaryota; kingdom Metazoa; phylum Onychophora; class Udeonychophora; order Euonychophora; family Peripatidae; genus Epiperipatus; species Epiperipatus broadwayi. The sequence continues at coordinate 2,311,542 of JAQFVV010000136.1, read as the reverse complement.
ATCATAGTTATGCAAGATATTGTGATAATTACTTTGATTTAATGTTATTATGCTGATAAGTTGCTTTATAAACAAATCACGGCTTCTAAACATACTTTTATTTTTTTTTTTAAATGCCATAATGGAATAATTTATAATATTTAATAACAGTTTCAGAACCCTACAGAGTTTAGTACAGTAATAAAGTAGCAGATTCTAATGATGATGCAACAATTGCAGCTAAACTGTCACTTCCAATGCTTGAACTTCATGTGAACTCCCTAGCAACAACTCATTTGATTATATATATATATATATATATATACACTGTTTGCCTTGCATGGTTTAGTGCAGTAGTAGAACAGTGGACTCTAGAACTCAATATCCATGGATTGCAACTCAACTCTGTTACTTCCAGTGCTCAAAGTTTGTGTAAATCCTGAACAAAATACTATTTGATTATTTTTATAACTAAAAAAAAATGTATCCAAGAGAGAAGAGAATGATCGATTTGCAGAATTATATTAAAAGAACAAATGATGTTAATTAATTATGTTAAGTAGAATGCAATTATAAATTTCAAACACAGTTGTGATGGATATTAAATTAACTTAATACAAGATAAATGATTACAGAATTGCTAAAGCATTTTAGGTGAAACAAAGCCTATGATATTTCAGAGTAATAATATAGTATACATACATTATTATTTTTATATACATTTGAAACGACACTGGAATAAGAAATATGAATTAGAATATTATGTATATATATTAAAGAAGATTTTCAAAGACATGAAGATATATTTTGGATTTTATTTGTTTGTTATTAAAATTAACATTAAACTACCATTACTATTGTATATCACATCAATATCAGCTGGCTAATAGAGGTCAATCAAGAAAGAATGTTGCAAAAATGCCTTAAAGCTTATATATAGTGAATATAAAAGATTCAAATTATTTCTCAAAATTAATTTAAATTTTGCATTATACATATTTCACCAAAAATGTACAAAAGAAAAAATTCAGATGTTGCAGAGACCTTAATAACTAAACGTTTCATGGTAAGATAGTTCTATAGGTAAAGGAGGTAGTTGGTTGAGAGGATGGGCAAACGAAGATGGAGTTAAAAGGATAGCACTGGCAAAGGAGACAATTAAAAAATATATACTTCGTGGATCTTTGAAGAGAAAATTATATAAAAGTATTAATTGTTATATGTGAGGTGTATTATCATATGGTTATGAAATACGAACAATAAGTAAAAGAATTAGGAACAGATTGGAAGCCTTAGAGATATGGAGAAAAGTAGATGGATGAATAAAATTACAAAAGAGAAAGTTTTGGAAATAAATAAAAAAGAAGATTGAATGAGGAAATTAGAGAAACTAGATTGGGCAGAAGAAAGGACAGATAAGACTGACCTTTCTGAGAAGATGATATAACAAATGGGAAGAGATATATGGAATTAAAGATCTAGGCAATGGATAAAACGAGAAATTGATGAGATATTTATATATTAAAAAGGATTGAATATCTCGAATTTTGTAAAATGGTACGAAAAAGAGTTAATAATGATAGAAAAAAATATAATTATGAACTAGCAATGAAGGCTGCAGAAGAGAATAAAAGTCTCAAGAGTGTAAAACAACATTTTGGTATCAGTAGGAAGCATATCTGCAATAAGAAAAAAAGATGGAACTATTACTAAAAAGAGAGATGACATCATGAAATGGGTAGAAGAGTTCTATCAAGAATTATATATAGTAATAAAGAACATATATCTCCTATATCTATTATATCTTCTGAATTGCTCAGAATTTTAAATGAAAAAGTGAGACATGCAATCTATGAAGAAAGAAAAAGCTCCAGGTAATGGAATTATAATAGATATATTAAAAGAAGCAGGTAAAGAAGTAGAATTTTTTTTGGCAGTTATATGTCTAAATGATAAATATGTACCAGATAATTGGAAGAAACTTTTAAAAGATGATAAAGAAGATATTAGAAATTACAGACCTATCAGCCTTTTATCAGTTTTATACAAATTTTTTATCAAGATAATTACAATTAGTCTACAGAGAACATTGGATTTCAAACAACCTGAATTTAAGTGGTTTTAGTACAATAGATCATACCCAAGTATTGAGAGAAGTTATGCTTTGGATTTGTAGATTATGAAAAGGCATTTGATTCTAAACATTTCTTCAGTGATTAAAGCATTGGATCATCAAGATATAGACCCAGGATATTGTCATATTCTGAAGAATATTTATAAAAATGCAACAGCAACAATTAGATTACACAATGATATTAGGAAGGTTAACATTGAGAAGGGTGTAAGACAGAATGACTCCATATCTCCAAAACTTTTTACAGCAATGCTGCAAGAAGTATTTTATGGATTAAAATGGGAAACTAAAGAAGTAAAAGTAAATGGAGATTATTTAAGTCATTTGGATTTTGCAGATCATGTAGTTGTTTTTAAAATTAATGCTTTAGAGCTTCAGGAAATGTCACAGGAGTTATCAGATGAAAGTAAGAAAGTAGGACTAAAGGTAAATGTTAAATAGATTAAAGTAATGTTCAATGGATTTTCTCAAAAGATGAAAATAAAGATTAATTATGATGAGTTAGAGAAGTTAACAACTACAAATAAATACCTTGGTCAAATTATTACTACAGATGGAAACATAATGGATGAAATTAAACTTGGTTGGAGTGCTTTTGGTAGAAATAACTTAATACTAAAAGGAAATATGCCTATGTGTTTGAAAAGGAAGGTTTTTAATAAATGTGTTTTATCAGTTCTTACTTATGGATCTGAGATTTGGACACTTAATAGAAGAGCAATGCAGAGACTTCAGACCATCCAAAGAAGTATGGAGAGTTGCATGTTAGAAGTAACAAGAAAAGATCGAAAATGCAATATATGGGTAAGAGAACAAACAGGTGTTACTGACATCATTGAAAGAATTAAAAGACTGAAGTGGAGTTGGGCTGGACATATTGCTAAAAGAGATGATAATGGACAATTGAAATCTTAAACTGGATTCCAAGAGATTGTAAAAGACACAGAAAGAGACCACATGTGAGATGGATGGATGAAATAAGAAAGTGTGCAGGGATGATGTGGCGAAGAGAGGCTAGCGATCGGAGATGGATTGAATTTGGAGAGACTTTCATTATGCAGTGGATTGATAATGGTTGACAATTATAATGTTATACATAAAGACAGATTACTTGTCAAAAATAATTTAAATCTTATATATACAATCCCAGAAAATATACAAAAGAGAAGCAAACTCAGATATTTTACAAATATATATATATTTTTTTCTTTCATGAATTATAATCATACCAATAATATCCTCAGATCTCTTAAAAAGAATAGTAAGAGTAGAATATAATGAAAGTCACAGTTCAATCTCTTAAGAAAACCATAGTGTCAAATCTGATGGATAAACATGCCAAAAGATGCATATTCAATTTTCTATTAAATAAGAAATTATTTTAAGAATATCAAAAATGATCCTTTAATAATGGCTTATCAATCTTATTACTATATTCTGTTTGTACACAACAACTGCAAAAATCATCAATTTTTTTTATAATAATCAGTTTAAAATATATATTGGGAGAGTGAGGGATCAAACAAACTAATGGAAACATCTGCAAGGCCTCCAATGGTATCAAGAACTGCTTAAATTTTATGAGGATGGAATTATAAAAAGTGTCTTAAGTACTATTAAGCCATTATGATAAAAAAAAAAAAGCCTCAATCTCAGAGATGTTGACAGAAGATAATTTTACTGACTGTTCAAGATTAAGAAATATATGAGGAAAATGTTGTTGTTTTTTTTTTCAAACAACATTTGAATGTATGATTTTTAATAAGAGAAAAATGTTATTTTGCAACTCACTGAAGTTGAGTTTAGAAAAGAATTGTTAATATTTATTTGGAATGTGAAGTAGTTTGATTAAAATATTCAGAGAGAGAGAGAGAAAGTCACAAAATGCATTGACTGATTAAGATTAAGGAAAGTTTTAAAAAAAGAAACTAAAACTGAGAATAAAAAAACGAACACGTTGTACAAAGCATGTTCTTGAAGAGGATGAATTAAGGATACAATTAAAAGAAATAGAAATGAGTAAAAAAAAAAAAAAAGATACTGGATACTAACAGATACTTTTAAAGGAAATGCTTAGAATTGAATAAAATGATTTAGGGAAATCTATGATAGCAGATAATTAATGCCAATCAAGAAAATATCTCGGTCCAATCACAAATAATTATTTATTGTGAAATAGGTTCTATGCATTATTTTTCCTTTTCACATCATCAGCATTTTCTTGAGATTGGTTTTTGAAATTTTTCTATTTTCTTACTATAGCCCTCAAGTTGTATCTTTTCTATAAATCTGCCAATTTTAGTCCTCTTCCTTACAAATTAGCTCTCAATAAATCTCCAAAATTATTTTTCTCCTCAATTTTTCATGTTTTATTCCCTACAAAGCTATTTTTCAAATAAAACAATTGTCTCAACCTTACCATTAATTTCAGTGATCTATGAAATGGCATCCTTAATGTAAGCCTATTTAATTAATGAGTCAATAATCTTTATTTTTTTTTGGAAGGATTTAATATTATGGCGTTCTTTATTTCTAATAAATTATATGATTTTTTTAAAATTTGATTTAGAATTGTTTAGAGAAGTACTTTTTTTTTTTAAGAAACCATATCTTAAAGACAATTTTTTTTTTTTACTATTTTTTAGATATATATAATTTTCAATCATTGTTAACCTACTGAATGATAAAGAACTGGTCCAAATTTAATCCAGTTGCTTTAATTTATAGTTTCTTTTCCTCACATCATCCCAATAAATTTTCTTAAGTCAATGATCCATCTAAACGTTATCTTTTTTTCTAAATCCTAGTATCCAGTTTAAAATTTTAGTCATCCATCTATTTATTATTATCTCTTCTAGTGACATGTCCAGTTCAGTTTCATTTCAATTCTTAGTACTTTCAATGATATACATTTAATCTATTATTCATGTATCTCACTTTCAATCTTTTCTTGTTACCCTTCAAACATATATCCTATACTTTGTTATGAGAGTTGAAGTCTCTGCATTGTTCTTGCATAAGATGTTCAACTCTAATTAAAATTTTCCTTTTTAACAATACACTTCTTATCATGTCTTTATTATAAATCACTCATGTCGTTAAGAATGTGCTGCTGAAAACTAAATATAAAAATAAATATGCACATATATTGTTTTATATATATATATAATAAATAAATAAAAACTTACTCACTCCTTACAAACTATTTTTTAAAAAAATTAAGTGAAATTTATTTTAAAAAATTTACAAACTTCACAGACTGTGGATTTTTTTTTTTTTTGTCTTGTGCCCCCCACAATTAATCTTCTATGTTTTTAAATTGTTAATTTCTACATTTTATAGAAAGATAAAAGTTAATTTTTGATTTTTTTTTTTTTTTTTAGCTAGGAAAAAAACAAACCATTAAAATAATAGAAACATGTCAATCACATCAAGTTAGACTTAAAACATTACTTTGATATGTTTTTTTTTTTTTTTTAAATTTTATTGTAAAATATGTGAATATGCATAGTGCTCTTGAAGCCATAGACATTTAGTTCCAAGCTTTCAAGTGGATTTCCAAAACCATTGATAATAGTAAATGATATATCTGTAAATGCTTAATATATATACATATACCTATGGTATCATACAATTCAGTGTAAAAATTATGTAATGACATCAACAAAACTAATTAAAAATGAAATAATGTAGTTATGAAAAAGATTATAACAATAAATTAACAGAGAGCACATTCAAATAGCACTATATTCAATTCTAGCTGAGAATACATGAGTGTGTTCACTTAGCACATAATTTTTTTTCTTTGTTATTAATTCAACAGCATGTTTCTTTTTACTTTAAATCATGATTTTATTAATTTATGGCTAACTTGTTTACTTAAAGTTTATGATATCTATCAAATACCCACAATTACTTTTATATAGTCATTTTCCATTTGACCAATTTTAATGCAGGGGATTGATTATTGGCTAAGTTAGACTAGAATATTTATTTGTGTCAGCAAAGAAAAATAAATTGTAATATTCAACAAAAAATGTCAATGCAGACATTTACTGAAAAACAAAATTTTGATAAAAAAATATTAATTTTATTCATTTGGGATTTTATTAGTATAAAAACTTGAATAAATCAATTATGAAATATATAAAATTTAAATTTATTCTTTAGCATCATAACAATAAAATAAATATTAATGTTAAATTATATAAATAGGTGTGGATATATGATTATATATAGTATTACTTCATGTTGTACATAATATTTCATTTCATCGCTATAATGATCAATCTGCATTTAAACTAACTTATATCCTCATTTCCAGATATATTTTAATTTTATTCTATACATAAAACACATCAGTTTATTTTAAACTTGACAGAATTACCATCTTAACTTTATGATTTAAGACTGTTTTAAACAAAATTTAAAATCATAGAAACAATATGGCAATTTTTTTAAAAAGTCATTTCAATTGGCTAGCAATCATATGATTGTGCATGAAATGAAGAAATAAATGAGTGAGATATGAAATTTATGGACTTTCTAATTTTTTTATTTAATACTTTTTTCAAACCAATCACAAGAAGTGGGTAAAAACAGATGTCTTTTAGTATTGTTTTAATTCAATATTGCCTAGTACTATATTAGCAATTAAAAATAAAATAGAATTTTAGTAAAATTTTGTTGTTTTGGCTTATATTGTAGTATTATATGAATTTCTATTTTATTTTAATTCAATATGAATACACATAAACAGTAATGAGTAATGATACTTCTTATAAACTTAGCAGGGGCTTTCAACCAAAAGTAAATTGAAAAATTCCTAAGTAAGTTCAAAATATTTTACTTCAAGAAAGTAAAATCACTCCAAATGGATTAGTCATATAAATATTATTGTCTTTTCTTTACAGAACAAACATAATTGAAATAAAATAGTTGAGGGATTGGGGATTATATCTGTAGTAGCAGAGCTTATATTCTGCATTACTGTTTTACAATTAAGAATTTGACTAGTTTCTTGCGAAAAAAAAAAAATATTTATATTATTGGTTTAATTATTCAGACTAGAGTTTTAAAAAAATGGTTATAAATAAACAATGATGTAATAATAATAAAGCATTTTACAAAATTAATAATTTAACTATTTACTATTATTATGTATACTTTTTTTAAATATTATATCAATATTTATTTAAAATCAATAACTTTTTTATTATACTGCAAATACTGAAATAACTACATATGATTTTAAGCAACAAGTATAGTCTAGATATTTACAATATTTTAAATAATGTTTTATTTAAATAAATAACAATTCTAATAATTTCAACATGATTGTAAATACATTATGGCTTATCAAATATGTAATGTTGATAATATAAACCTATTCACGGTACCACTAACTCTGAAAATGTCACTAATAAAAATTTCAGTTTTTTCAAATATCAATGCTTGATTTATTACTATATAATAACATGGAAGTCAAAGAAAAGTGGTTATTTTTTGCAAATTTATTTATATAATTCTATGGAAATCTGACTTGTGAATTGTTGTAGTAATAAACTTGGATCTAGCTGTTTTAAGAATAGATTTATAAATGACGATGTACGGTACACATCTTAAAAGTTTTTTTTCTGAAATCAAGGTGCATAACTAGGCAATAGAGTAATTAACTAATACTATAATAATTAAAAAAAGATTTAAATATATATCTAGTTTTATAAAATGATTTTAAAAAAATTAATAATGATATAAAAAAATATAATTTTTATGAATTAGCAAAGAAACCTATAGAAGAGAATAAGTCTCAAAAATGTAAAACAACTTGATATTGGAAAAAAAAATAAAGATAAACATGGGGTAATGATTGTAAGAAATCTATTAAAAATTATATTGAATAAATAAAGTACAACTTAATATTTATGTAATAATAATCAAACCATTCTATATCTATTATTTACAAAATGTGGGTATATCAATAATTAGCCATGCTAGTATTTAATCTAAACTTCCTATAAGATAATTATAAGGTTAACAATATGTAAATACAGAGAGGAAAAAAAAATATTAAAATTGTTATAAAAGATTAACATTATTACATTTGTAAAATTTTGTTAAAATTATAAAAATAAGCTTGTTATCATTAACTGATAGTACATGTATAAATGTGAAAGAAAGAAAAAGTTTTTCTCGATTCCCATCTTTAATTATTTCATGATAGATTTAAAATAATTATGTAAAGTTGTGTGTGTATATATATAATAACGTTTTTTTGCCATAAAGTGTTTATCTTTATAGAGATTATTATGTTTATTAAATTAAAAGAAAGAAATTATGAGAGAAACTGTTCTGCTCACAACTTTTAAACATTTGTTTTTACATGTAAAAAATGTGTAATGGTAAATTGTTTATGAATGAAATTTGTGAAATATTTGCAATTATATAAAATGTATAAATCAATTTTCTTCCATAGCGTAAGCTTGTGGTTAAAACACCTGTAGAGGTCCCTACTATCGCATTTTATACGCATATTATCGAGGTTATAGCCTCAGTAAATATTACGTAATCAATGTGCGTTTAATAAATTTATAATTACAACAAGTTAATTAATGTATTCTGTAATTAACTGTATAAAAAAAAACAAGCACTTAATTGAAGTGCTTAAATAATATATTGATTTCATAGGCAGTTGACTTAATATGAATAGAAGTGTTAGCTGTAGTTAGTCATTCATTTTCCCAGCATACACACCTTTAACTCTCTAAGTAATTCATTATATTAAAATTGTACAGCAGAAAGTTATAGATAGAAATTGAAAGATAATAATACAACAATATTTGCAAGTTAATGCTAAAGTAGTTGATAGAATACAGCAGATAGAATTGCAAGTATTATTGTTAATTCATGACTCTAAAATTTAATCTATCAAAAAAAAAGGATAAATATATTTTAACTAACGTGCACTTTATCTTGTTTTCTTTTTTTTATATAATTATTAATTATCAGCTGGTCATCAAGATTTGACTTATTCTGATGTACATTTCTTTCCAGAGGGTAAATTGACATGCCCACACATTCATAGTATTTATAGCTCTGACCATCCCCTCCCATTCGAAATTTTCCCATGTTCTGAGTCATCCTTCCCTTTTTTGTGAAGTTTTCCTAATATTCGGTCATTCAAAGGGTGAGGAAAAGGGATTCAGCTGCTGAATACAAACGTAGATGTGCGTAAACCAATCCAATTCAGTCCCTCCCAAACTTAACTAACTCCCTCACTGCGCAAATGTCCGTGTTTATGGACTATGGCCCACGCGCCAATCTTGCTATTTAACAAGAATCGCAAAATTCGCTAATAATCAACTAACTCAATAAATTTTAAGCTTTTGCCCGGTTTATACTAGCTTATGCTCAGGGGGTGGTGGTGTAACCCACCGGAGAAGAAACAGTAGGTGAATTAAAATCTCTCTCTTTCCCTTTTTTTAAAATTGTTTTTATTAGATAGCACTCTTTCCGAGATCTTTTACCTTGATCTAACACATTTGTTTCTTAGAATTACTAAACATACATCCACATGCACCCTTAGGAAAGTAATAATGGAATCTATTTTAAAACACATAATACATACTCAAAAAAAAATATATAGTAAAATGTAAAAGAGACAAAAAAAAAAAAAAGAAGTTTGTTTGTTAAATTTAAAACCTATTTATGTTTATTTGAAGAAATTATAAAGTGGCACACACATGTATATGACATAATATTCTGTTTATGGGATGTTATAGTTAAAATAAAATCTATGAAGCAAAATACATATAAAAGTTATTACACTATTTGATTTTTGTGTATTTAAAGATTGGAAATAATAGCAAATATATTTACCGCTGTTTTGACGAGTCTTCTGAATTAAAGTAAATGTCTCTGAGTGCACTCTTTGTGGTTATTAATTCTTTTACCTTCACACCAATTCCTTGGGTTAACGTGGATCAATCGCGAGTCCATTTGGTCTTCTAATTCAATGTTCTAATTAATAAGTTCATCGTTCCATGACAGGTCTGTGGAGTGACGGATGTCAGGCGTAGGATTCATTCGTCATGTGTTTTCTTTCCCCTTTTTTCTCTTTCTACATAATATTTAGGGCATCTTGCGTGGCCTCAAAGGTACAAAAGGAGCTGGAGTCTAACATAGACCCTCAGCACGATGAAAACTTTACCCCATGCGTTTCATGGAGTTTCCCCTGTTCTGTCTTTCTTTTTTTTTGGTCAAAAATGATTTTTATAATTCTCTTCTTTTTGCCACATATTGCCTTCTACCTTCTCTCTGCAATAATCCCTCTAGCCAGCAAAAACTGCCAACCAACCAACCAAAAAAAAAAAAAATGTCCTCGCTCTCGATCAAGTTTTTTTGTCTTATCTCTCACAAAAGCCTTTTAACCCAATACCCGAACAAAAGAAAAACCACTTAGCAACTTGGTCTTAATTTTTGCTATTTTTGGAAACTCCCTCTAACTAAGCTTTGTTGTTTACCTTGATAATTAGACAATAGGATCCTCAAGAATTTAATTTTTTAATGGACATTCCGTCTGTTCTTTTCTTTTAGCTAAACACAAAAATCATTTCCACAGAGTTTCGAAACTTGATAATATATTAATCTTATTAATTTAACAAAACATCCAACTATTAACTATATCCGTTTCAATACCAATACAGTCCATTCGACTAATTGATTCATGGAAGGTAAACGAAATTCCTTTCTTTTTTTCTTCTTCTTAATATTTTAAAATATTTGAAACTCTTGATTTTATTCATTTTTCTCACCCCCTTCATCAATATACCCGTATGCCACAAAATAAGAATAAAATAAGTGAGAGAAAGAAAGTAAAATATGTACATTAATATTAGTAACCCATCACCGCTATTATTATTATTTACTTGACTATATTTATGTATAGGCTGCGTGGTCCTTTCTAAACACACAACTCATGAAACAAAACACACACATACATACATAGCCTGATTTATTCTCTCCCTTGTAACAGGGTTTGAACCCATAGCTGTTTTTCTTTTAGTTACATAATCCCTGTAATAAATGTGAAGAGCATCCAGTTAAATCTCCTAAAGTCCAAGAAAAAAAAATGTTATTGCTGCTAAATTGTGAGTTTGGAAAATAATTTGTCTACAATATATTACTTGTCATGAGATACTGAATACTGAAAAAGTCAGAAATCCAACAATAAATGTTAATGAAATTAGCAGTAAATGAAAACTCATATACAAAATCAATAAAAGAACCAAAAAAAAGTATATATTTGAGAATTCTGACAAATCCTACAAAATGCTTAAATTACTAATATAAACTGTAGCTGAGAATTCAAATTTTATACAATTTAAAAATACATATTTTAAAAAGCCTTAAACTAGAAACAATTTAACTTTGAATATTTATTTTGAATAATTATTTTGTTTTAAAATCTAATTTTTATCATATTCTTAAATACACATTAAATAATTTTTTAAATCAATGTGTAGCACAATATCACATCACTGCTTTATTTTATATTAAAATAAATAGCTTATTACTAGCTGCTGCTCTTTGTTATATAATTCAGCGACCATCACGATTTATGTGTGGGCATTATATTAACATATATGCATTAATTATCTTATTATTATGTAAATATCTGTGTAACTACACTTTAATTTTCATTATGAAATCACATTGTAGCACACACATACTTCACTATGGTGAGATAGTAAGGTAAATTTAACACCATATTTAGCTAGTCTTGTTTTCGTAGTAATTTGAATGTCAGATCAATGTATATGTGCAGGTTTTCAGTTAAATAATAACATTAGATTTATTTAACTTGTTTGTAGTAAACTATATATGTTATATTATTAACTTCTATCCATTGTAAAATTTTAAACCTAATAAATTAAAGTTCTGTGCCAAACATAATCTTTATTCTCTAAAATACATTTTATAGTGTGTCATATATTCTTTATTATAATCAAAGATCTGTACCAATGAAGATACCCATCTAAGAAATAAGGGTAGCATCCTTTTACAATTAAAGCTATATTTAGAAGAAATAAAAGCAGATATTCATCATATAATTCTCTCCACATACATAATTCCAAACATGCAGTATTTGCATTGTATCCCATGAGTATGGAAATGTGGTTTTTGATCTTAATATATTTTCTGTTATATAAATGTTGGCTCAAAATTTGATCATATATATAACAGGTCTGTTATATGGCACACAACAACATAGTGTGCACATATATATATAAAGTTGAAAGGGAAAATAGAAATGAACACAGACATACATTTTTGTACATATTTTCTACCATTTCACTTGGAATAATAATGACTGCAAAGGGTTAAATAACTCTCAATTTAAAATAGAATTTTATTATTAATTAAAACATTTAAAAAGGTCTAAATACATCATTATTATTGTTGTGTTTGATCTGGATTACAGACCCAATCTACAGAAAATAATACTAGCACAGTATTATAATTAATATAATATTTACAAATATATACAATACAGAATAATATTTCTAATGTGAACTCTTGGATCTGAGTCTTCACAATCTACCGTTTCCAGCTACACCTGATAGCTTGCCCCATGAGTAGGGAGAATGACTCCTATGCCTGTACCAAACAGCTTGCTTCAAGTCAGCAGTAGTCTTAGCAGCGTCCCTCTTTATGTGGCCTTGTCTAGTTGTGTGGACAAATAGCGTATTGATATCGTAAGAATGCTTACTGCTGTTTAGGTTAGCAGGCCTTCTCCTGGAGAATGTGTACCGGCTTTGTACGTTAGACACATTCTCTAGCTTTTTCTCCAAAAGGTTGACTATTTATTGCCAGATCTCTAACCTCACTGGAGCTTTCAGATTAAGTGATCATACTTGCTTAATAATCTGTACCAATCATTGTCTATGTATTTATCTGTACATCAGCATATGGGCCAGCAGCAAACAATGCTCAATCCGATCAGATAAAGAAGGAATCTGGAATAGTCCACTTCTGAGGGAAAGGTGAACTATAACAGTTAGTATTCTGATTTTGAAATTTAAAAGACAAACATGTTTCTAATAACTGTAAAAATTTCTATTATGTATTTTTAAAATCTTTTAATTAATTGGTAAATTTCTCTAAGTAAAAACATGTATATCACACTATCATAAAAATTTCAAATTTGTTTTCAAAAGGGATTAGAGATAAAAAAAAAACTGTTTTCAATTAAGGTATTTTTATCACTTCAGATGCTCTTATAAAAGAGACTAATAAAAATATCAGTTCAATCTGGTAATATTTTTTGAGAAGCAAATGGCCAAATTGGCCAGCTGCAAAGTCTGGATAGTAATTTTTGGAAAAAGAGCTGGCCAGAAGGCTTGGCTAATAATATTTTTGAAAAGTAGAATAGCTAGTGGCAGAATTAACTAGCACAGTTGGACAGAGCTCCCATGAGATGTAGCTGAAGCCAAGGCAGGAGATCCAGCAGTAATCTATTGATTCAATGATGGGGTTTGAATTTACATGGATGAAAATGACCCACTTCTTTGTGTTGAAATTCATTGCTACAAATCTGGAGAAGACAGTTTGCTGGCCTGAAGTCATCAAGTCATAGACAGAAGAAAGAATGCCAACCATACCTGAATTCTTTTTCTGATGAGACTGTAAGCCAATCTCACCCAAACCACCAAACTTACTAAGAGAAAGCTTGAAAAATTGGTATATGTTATACTGCTGTTTATCTATACATGTAAAGAACTACAGATAAACACATCACATGTATATACAGTGAGTTATTTCATTTTAATATTCTTTGGTCTGAAATGACATTTTAAAAGTTAGATATATAATATAAAACAGTATTATGTTAAATTGTTTAAACTATATATTTTTTTAAAAAAAATAGTATCGCAAATAAATAACTATGCTTGGATTTAAAAAATCTAAGAGTCAGAATTAACAGTTAAGATATTTTAAAATCTTGTAGACATATATACAATATTATTTTAAAATCTATTTTTTAAAAATAATGCAATCATAATTTTGTTGAATTAAAAGCAAAAAGCAAATCTTTTAGATTAATTTAAGTGTTGATAATTAATTAATCAATTATCAAAAAGTGGCCTGTCATAAAATTGACTTTATTTCCTTTTAAAAAAGAGAAGAAAAAAGAAAACTATAATTAGTTATAAGAGTAATCTGATGAAAAACAAATCTTTTTAGAGTAATCTGTCAAAAAAATATTAAATAATAAAATATACCTGCTGTAGGATTTAATTTTTATCAGTGGTCAAAAAAAAAAAAAAAATGACTTTATTTCTTTTAAAAAAAGAAGGAAAGAAACTATAATCATTAAAGACAGAATTTGATTTCATTAATACACACGTGTGAATTTAATGTATTTTAACCAAGGAATTAATTATGAAAAATATAATATTATTGTAACAAATTAAAATAGGTAAACATCAGTGTGTGTAAATAGACACACACATATACACCTGGGTCTCGTTTTATGTGGATTTTTTTAATGCAATTTTGAAGTTATGCGATCATGTTTCTTCTTAATATCTTTTTATGCAATAAAGAAGTTCATATTTCACTTAAAATTGGGATTTCCCCATTTTATATACACATATTGTATTTTACATAGTTTAAATGTCTGTTGGAAAAAGGCTTGACAATAAATTTAGATACTGTAGAAGATTTAGAAAAAGATAAGTTCGTTTTACAGCAAAAATGATTTGAGAAAGTCTTCAACTTTCTAATCAATTGGACAATCATTTTCTTGTTAAAGACACAAATTATGAATGAGCTCTTAAATTCCAATGAGAGTTAAATAGTTGTATGTCTGGATATCACGAGCTTCATAAAAATCAGTAAAATCATCGACTCAAAGCTTAATCACCAATTACATTATCAACAAAAAACCATTAACTTTTAGATTGAAAATTTTTTTATTGGCTGAGTTAATTAAAGTTTTAAACTTTTGATTGGTTCAATTACAGAATCAGCAGTAAAAAAATATTCATCTTTTAATATTAGATTCGTTTGTAAAAAGCAAATTAATAATTTGTCAGATTATGAAAGTGAACGAAAGTTTTTTCAAAAATAAATTTCTATTTATAATTATAAAAATATTATATAGCGGAGAACCTAAAAAGAACGTTCGTAACCTATTAGAAAATGCTGCGTATGCCATTGATTTCTTTCTCAATTTAAGTTCATGTAAAACTAAAGAATTTTTACTAAAATCTTAACTATTTTTCTAAAATAATTATATTTTCAGCAGATTTTATCAAAACAATTTATAATATGTAAAAAAATACAGAAAAAAGTCTAAAATATACATTTTCATTTTGAATGTCAAGCGCTCCCTTTGGTTCAAATTGAGAAGCAACAAATCAGTGCCTTACGGTACATTTTAAGCTTTAAAAGACCATAAATTTGCTACGATAATGATGGTTTTAGAGCAGCTTGAAGCCATGAATAAAAATTTTCAATTGATACACTTATTAAACACAGCACAAGACTGAAGTTGGCACTAATTGTATTTCCTCTTGTGATGAATCTGATTTCTTATCAGTTCCCAAACATATCCGCATACACTGTATTGTCAAATAGCGATAATGATTAAAATATGAAAAAATGTAAAATAAATTACACATAAAAACATATTGTTTTGAATAAAATTAAATAGTTAATAAAAAAAGTAAAAAAAGTTTGTCTTGTATCAATTTTTCAAATATATGAAATTTTTTATTAGTCATACTTTATTTCCTTTTTTTTATGCAAATTTTAAAGTAATTTTACGTCATTGCTTTTATACGATTTTCAAAAATTATGGAACATATCCCACATTTTTCAATGCAAGTCTATTTTTGTGCAATTTATTTTATGAGTGTTTTTTTGCAAAACCTATCTATTGCATA
Organism: Epiperipatus broadwayi; assembly: GCA_028023455.1. NCBI lineage: Eukaryota > Metazoa > Onychophora > Udeonychophora > Euonychophora > Peripatidae > Epiperipatus > Epiperipatus broadwayi. Next base: position 2,295,477 of record JAQFVV010000136.1, on the reverse strand, counting down.
AAATGAGACCCAGGTGTATGTAAAATTTTAATCATTTATGGTATAACAATTCAAATATGTTTAGGAATTATACTGCACATGTCTGTGCATATATCAATGAATGTCAAATAGACATGTAAAATTTACTCATTTTTTTATTATTAAATGTCAATTCAAATGTCCATTTCTAAATTGTATTGCACTCTGTATATATATGTCAATGAGTATCAAATAGATACTTTTATGTAAATTGTAATCATGTTTTGACAATTCAAATGTATTCATTGTAAACTAATGTATCACGTCTGTGCAAATTATATATATGTGAACCCATTAAGAGATATTGTATACCATAATAGTAACTTGAATTTTGTATGATAATATTGTAAATCACAAATGTAATTTTTTTTTTATTATATGTTAATCAAAATCAGATGGCTTTAATATAAATAGGCATATTCTGGAGACCTTAATATCATTTTTTATATTGTTATTAATAAATTTGAATTCAATTGTTAAAATTGTATTAAATCATCATTTCTTGGTCACATAACAATAATGATCTTGTTTTTCTGAGCTAGATTTGTGTATAACAGCTGATATATAAATGGGGATGTATTTTAGGGTATGGACATCCAGATGATGATGATGATCCCTGGGTTGGTGCAAAGAGGATATTCTTCAAAGTCCATGCACTACATTTTATTTAGTTTGGTCTCTATTAGAAATTAAATTTAAAGTTGGCCAGTATATTAATGGGACTAAGTGACCAGAGCATTGATGATGATCAGCATGTTTTAATATCCCAACATTATTTTTTTTGCTTATATTCTTATGGATTAGCATGTAAGTTTGTGCATCCAAACTGTGTTTTAAATAATTGCCCAAGCTGGCAAGGATTCAATAGTTAACCTGGACTATAGAAGACCCATTTCTAATCCAGTGACCAGATTGACTATTGATTTATATTTTTTATTGTTGTAATCCAATCACAAGATGGACTGTTGATTTATTGTATTGGTCTACTTTTATTATTGATCATTTATGATGTTGATGAATGGTTATTTCTTTCTTTGTATTATTAGTATTTACTTTTACTTAATAATGCTGGTTGATGTATAGTTAATCATGGTGGCTCTAAGAAGTTATCTGTTAACTGAACTAACTAAGAAGCTGATCTCTCAGAGATCTCATGCTCTCTTATAATATCTCATTACTTATTTTTTTGTGATAAAAATTACTTTAATATTTAATTTTGTTTAATGTAGTGGTTCTCAACCTTCCTAATGCCACGACCCTTTAATACAGTTCCTTATGTTGTGGTTACCCCCAAGCTTAAAATTATTTTTGTTGTTACTTCATAACTGTAATTTCCAATGGTCTTAGGTGACCCCTGTGAAAGGGTTGTTCGACTCTCAAAGGGATTGTGATCCAAAGGTTGAGAACCATTAATTTAATGATTGTCATCTCCCCATCTTTTCCATCCCATTTCCCATCTTGTTATAATAGAGGTACATATTTCACTTTTATTTTATTAGAAAATATAAATTGGTTGCTCAATAGGGTTTAATCACTCAAGGATAGCCTCATGTTCCCATCATATAGTCATATAAATTGACATACCAATATATAATCAGCCACATAGTTAAAATAATCTCATTTCCAAAAATGTTTACTTGGTGCCTCAAATGTGAAAGTTTGAAACCAAATGAATGTATTCAATTGCTTTTCTTTTATATAGTCAAATAAATGGTCTCCCACTTGTTAGGGTCAAATGTACAATTATATTAGGTTTCCTGAGAACCATCATTACAAACTGCTTAAGATAATTGGATTTAATTTTGTTTTACCTATTAATAAAATTAGTTATATCAAATTTGAGCCATGAATAAATTCATCTAAAAAGAAAACAATAACCATGACCATGATATAAAAATAATTAATAAAAATAAACAGCAACAAATGAATGTACCATATAAAATGAGAAGAAACAAGTAAATAATAATTAACAATTAGCAGGTTTAATTAAGTTAGAAATGACAGGTTCAAACTGAATAAGCTAAAATGATGGCTGACAAGAGATTAGAAAAATCCTATATGAGAATAAGGGATGAATGAAGAGAGGATGGTAATCAAAACTTACTAAAATATCTGAATAGGAATAAAAAAGAATTCTGATTGTGAATAAAGCCAATAAAAAAATTAAATAAGAATTGCAGCAATCACTACAAATGTTCATAAGATCTAAAACAAAGATGAAACAGCAACTAAACAAAACAATAAATACAAATCACAGAAGAGATAGAAACTTAAGAAAGTCAAGAACTTAAAATGAAAAATTACAGACTACAAAAAATTCAGGAAAAAAAAATCAAATGAACTATCAATTTATCAGATGTATTAGTTATTCACACACAAAAAAAATCAATAGATAATATAAGAAAATAAAATAAAAATTTAGGAAAAGTTTTTGACAAATTTCAAAAACACATAGAAACTGTTGAATCTATAAATATTGAAGAAAAGTCTACATGTAAAAATTTTTTGAAGACTCACAATATGAGTTAAATTTCTTTCAAGATTCTATATTGTAATAGTCAGAAAGTATAATTGCTTTAAACCAACCCAAAGACATAAGTAAAGGAGGTTTGAACCTCATCCATCTCTCTAGATCATACCTAAGCGACTCACTCCCTTAACCTCACAAGAGATAATTTTCTTAATGCAGCCCAGAGGTCAGGTAGAAACAAAACTCTTAGGAATCCTAGCAACATACTGATCAGGTTTCCACATATAAAATATTGGACATCTACAATTTTGTTACTATTATAAATTATAATTTATTGTTAGTATATGACTATATTTCATTTAATGTAATTATTTACAAATAATTTGAGAAAGTACCCATGTATGTGCATAAGATTTAATTGAAATAAATTGAGATACTGCAAATCTCTAGTGCTCGTTACAATACATAACTGACAGCCAATCAGATATCAAGGATAGCCGTCTAAAATGACATCAAACCTAAACACACAACAAAGATTTTATGAGAAAAGGGCAGCCACCCTTCTCTCAATTTTTCTTTCTAAACCAGTCATAAGCATTTAGGTTTGAAAGCTTGAAGCTTTAAATATCTTCACAAATAACTCACCGAGTCTAAATCATAAACGTACAAAAAACTACTTCGTAGTAAATCATAGGATTTCACGTATATTTATGATTTAGACTCAGTGAGTTATTTGTGAAGATATTTAAAGCTTCAAGCTTTCAAACCTAAATGCTTACAACTGGCTTAGATATATAGAAAGAAAAGTTGAGAGAAGGGTGGCTGCCCTTTTCTCGTAAAATCTTTGTATGTTTAGGTTTGATGTCATTTTAGACAGCTATCTTTGACATCTGATTGGCTGACAGTTATGTATTGTAATGAGCACTAGAGATTTGCAGTATCTCGATATATTTCAGTTGTCAACTAATGGCGCTTCGCAAATTAAAATATAAGATTCAATTGTAACTTACAGATTTTGAAATAAAAGAAAAGCAAAACATTTGATATGCATTATTAAACACATGGATGAAATTGACTAGGTATGAGGGGAGGTGCGGAAATCGATCTATGGTGGGAGAGCATGGTAAAGTTAACAGGTCTTAATTAACTAAACAAGCTGGAGGCTGACTTAAACATAGCTCAAATATGCAAATATATATATATAACCCTAACAAATCTTTAACTATAAATGAGAATAGTCATGCATGTAAATCATGTCAATAGGCATAATTATAAACAAAAGAATAAGATTCAATGTGGTGGTACTCACTGATCAATATATATTTAAATGTGTCTCTCTAAAATATAGTACAATCTTCATTTCACTAATTTGATTAATGGATAGCTACTTCACCCCTAATTGATTATTAAACAAAGGAACCCGTTCGCCTAAGTGTGACCCAGGTTCAGGAATGAAGTGTCTTTGGTTAGCTTAGTATCCATTTCTCTCTGCTACCCCTTTAACAGGATTCACTATTCCAGGCAACTAATATATCCAGTATTGATGAGCTGGCTGGATGAAGTAATTCAGAAAAGCAATAAAAGAATGTAGAGACACGATACAATTACCAAGAAACAAAGAATTGGGAATATGGTCAAACAACTATAAATATTAAAGCCTTATTAACATTAATATATAGATATACGATCCTGTATATTACTATGCTGGAAAATCTGTTATATTATAATAAAAAACCCATCCCTTTAAAGTCACTGAATTAACTTATATGCGGGTATTATTCAACTAATTTATCGCATATAGATTTGACGAATATTGAATATATAAATATGTGAAAAAGATTGCACTCTATCCCTCTATTATAAAATAATAAAATATCATACACTTATATAATGCGTCTTCCAATACGTAATTATTTAATAAGCATATCTGATTTAAATATACCTATAGAAATAACAATTGCAAGGTACTTTTCTAAAAAAAAAAAAAATCAATAAATTAAATAGATGCATATATATACAATGTGAACGTCTTTGTTGGTGTAATTACATAATGAACCTATAGTTTAGCTAAATAACTAAATGGCAATATACTCTTTCTTTTAAAAAAATGTAATAAAAATAAATGTGGGAGAAGGTGGATGAAAAATCCTTTAGAGTCAAAACAACTTTTATCATTTATTTAAAAAAACAAGTTCGTCTGATACATCGGGTTGAGGAAAAATTTTAAGAAAAAGTTTTAACTTAATTTTAAAATTTAATCATCCAACCTCTCACCTACATATATATATTCCACATTACCAATGAAATAATAAATAACCAAACTTGTTGATTTTGTATGTATACTAACGATTTGTAAATATATATATAACAAAAAAAAACTGATCGTTAGAATACATATGGTAAAATTATTTAACATATATGTAATGTTGACTCAAATGCTGCATTATTAATAGAATTAGCCAGAACAATAATAATAAAAAAAGGACAAAAGATAAATGTTACCAGTAACTAAGAAGCACTTATATATGGATTATGCTTTATAAGGGTGGCGAATTAAGAATTCATTCTAGAGGCCTCATGATGCAATCATTCTTTCTTGACAGTGATCAAGGTCTACATCATGGATATCTGTGCTCATGTTTCCATCTAGATAGGTCTTTCTAGATAGGTCTTTCTTTCAGGCAGCAAAGTTAGGTAATTATCAGGCATGGTTTTTAGGTCTTTTACTGGGCTTCATTTCTAGGACACCCTCCAAGGATGAAACAATGTGGGCCAGCAGAGATAAAACTTCTCTATTCAGGCATGACTAGTACAGAGACTTATGTATCGGTCAAGATTTTTGAACAAGAAGATGGTGATCCAAAACAAAGAAGAACTTTACCTTTTTTTTATATTAACTAATTGAAGTCTACCAATGGTTCCATTATTTACAAGCTCTTAAAAGCATCATATGATTTTTCACTATTGTTTAGGTGACAAACAAAGGATTTTATATTACATCATTTTTCTTTTTATTTGGTATTATTTAAAGTGCATTAGCTAACATCTCTATTTGCTGATGCAATCATTTTTTATTTATTTTACTTTAAGCTTTTTCTTTTAATTTCTAAATTATATACATTTAAATTTCATTAATAATTTTAATCCATTATCTACATATATATTTCATTAATCATTTATTTTAATATCCATTCACTGTGGTTGGCTTTATGGTCTGTGGTTAACTAAACAATGAATGGTGAAGCATATATATATATAAGGCTATATATGTACAGCTTCAATATATAGTACAAAAACTTGTGGAAGAACTGATAAATGATATAGAATTGACTTTTGTTATAAAATAAATGTAATTTCTAAAAAAATATATATTCTTCCTAATAACAGTTTATGAATTTTAAAGAAAAATGATTGGAAAAAAATACACTTAGCTAATTCATAAGAATATTGAATGGGAAAGCCATTACTCTGAAACTCAAGCTAAACATAACCATTGTAAATATAAAAATCAAAAGAAAGAGAAATTGTTATTCAACAATGTTTGACTTCATTTGATAATGTCTCACGGATATGGAGCACTGAAAATAATAAAAAATTTCATAAACATAAAAAATATGGAAAAACTGTAAAATCTACAGAAACAATAAATGGAAAGATATATGTAAGAAAAATAAAAAATAGCAGATATAGCAAAAATTAAAAAATTATCTTATAATGGTACTTGTTCAGCAAGCACATATATTGAAAATACCTAATTTCTTGTTTGATTGCTGTACACAGACAAGGTTAAGTTTAAATTAAAAGAACAATAGCTTTTAAAGCACAAGTCTTTTCTTTGGAAAATGAATTAAATTGTATAAAATCCTGACCTTCAACTGTGGAAATGAAATGGAAATATATCTTGGTTGAGAAAAACTTGATACGTGAAGTTAAGTGAAATAATTGTTTCTATGATGAACTTGTTTTGCTCATTTATATAAGGATTATACTTATGTGTAAACATGGTCATAAACAAAAAATTTTATGATTCAAAATCTTATCAAGGAAAGATGTAAAAAAAAATACTTAAAAACAATCCAATGCTAGAAATTATTTTTGACAAAGCAAGTCAATAATGATGTATAATCTTAATGATTGTTTTTTTTCTTCAAAAACCCCTTGTATAGTATAAAAAATAAAGGTATTTGTTGGATGTTTCTGGGGGCATTTAGTTATCATCAAAAGTAATAATGTTGATTATTTAAGCTCATCCTTATATGCACTTAAGAATTCATGCAAATCTTTGCCAGTTACCTTCTTTACCTCAATGACATTACTAAATGGTCTATATCTGATATTCCTTAAAAGTTTTTCCACAATGTACATATTCATGTTTTACATTTTTGCCAGTTAATTCCTGGTTTCTACATTCTTTTATCAGGTGTATATATGTCCAGAATAAATTTGTCTCATTGATTATTTTTGTGAACCCGCTTATGATCATTAAATGTTGCTTAATTGATCTGTAGAAAATACCACATCAGAAAGTTAAATAGTTTTTCAAGAGTGAATACTGTCAAGGAATTTTAACACATCTGTGGTGACTTCTGTCAATTTATATAAATTGAATATATCAATCAAAAATAAGATAATTAACATGTTTATCCACAATTAATTACGAAAAACAAGCAGTTAACAAGTATTTAATAGATTAGATAATGTTTAACAATTACACAGGCAGTTGACTTAAAGTAAATAGGAGTTTTGACCGAAGTAAGTCATTTATTTTTCCAGTTCAAACTTTGCCTATCTGAGAAATTAAAGTTGCAAATCAAAATATTGAATACAAATCAGAGGAGAAAAGAAGTAATTCACCAAAATTTGCAAGTAGAAGCTAAAATCATACAATAGGATAGTTAATAGTTGCAGCACATAAAATGATAAGTATTGTATTATTATAATTTATCTATAACTCTAAAACTGATATTCATTAAGGAAATGAAGACCGAAATGAATAGTATATCAACATGATTAACTAGAATTCCTTCTAGGAATGCTCTTCCTCCTGGCAAGTAGTCCTGTAATAAGTGTGAATAAAAAATATTTGGTTAAACTTTGATTTGCTAAATCATGAGTTTGGATAAGAATTGAAGTGATGTGTCTCCAATATACAGACTGTCAAATCATGAGTTTGCAAAATAAATAACCTAACTACAATATACTGCAATCACAGAATATTAATACTGAAAAAGCCAAACAATTCAAAGATAAAGAAAAACCGATATATAAAACCAACAAAAAACTGACTTGAATATAATATACATTCAAGAGCTCTAACAAAATCCTGTATAATTTCAAATACAAATTGTAAATAAGAATTCAAATTTTATACAATTTAAACATAAATTGTGAATATTTTTTTTTTAGTATTCATAATTATTTTCTGATTTAAAATCTATTATTTATCACATTCTTATATGCTGCTGAGAAGTGTGCATTGATTTAATCTTTGAATCAATGTGTATACACACACAAAAGGCATTTTATTATTATATAAATATAGGTATAACTATGCTTTAATTTTCATTTTAGAATCAGATTGTAGCACATACATATTTCAATTTGACCAAATAGTAAATTTAATAGCATATTTAGCTATTCTTGTTTTCTTAGTAATTTGTGATATATAGCAATGTGAACAGCTTTTCAGTTACTATTGTGTTGTGATAAACCATATCTGTTATATTGTTAATTTGTTATATAATATTAAATTTTTACAAAATTAAAATTCTGTTCAGTTATAATATTTATTCTCTAAAATATATTCTATAACTGATCAATCATTCTTAACATATATGTGTTTCTCTGATATATTGTAATCAAAAGAATATTTAGAGACTGCGATAGATAATCAAGGAATGTGAGTTGTAAATGATATTGGAAAGATAGCAAAAAAATAATGAGACAAGCCAGTCAAAGCTGTGTTTAACAAAAGTAAAAGCTGGACTACATAATTCTTTCCAAAAATGTGTATAAATCTGGTATTCTCAAACATGGCATATCTCAATTGTGTCCGATACACATGTGGGAATCTAGGTGTCATGCTATCTCCATTTGTCAAACACATGTCTATTGTTCCCAATAAATGTTTTGTCATAGAAATTGTCTGCAAAACAGTTGGCAAATTCTACTCCAATTTTATTCTGACACAAAAATTACTTGCACAATGTATGGTTTGATCACTAGAGGATAGTCTCTTGTTTTCATTGCATATAGTCATATAAATTGGCATACCAATGTATAGTCAAATATAAAAATTAATGTATACAATCATATAAATTGGCATACCAACAATTATGAAAATAAGTGAAATAATCTTATAATTACAAATGTTCAGTCACAGAATATATTTATATATATAAATATAATTTACTATTAGAGTAATTGCATATGTTTAATTCTTATGAAATCATTGCTGATCTGAGAGATACAAACTCTTTTCTTAAATATTGTTATAAATTTCAAGTGCATAGATTCAAAGTCATAACTAGCTGTGCATTTACATGTGACCAATGGTAAGCAATAATATTTAAGCTATCCGTTTGTTTACAACATGTTTCAAAAGAATGTCATATTTGATAGAAAATTATATCTAAGAGACAGCTTTACTTCTGAAATTAGTTTGGTATAGTTATATAAATAATATCTAGATTATAACTAAAAATAAACAAATAATCATGTATTTTATTATATAAATAATGTAAAGATAAATTTGTAATTTTTGTAATATAGCTATCTCTTGGATGAATCAAATGTCACTGCAATTTTTGTGACTGTGACTTTTAAATATCTGTTTAATAATTTTTAGATTGTAACTGAAAGCAAATAAAAAAATCATATATTTTATTATATAAATATAATAAAGACAAAATTGCAATGTTTTTAATATTTTAGAATTAACTTTACATGCAAAGTAATCATGGATTAAAATTATCAATACCAATTGAATTGAAAATATCAAAAGTTAGAAAAGTGAAGATAATACAGGAAGATAAGTTGAAAAAATGTTAAAAACATGGTAGATGTAAGGCAAATAAATTCAATAAAAAGAATCATGTTAAAATGGTGGAAAACATGGCTTCATTGAGAGAAAAATACCAAAATGAAGAGCTAAAAGACAAACAAACAATAAGAAAAATGCTAAGTAATCCAGAATTAAATATTGTTAAAAACGAAAATGATGAATTATTAAGGATTAAAAAGACAAGACATTCCATGTTGTCACCTAAGAGTTTTTTTAAAGGCAAAGCTCAGTTAAATATAGGTAATAATGTTGACGATTTGAATAGTGCAAATTGAGAACTTTCAGGCAAAAGGAAAAACTGATAATAAACAGCTGTTAGAAAATCAAAATTGTAATATTATGTATAAAAAAAAGAATGCAGATGATATTGAGAATAAAGAAGATGAAAAGCAAAGAATCGGAAAAAAACTCTAACTTAACTGAATTTTCTGACTTAAAGGATGACTTACCAGAAGTATAAAATACACTAAATGTACTTCGAAAACATTTATAAAATTGAACAATTATTGGAAAAAAAATTTCAATCATTCTATGTCCCCGAACTCATCAATATTTAATTTAATAATACAAGTAAATGATATAAATGAAGAGCATATTTTGGATAAACCTGACTTAAATGAATATCTTAAATTACTTAACAATCATAATCTGATTGACATGATAAAACACACTGCATTTTTCCTAGCAAGAGGTTTTATATCAATCGAATATTTTAATAAAAATCAGAAAGAGCTGACAAAAATCCTAATAAAAGTACAGGGGAACAAAGTCTATTATGTGTTCAAAGAGCCAAACCCCTTGGTTTTTTTGGGCAAACCTTGCACACTTCTCCAAATACTAAAAAATTCCAGGAATATATTACTAAATCTAAAAAAATATATTTTTAAAGAGTAATTACCCCATAGATTAATTAAATATCAAATGTCAATATGAATTACATTAAAAGGAAGACACCCACTCTGCTTTAGATGCAACAGAATTGGGCATATACCTGTAAATTGTGAAGTTGGGAATTGTTCCAAATGTGATAAATTTGACAGATTAGATCACATATACAATATTAATAAAAATAAAACTTGGGCAAGCATTGTAGCAAACCAGGATGTAGTTGATATTGATTTAGAAGTGCAAATATTGAGGATAATATGAAAGAAGTCTCTGCTTATATAGAACCATTAAGCTCAAATGACATCTGTAATAATGATGTACAAAAAATGCATTTTACAGAGGATATTGATATGATATGCTATAAAGAAATCATCCACCAAAGCAAAAAATGATGAATTGAAGCAAATAGATATAACATACTAACAGAAATATCAAAAAGTCAAAAACATGAACAAGATGAGGAGCAAAAAACATTTCCAATAAAAGATGAACAAAAATCATACAAGCATAAGGAAATAATAACAAATATTTTCAATATTTTTTTTTGTATTCCAGCACATACAATGAATACACCTCTAGGATAAATGTAACCATTGCTGCAATTTTTTTGGCAATAATTTTTATATTTATATATTTCACAATTTTTAGATTATAACTAAAGATAAATTTAAAAAAAAAAACAACAAATATTTATTTTATTACATAGCTATAATAAAGGCAAATTTGCAATGTATTTTAATTTATTTTCACATTTCAGCATATATTGGAATAAATGTACCTCTGGGATATCTGTCACCTTTGAGAATTAAAAAAGTGGAATTCATATTAATCATCTTATTTAATCATTTACTTGATTATAAAAATATTAATATTCATATTTTATTACTTTACAAATTTTAAAGGGATACTTGCTTTGGCAAATTTTATATCTTAATTGATTTTTTAAAATTTAGAGCATATTGTACCAGCCCAAACTTCCCTGCGGAGTTATGATCCTAATCTTGCACTGAGCATGAAGTTACACAGATTGAACAGGGTAAAAAATGGATACCAATTTGGCCAATTGTCTGTATTCATAACAACCTCCAACTAAACTGATAGAGAGAGTAAATTGACAGGACTCTGCCAATTAAAAAACCCTTTTAGTTAGTAATTTTCTCGAATGCCCAAATGTTTAGGACCTACAGTAAGTACACAGCTTTGAAAAGTCTATTTACTAATAGCTTTTGTGTGCCACTCTTAGAAAAGAATAAAAATGAACCCCCCCCCCCTCTAGAAAGATATATGCAAAACCATATGTTCAGCAGAGCATGAGAATAAGATTTAACACCCCAGTAGAGCGATATCCCAGGTGGTTAGCTCAGTATACTCTACATCTAGGATCTTCAATAGGTAAGTTAAATGGTGATTATTATAGGTACATGGTTGATAAGGAAAGAGTGCATTTTATCAAATAAAATAATATAAAAACATACACATTTATATCATGATTAAATATTTATTGAAATCCTGATATCCACCACTGATGTATACTTATAATGATGTAATAAACAAAATAAATAAGAATTATTCTCACAAACCCATATATATTTGATGTGTGAAAATAAATGAAAATTTACATAAATAACAATAAACCTTACAGCTATCTTCAATGATTACTAATGAATGGAAAATGGTCTGAGCTTTTATTACTCCACATAAATAAGTTATACTTTATGTGATTTGAAATACGTTTCTCAGATAAAAGATTTTTGGTTATACAGGCATATGCTTCTACTCCAGACTTTAAAACCCATTTTATTTAAGTAAATATTTAAAAAAAACTATGCATAAATATATTTGCAATATATAATATTCCGCTATATACCCTAATAGTAGCTTTTGTATTTTGCAGCATATCCAAGGTTGCATTGACTCAGATATCTTAGGGCACTCACATGGTGCTGTAACTATTTGTCTTTCACAATAGATAAATTCTTATACATGTATATACATGCAGCACAATTATACCCTCACCACTATTCTAAATATAAAGTTATTAGTGGACTTGCTTACGGCAAGTTTACAATGAATAAATCCCTTTGACACTCATCATAAGGTGCCGCAGTGACAAAAAATAACTTACGGATAAATACTTTTTAGACACTCAACATGAGGTGTTATATTTACCGAATATTACAAGTGTAGGTGCGCGTATATACACATGTATATTTACTTATGACAATTTTCAGAAGTAACAACAACAAAAAGAAAAAACAAACAAAAAAAAAACTAATTGCAACCTTTGCTGAAAATACTGGGATTTGGGATGAAAAAATGAATCAAAAGATTTAAGTAAAAGCTATATCATTATACCTGTAATAACCGTAAAATCCAATATATATATATATATGCAAGAGACAACTCTCTCTTTTTTTTATATGATTAATAATAATAAAAAGGAAAAAAATTATATATTTCTAACTATCGGAAATATCAGAGTTAATAAACAATTCAAAATACAGCAAAACTCTCCGTATAGTAGTGCCATCTTGTGCTAACAAGAGCAATCAATGGATGCCAGAAGGCTTGTGCATAAAATCCCTATCTAGTGCCTACTCATCCAATATCTCCAGACTAGTTTCTGGCTTGTGGCCTTCATCAGTGAGGAGCCTTGGATCTGAGAGCACTGCACCTAGATCATGTAAATATCAGAGTTAATTAATTCACTATTTATAAAATATTTTTAAAATAAACTTATGTAGGCATCTTCATCTTCTCCTGACTGGGCTTCTGAGTGGGTTTCAGGTCAACTGGTTGGGCGGTGAGGATTTCATATCATTCAGGCATAGGCAAGGTGGCTTTTGTCATCATTGTGGCCGGCTGGAACTGGCGTGATCACATCTTGGCGATTTGAGTAGAGCAAGTGCGGGTACACCGGCTGGTTGTCTACCCGATGGTCATTTTATTGGAAGTTCTGGTAGATTTCTCCATATTTTATTTCTGGTATAATGCAATGATTATTATTATTAAATTTTCATCCGCTATCTTGAATGGTTAATTGCATCCACAAGAAAACAAGAGTTCTTAAAAGAAGTGTGTTAATGGATTTCTTCTTAGGAAATATCAGCAATAGTCTAGTCCGTATATGAACCTTTAAGTGGCTGGATGACTGGGGAATTCCAGAACCAAAGTAATGAACGACTTGGACAGAACGAATGCCAAAGAAAGAATGAATCCCACAGCCCTGACTAAAACCTATCAACCCCACTCATAAAAACTAATTCAGGTACCCCCCTAATAAGTATGAATCAGCCAACCCTTTTATTTTAGCTTACCATTTAGATTATAAACATTCCTTTCTATTTTTCAGATTAAATTCTACATATCAGGATTTGATATAATGTTTAGTTTCCATCTTGAAATCTCAGACCACTTGATTAACAGATATTACTTTGAAAGAATTTTTATTTTATATAAAAAAAGATATTTTAATTATAACATTCGTCATCAAATATTTTGCTTTTTAACATTCTTTGATTACAAATAAAATTACAGTATTTAGAAAAGTAATTTTAAAAAAATACAAGTATGCTGGAACAATTACTTTAATTATTTATTTTATGAATATGTTCCAACATCAATAAAAGTTGCTTTTTTCCATTTGAGTTTTTCAGAGAAAAGCAAAATACATAACCATAAAATGACATGCAATGAAAATGTACAAAAAAGAAAATGAAAATAAATAAAAAAAATTACATGAATTTATTATACATGTATTTGTTTGTGTACAATATTTCTCTGTCAATTGAATGTTTACTTTAAATTGGTGTGTGGTTATTCTAATGCTCAGACCCAACTTCCATTATTAATATAGCACATTTATATATTCGTTGTGCTTAATATACACAAATTTACATGTGTACCTGCTGTAATGTTCTTTACAACAGACTTTGTGCATGGACATTTAATAATGTCTGGCACAATATGTAAGATCGTTTTTATTAATGCTTTTTAAAAAAAATATAAACTTTTGCACATTAACAAAAAAAAATTTTTTCTACTCTTTTTAATAATTGCTAAATCCATTTTAAATAGTAGGATTTGAAATTATAAGTTTTTTTATTTTGTTTTTCATTTAAATTTGTTAAAAATATTTCATAGATCTTTAAACATAAAAATTTAATATGGCACCCATGGTACTCAACTAGTAGCAAAATTAGAAAAGATTAGGAGAGGAAGGCATATTTCTAAATCAGAATATAGCATGAAGTTAACCATTGTAAAAAATATTTTCTAATTTATTTTTTTAAAATTATCTTTAAATCAACTTAAGTATAAATAATGAATTAAAAGAGAGAAATGGTTGAAGAAAGATATTTCATTTTTAAATCATATAGTATTGTATCAGTCTTTTCTATATATAATGAAGATTCGGGTAATATATATGATTTATTAGCACATAGATTTAACACTAAGTTATGCACACATATATATATATATTTAATATATGCCCTCCGACATTATAACTAATAATAAAGACCTATGTAGCTTGTATGAGTTCCTAGATCAGCTTTTGAATTCTTCAGTGATACTCTATCAAACCACTCATGACTAGTTATCATTAGTCCATGGTATTATAAGTACATTCGTCAGCTATGACAGTCTAACTCCTTGACTGTGACTAAAATTGTCATTTTTTTATCTCTCAATTTTTTTATTTTATAGCTTCTATAAAACATTACTTCTTTTACTTATTATCTTGTTTTAAAAGCTTAACTTGTGTTTTTTTGCTAGCAAGTTCTTAATTAATTTTAATTGACTTCTAATCTATTTCAAATTTCTCTTTTCTCTTATATTAAAAACTACATATTTTCTTTTTAAAAAACAACACTTATATACAAATAAATTACATTTTCAGCATACTTTTAATTTGCAGAATAACTGCATATATATCAAACACATATATTTTTTCAACAATATACTTAACACAACCTCTCTCAACTTCAGAAACTTCCATTTTCTAAAGGTAAGCATGGGTGAGAGAACAAACAGACGTTACTGATATAATTGAAAGAATTAAAAAACTGAAATAGAATTGGGCTGGATATATTGATAGAAGAGATGATAATAATATGAACAATTGAATTCTTAAATTGGATTCCAAGATAATTGTAAAAGTCCAAAAAAAAAGACCACATGTGAGATGCATTGATGATATAAAGAAGTGTACTGGGCTGATGTTAAGAAGAGAGACACTAGAGATTGGAAAAGATGGTTATATGCATGGAAAAATGTCTTCCTCTCTGCTGTCATCTCAACTATGTCAATTATTTTATCTAGAGATTATGAATCAAGTGAATTAATATTAATGTGCATCACTATTTACCATGGCTCACTGGTAAATATTATTGTATGCTGGTGTAATATGACATCATTTTCTAAACTAACTTCTATTATCTGTTTTGATAGTAATTGAAAATTTCATGGTATTTACCTACTATTTTTTCATTTGTCCCTAGTCCTGATCTTATATTCACTATGTAATTTAAAATTTCCACTGCAGCCGTCTTTTTATTAACTTCTGGCATAAACATCAGCAGTTTATTTTTCAATTTCCTTCAAAACATCATCTCAGTTAAAGATTTTCCTATTGTGGTTGATGGTGAACAGTTTTGGAAATACGAAATTTTGCACACTGCTCAATGCCAGTTCAAGGTTGCAATATTGCATATTGCCAACTTTTATTGTTGAATTGCTTTTCCACTATGTCATTTGATTCAGGATATGGTGTTATAATGTCTCACTTCACATTTTTGTAAAAATTGTGTGAACATGGAGGAAGTGAACCCATACTGTTGTCTGAGATAATGGTCTTGGGATATCCATGTCATCAAAGATCTCATTTAATTTGCGAACAATTTTCTTTTTGGTCATATTTTTTTTGACAATTTTTGAATACAAATTCTCTAATAATAAAAATAAATGGTCATATGGTTCAATGTGATTTATGCTTACTCTGCCCCATGATTTGGTTATATTTGGTCATGCTATAATTTTTTGTGTGGAAGCTGATAATGTTATTTAAAATGAGTTACAATTTTTTATTCTACTATCTTAGGTAGTTGAGTAAAAGTAATCTTATATGGCTTACAAATTTATGAAATTTCCCCATCATTTATCATTATTTTCCCTAGTGAAACCTCAAATTGGTATTTAATATTTTTTGATTTCTACTTGACAGAAATTTTATTAATCAAACAGATATCAATACCCAAAGGAAAACTATTTCCTTCCTATTATAAAGTTAATATTGTCTCATAAAAACATATAGTGGTAAGTAATTTTACTTTTATGTTTTACTCACACAGACACTCTTTTAGGAGTTACAATTTTAATAAAGTTCCACTAGCATTATTAGTTTTAAAAGTCATTTTAGACAAAAATGAGAGTGGTTGCAGTTAGAAGTTAAACTTTTTCAGATCACTATATTTAATTATAAAGACACCAGCATTGCTGACTATTTCTGTCATTATTTGTTAGTTGAATATCTTGATAAGCAACATTATCTGATCTAGATTTTTTGATTTCTAAAATGAGTTTATTTTTTCTATAGCATTATTTCTTCTTTCTTATCTCTTTTTACTATTTTAGTGACATATTTTTTGTGTCCTTTCTCATTGCAACTCCTTCAACTTCATTTCTTCAACTTACAATCTTTAGCACAATGACTTGGTTTGCCAAAGTAGTAACAAATTGAATTTCTGTCTGAAACAGTACTCTGAAATTCCTGTGCTTGATCTAATATTACTTCATAAGTTAGCCAAGTAGTAAACATCTGTTATCTGAGTCAATCATTATAACATTCATCATAACAGCTGTTCCAACAGGGATTCTTTCATAGAGCTGCTATAGAGAAAGTCTTTCATCAATTCTCTCAAGGCATTATCATACCATCTAAGTTTTTTTTGATTCTAATTTTCCATATGCTATAAAAGTGGAGATAACCTATATGCTTCAATGACTGAGAACTAAAATAATTATTCAATCTTTATGTTAACATGGTATACAGTGCCTTTTCAGTTCCACTGGAATGGAAAGTCAATCACTCTTTGTCCTGCATAGCACAACAGGGAGACTATTTTAATTATATTGTCAGTTGTGCCATTTTTTAGAAAAAGTTCTATTTTATTCTTTTCATACAAAAAAGTCAATCTGAAGGACTATTAATGTCAAATTCAATAACTGATAGTTGTGACTTAGACACCTTTACTGATTTTACTTATTTTATCTGGTCTTACAATGTAATAATCAAATTCATACAATCTTTTTTTTAGGTTGTGCTAAATTATCTACTATGTGTGATTACTTTTTGTCTAGATATAGTGCATCATTGAACGAAAATGTACACATAACAAAGATTTGGTCACATGTATAATTTATTCACACATAGAATTAAAAGTAGGTTATATGCACATGCAAATGTAATTTTTAAAAAAAGAATTTTTACCATTAATATATGCACTGTACTGATCTTATAATAGCTCAATGATGACATGTTGAGTACCAAGGATATTCTCAAACCCAAACACAAGATAGATTTCTGAAAGGATAAGAGTGGCCATCTTGACCTACATTCTAATTATATAATCCAATCTAAAGTATCTTAGTTTTAGAGCATGAAGATGTTCCTTAACACCTGTGCGGCTTATATGAGACTCTATATTCTTTTGAAATTCACAGGAGATAATATTCTCTATCTAATGCATTATCTCCATTGCATTATAAGTCCATTCTTCAGCATCTTCACAGTTCTTTTATCATCTCCATTCTATTGTTTAATTTGCAGTTCCCATAAAAAAATATTTCTTGTCATCATCCAAAAGTTCAACATGGGTTTTTTTAATAGAGTTATAGTTCTTAACTAAAAAATTTAACTTTAATTGATTTCTAATCTGTTTCTAAATTTCTCTTTCCTTTTACAGGTTAGCTACATATTTTTTTATTTAATATAGAAACAACTTGTTTAAAAAAAAAATTACACATTTTTATTTTACAGAATAACTGCATATACATATATATATATATGCACACTGTTTAATAAAATGATTATTACTTCTTTTTTTTTACTAAAATAACATTTCAAATTTACAAAAATAAATTATCCATGTAGGAAAATATTAACCAGAATTATGATTTGTCAAGAATAATGTGATAATACAAATCACATGTACTTTTATGTGGCACTAATTCCAAGACCAAAGAAAGCAGATAAAAATGTGAGGAAAAACCCAACTATATAAAAAATAAATCAAGACTTCACTGTATATAGTAATAAATTTATTCATTTTTTAAAACTTATTGTTAATGAATATATCAATAGAAACTAAGGATTACATGACTTTTCTTAGCTTATTTTTGCTTAATGCTAACAATAAGGAGGTAAAGAGGTATGTAACTATTGCACATAAATGAATAAACATATTCAATACAACTATCTTTGTAATAAAATAAATAGAATAACTATTGCATTCATCATACATGAAAACAAGTTTGTCTTTCCATTTCCAAAAACTAAGAAATAAAGCAAGTGAAAGAAAAGGAAGTTCTCGTAAAAAAAAGTATTTGAAAAAGATATATAAAAAACAAATAAAATTAATTCAAAAAAGAGCTATGAACAAAAAATTTAAAAAATAATAAATCAAATCCAAATAGAGTAATAAACAAATAGATATGGAATAGTATATGAATATATATAATATATGAGAAGAGATAAACTTCCAACTTTTAAGTACCAGTTATATTTAAAACAACACTTTCTAGTGTCAAACCATAAACTTATTTCATTCATTTTCAGAAAACCAGAGAATAAGATCAGTGAGCATGAAATGTAAATCAGCAGAAATGCTTTTATAACCTGTTTAGTTCAGCTTATAATCAAAATTTCAGAATTAATTGCTACCCATTTAATCATCTTGTAAACAACAATAAACTATTAGATATGTAATACAAATTAAACAGAATTAGATAGTATTTAACATCATCAGAGAGATAAACTAATTTCTAAGAATTTGTTAAATCTAATGCAATTCCTTCCAGTGTCAAACTCACAATTGCAACAAATAAAAACAAACCAGTTTCATTTTTCAGACCTCTTATATGGATGTTAAGACGAAATCCATAATTCTAGCAAGCATAAAATCTAAAAGGATAACTTTGACATGGTGGAGAGGATATTGCAATAAATTTGACAAAATTTAAAAATATAATTTCTCTTTCCTTTTATATTAAATACTATTTGATGCTATTTAATTTATTTTATACACACACATGCCCAAATGTGTGGATGTATTTTTTTCACAAATAGAAGTTATCACATGTAAGTTCTCTGAAATCAAGTCATCAAAGAAATATCACATTGAATGATAATAATAAAAATTAGGAACAAAGTGTATTATTAAAAAAGGATTTTGTTAGGCACTGCCTTTTATTTTTTAATTAATCAATTGCCAAGTAAATATTATTTCTTATATATTTTATTTCTTCCACTGCTTCAATAAACTAATAAGTTGCTTATTAAATAAATGTGTTTATAAACTTATTCTGATAATTTAATAAAGAGCTTTATAATATATGGATAGCATTCAATCTCTATAATACTATATTCAAATGTGAAATAAATAATTATAAACATTCACAAACAGACTCATAATTTTTTCAAATAGCCATAAAATACTTAGCTATTCAATAATGGTTAATATAAGAATATCTAATTATTCTTAATTGAAATGTAAGATCTGAATTGATTAATGGATATCAATGGGCTGTCCATAAGAAGAAAAGTATGAACACAATACGAAGTAGCATTTATTCTTAAGGAATAATGATTGTCCATCTACAGGCACAGAATATGGCTTATCTTTAATGAAATACCATTGGAATAAAATAAAAAGAACTATAATGTTATAAATAATAAAATAGAACATAAGAAAGATTTGACCCATTAACAATACATAAACCTTTCGTAATATTTAGTCACATTTTTTTATAACAACTTTGTAAAATATACAGACATATAAAGGTTTAAAATATCAGTTATGAATCTTTCATTGTAACTTATATGTGATCCTTAATTTAAAAATATACCTTTTATTTGCGTTAATATTAATATTATGATTATATTTGGCAATAAAGATAAATAACAGCCTTATATATGCCTTCCAACCCCAGAAATTTGTGTAAGTGAAACAAAAATAAAATCAATAACTATTAAGTGACAATAGTAACAAGACATCTATGATTAGTTTTAGATTATATTTACAATGTGATTTCTAAAACTGGAAAAATGTCAATATAAACCGAGGACAAGTTTTTATAGTGGAATTTTATCATTAATTGTAATTTTTGTAGATCTAAATTTAAATAAATAAGTATTAAAATGAAAATTAACACTTCTCAGTTTGACAAATTATGTAATTTTTTAAGTATCTTATGCAGTAAACTTATTTTTTAAATAAATATGCTATTTGTATGTCTTTTTCTTTGCCATTGACAATTAAATGTATTATTAGTTTAGTCACATTATTATTCCAATGCTTTGAGGCAGCCAGACACAGACAGAGAAGTTAAATACATATATGATATTTTCTAACCAAGAATCCTTAATATATATTTAAGAAAAATATTTTGATTTTGTTAGAGTGTTACCAAAATTGCTTTAAAAAAAAAAAAGGCAATCAGTTAAAACTGTAAAAAAAATTAATTAAAAAATAATCAGATATACTCTAAAAGATATTATTCTAATATCCTACAATGTCAATACAATCAATAAAAATACTACAATTATAAAAATTATTTTTCATAGATAAAAAAACAACAACTAGATGACTAAAAATTAAATAACAAATTGAATTTTTTTAAAAAAAAAGAAGTAATATATATATAAATATTAATTGTTATTCAAAAAAATTAACAAATATAGATCTAAATGAAGGAGCATATCAATGGCAACTCTTGAATAAAATAAGACTTCTCCTACCTCTAACTAATAGATATTGATAAAACCTTCTCTGATAGCTTGGACACATCATCATTTGCTTAGTCTCAGAAACAAATATGTCCAATGATAGATCAGATATGCCTAGTTAGAATTTCTTCTACATAATTAGACATTTAAAATGAACTTTTTAAAATATTATTTAAGAATTTTAGAATTCAATATTTTTTATAAATCTTTATATGGATCTATATTTTACAAAGTTAAAAGCAGTATCTCTACCAATCAATAACTATCAAAGCCATTCATAATGTCCAGAAAATTGTGTGGTTGCTTATTATAATAAGCAACCATATCCATGAGAAAACTCAAAAACCGTATTCATGCTTAACCCATGAAACTATTTTGACATATATATAATTTAAAAAATCTTTTAATAATACTGTTTGTTTTTTTCATTTTTATTTAATAGTAGGAATTATCTTTTTACAAATTTCCAAGTTAATTTTATTTAACTTTTTCAAAAAAATAAAGTACTTCATTTTAACAAAACAATTAAACCACTGATAGATCCTGCATATCTTTTTTAAAATGAAAACTCAAATTTAAAAAATCTATTCATGGAACAACTAAATCTGCAAACAATACTATAATAATTCACAAGACTGATTCCCAAATAATCATTTAAATAAAGTTGCAAATAATGACCATTTTTTGACAATGCCAATTTATTGCTCAGATTAAAAAATAATTTCTTTTTATCTGACTTCCATATTGTTATATAATAATAAATCAAATATTGAAACTAAAAATATTTTTTATCTAACTAATAGATTAATAGATACAAGAATGTGAGAGATGTTGACCTGAGCTAGTTGATGGGTGCTGGTTCAGCATGAAATGCAACTTGGAGATCATTTGTTTTTTATTGTATCTTTATTTATATAATTTTAAAAGAATGTGCGGAAGTGTTGAGGCTATTTACTATATTTATAAAGAATGCCAATACTATTTGCAGGTTTGCTTAAATAATTTGTTGGGAATAGGATTTATGAATTATTATAATAACATATTCTAACTTAATTGATTAACAAATAGTTTTTTTTATATATTATCTGTGTTACATATTTAATAAAGTATAGTTTGTTAAAATTATTAAAATTGAAAAAAAAATTATAAAATTTGTTATTTATAAAAATTATTCCAATAATAACTGTAAAATATAATAGTAGCTTTTAGTATAGAAATTTCACATGACATGTGTGTCTTTTCAAAGACATACCAATATAATACTCAACTAAGCTATAATGCTTAATTATTACTGGTGATGGTTGGCATTTAACACAATTTGTTTTGGCATTTCGATTTTAGAGCTATATCATAAACTTTATTGGCTCTTACATTATATATGATTTTTCACTATAATCAGCAGGAAAACAAATTTAATATCATGTAATATGAAGAAATCTAATATTAGAAATAATAATAAGCAGTATTAGCAAGAAGAGGATTTTAAGAAATATATTAATGGCAACATCAATAATATCACATGATCACCATTTCTTATGCTTGCTCATAACTATTATTAAAACAGGCAAAACTCTCCATACAGTAGTGCCAACCAGAGTAATTTGGATGCTAGAAGGTTTGTGCATAAAATCCCTATCTAGTGCCTACTCATCCAATATCCCCAGACTAGTTTCTAGCATTAGATTTAGGTGCAATGCTCTCAGATCCAAAACTCTTCACTGATGAAAGCCACAAGCTAAAAACTAATATGGGGATATTGGATGAGTAGGCACTAGATAGGGGTTTTTTGCACAAGCCTTCTGGGATCCATTGATTACTCTGGCTTGCACTACATGGCACTACTGTATGGAGAGTTTCACATGTTTTAATAACATCAATAATAATTGAATTGAAAACACTAGCTAGAATAGAAAAAATAACACATATTGAAATAAAAATTTTCAAGATGCTAACTCTAGATTGAAATCATATCATTCAAAGGGTTAACTTATGCACACAGATAAATATAAATTAAAAAAAAAAAACCATCATAAAAATTAATAAGGAATTTCAAATTCATTAATTTTTATGCAAGATAGAAGAGAAAGAGAGAATGTTTAATTTATTAATTGCTATTTATAATGCTGTTATTAGGTTAAAACAAGCATTGAAAGTTTAGATTTAAATGGTGTAAATAAAATAAAGTTTAGATATATTGTATAATTTGTTTTAATTAAATGTATGAGATACATACAAATATTTACATTTAGTAAGAAAATAGGAAATTTCTTGTGTAGATGTAAGCAGGTGTGTATTTACAGACATGGTTATATAATAAATTCATGCTTAACACAATAAGTCAAATTGTTTTTAAATATATATTTAATTTAAATAATAATAAATTTGAAAAGATAAATATTTTGTTAATATTTATATATAAAAAAAGGTTAAATTCCAGATTTTGTTTTTATAAATTATTTAATGATTTGGATTTTTAAATAATTTATTTTTATTGAAATTAATTCAGTGTTTAAAGGAAACAATTCATTAGAGGCTGGGTTTTTTTTTTTTTTTTTAAAAAAAAAAAAAGATTGTCAGTTTTCTTGTTCAAAATATGTAAATTTAAATAATTTCAATTAAAGGTACATATAAAATAACACTGTCTCTCCTATATAAAAAATGAATTATTGTAAATATTTCTGTAAATGGAAAATAACTCAGACATAAACTTTTAAATTTGAAAGAGTCACTTTTTTTTTATGGTAAGTAATTCCAACTCCTATTTAGTTATTTGCAAGCTAAACTCGAAATTAATTTGAATTGATTGAAAAAAACAATAATTTGAATACAAACTTTTATATAAATTTACATGAAAATTTTTAAAACAAAAGAATATAATTAAAATAGTTTCATATTATCACAAAGGAGTGTCTGATTTCTACATTTTATTTTTATGCCAGCTTAGTAAATAGATATGTAATTTAAAATAAAAAAAAACTATTCTAAATACCATTAATATGCTATTTCTAAAACAACAACAACAAAAAATATTGTAAAATAAATTCTGCTCTTTTATTTAATATGAATTTTTAATATTTAAACTTAATATTTAAATTTAGGCATTTGTAATTTTATTTATGTTTATATATACCTATGAAGAAAATATTAGGAAGGAAACTCAATATATCCAAGATATTTTTTAAATTAAAATTTAAATATTTGTATATAATTAATCCTATCAGTTTTAAAAAATTAAAAATAGAATTGGCATGGTTACTAATAAAATATATATAGTGAATATATGTGTGTGCCAAAAAATAAAAGGAAGGTTGAAATAATTATCATTAGTTAATTATTGATGTTATGAAATAATTCCCTTTTATTATTATTCTTATAAAATAGATAAATAAATCAGAAAAATTAAATCACATGTTGGTAGGGAAAGCAACTGGGTTTGAAGCATAATGTTCTGTAGAGGTTATTATAATTTTCTTATATATGAACTATCTTAATTTGAATTTAAAAATTTATACAAGACACATTATAAATTACCTGATTTATTTATTTTTCAATATGAGAACAGATTTGTTTTAATTAGATTGTGCAATTTATAAAATATGTTTGTACCTTTATAAATATAAAAACAGTCTGTGCAAAGTAATAGTGCTTATTTAATCAATTTGGTAATAAATTTAATTTTTTTTACTTGTCAATAATCAATTACAAAATTTCATTTCTTGAGTACAAAAAATGAGAGTTATCTCAATAAATTTCAACAGATAATGTATAATTTTAGGATGGATGTATAAAAATTTACAATAATAATAAAATACTAACAATCATATATTGTTTTTTTTTTATTATTATACAAATATGAAGTTGTCAATATAAATGAATCAATAATTTAGCTATAGACAAGTTGATAGTAACAATTAAAGTTGGTAGTAAACTGAAGTTTGTTCAGGGAAAATTAATTGAAAGTGAAATACAAGATTTAGAGTAACAAATTACATTATATCTATTTTATCGATGAGGAAGGAGAAATTTAATGTTTCAATTGTATATACCTTTTTTGGTTGTTGTTTTATCAATAAATTAATATTTTATTATTAAAATATTTTCATTTTGTTTATTGATAGATAGTTCAAGTGTACAATAAACAAAGAACTGATATTAATCATAGAAATATTGTCTAGAACAATTTCACTTCATTTGCAAAATATAATAAAAGAACATAGTAAAATATAAATAAAATTTTATTTTGTTCACTAGGCAATTCATAATAAATCTTAACTCTTTTCTAATTAATGTGGATGGGTTTGATAACTATAGGACTAGAGGGTGCAAGATTTAAGACACCTGGAATAAAGTATTGGATAAGGATGTGATGATAGGACAATTTAATTAGAAAAAAAGAAGGTATTGTAATTTTTATATTATTAATTAGTATTAGTATTTAAATTATATTAATATATGAATATTTCATACTAAGCCTTCATTGAAAGAGTAGTTTGGGAATAAAACCCATGACTAAATACGTAATATTTTAAGCCACTGTAACTTAATCAAGTTCTGTTGTTGTGGTATATTTCTATAAAAGATTTAATATTCCTCATATATTTATTCATCATAAGTCTAGACAAATTTAGATATCCCAGAAATGCACCGATGCATTGTTTCCGGTATTATAATATATATTAATAAATAAAAGGATCGTGAATATAATCAACTAATCTAGGCTGATACAATTCTATAATCTACATAAATGCTCTGCTTTGTGCTACAAACAGGAAATAATTTTAATTATATACATTGTACTGATTTCATAGTTGTATGTTAATAAAATGCTATTGTAAGATGTTTTTTATTACTTGAAATTATTTTTTGAGTCATAAATGTTGGGCTATCTTACTTAAGTTAGTCCTTGTCTCTTGTAGAAAACAAAAGGACATGACATTAACCATATACACAATATCAGAAAGAATTGTTTCTAATGCTAAATATTTGATTGCTTATTATGAAAAAATAAGAACTAATTTTAATATAAAAATAGCTTAATATTTATAATAATATAGAAAGTTCAAAAAATGGGACAACTTTAAGCTATCTTTTAGAATCTTAAAAAAATCTATGGCCATGTATTTGACTCAGAAATTAATGTATATTTATAGTATATGGAAAAAAGATCAATAAACAGAAATAAAAGAGATGTGGTTTATTATAAATAATAAAAACAACTTAAAACTGTTTCAATAGCATGCAACTATGGAATTATTAGAATATATATATATAGTTATTTCCTGTTTAGCTTTAATTTGCAATATATCAATGTGAAACAATCATTAGGACAATACAAACATATCGAAAACATGGGTTAATTGATTATTGCTGTGTCTTATGACCAGCAAGTAAATAAATGGACAAAGGCAGAATTGAGATGGTAAGATTATAGTTTAATACAGATAATTTTAACTATATACATAGCCTATTATAAGGCGAAATAAAATAATAAAAGGTCGTGGTGACCTGCATATAAATACCCTAGTCCTGCTTTTGGACTTACAGAGGCAGGAGTCTCTGACTATAATTAAAACTCAGAACATACTCAGAACAATTAGATCAGGTTATGGGGGTTTATATACCCCTCAAGACTTCTGGAGTCTTTTACATTCCTAACCATATATGGTGTTTTCACTTACGTTTTCACATACACACAGTATTTTTACGTTTCTCACCATATATGGTATTTTACATAGTTTTCTGACCCTATAAGGTCAGCTGGGCTTTCTATTATTATACAACTTTCTATGATTTAATAACATTGCAATTTTACACAATCGTTATTCTTAATTACTATACAGTTATTTTACATATTTATTATACATTACAGTTATTACTTTTATTCTACATTTATACAATTATTATTATTGTTTTACATATTCGTTATATTTATACAATTATTATTATTTACATATTCATTATACATTATATGTTTATACCTTGACCTTGAATACTGCACTCCTCCCCCACTCCAGAAGTATGGTTTTTCACCTAACATAGTCTTTGAGATGAGACGAGGGGTTTCTAGTCCTTGCCGGTTGCTGGCGGTCTTTGCTGTTCTTCGCCAATTTACTGTTTGTTGATGGTGGTTTCGATCCGCCAATTTTTGCTGTGCTATAGGTACTTTCTGAGGTTTTGTTACAAAAGGTTTTCCTCTGTCTCTTAACTCTATTTCTACAGGCGAGGTTTTTTGTTTTCCTGGTTCTTTTTTGAACAAGCTGGGGTAATTATTTTTGACTTGCGATTCTATGTCGATTTTTTTTATTTTTATCATAATTTGATCAGATTCGTCTATAGTAGCACTTTTTATGTAGCTACTTTCCATCGCTCTGCACGACTTTATATGGTGGTGCCATCTTTCGGGATACTCGGTTATTTTCTGATAACTTTCAGTTGCTGGTAAACTGCAATCATGGGCTTTGTGACCGATTTTTCTACATCGAAAACATTTAATTTGTTTATCGGTTTTGGGTTTAACTCCAAACGTTTTAAAAATTTTAGTTTGAAGTGGTTCTGTTCTCGTGAAGCTTCTGAACTCTCTCGCTTGGTCAAGCTGCAATTCATAAGCTGTTGCATGTCTGATAGCTTCTTCGTAGGTTACATCTTTTATTGCCAGTAAGATCTGTCTAAACTGGTCATCAATTATTCCGTATAATAGTTGTTCTAGAAGGGCTTCTTCTAAATATTTACCGTAAAGGCATGGCTTTGCCATCTCTCTTAAACCAATGTCATATTCTTTTATTTTCTCATTCTTTCTTTGCCTTCTGCCTCTAAAGTGCAATCGAGCAACAAACTTGGATGGCTGGGGATTAAAATATTCATTTAGCTGTGTTACGAGCTCATCATATTTCTGTGTCTCCGGCGAATTTCCACATAGTTTGTTCGCTATTTCGATTATCCTCAGGCCTGCGAAGCAAAGTAATGAGGCTACTTTTACAGTATTCTCGGTAATACTATTTAGTATAAAGTAGTTTTTTATCCTCTGAACATACAGTGGCCAATCACTCAGATCTTTTACATTAAATTCGCAAATAGAAACTTGCGATATGCTTGCCATTTCTCTGTTGATTCAAATCCACTTGCTGTTTAGGCAATTATTTAGAGATTCGATCTTATGATGACCGAGCCAATTTTTAATGCAGTTCTGTTCCTGTATTAACTGCCACTTTCTTTGATTCGATTCCTGTGCCGACTGTGCCAATTCTTTCAGATGCTATTCCTGTCGTTACTGGGCCAATATCTTTCAGGTTCTATTCCTGTCGTTACTGCACCAATTGCTGTGACTTATGACCAGCAAGTAAATAAATGGACAAAGGCAGAATTGAGATGGTAAGATTATAGTTTAATACGGATAATTTTAACTATATACATAGCCTATTATAAGGCGAAATAAAATAATAAAAGGTCGTGGTGACCTGCATATAAATACCCTAGTCCTGCTTTTGGACTTACAGAGGCAGGAGTCTCTGACTATAATTAAAACTCAGAACATACTCAGAACAATTAGATCAGGTTATGGGGGTTTATATACCCCTCAAGACTTCTGGAGTCTTTTACATTCCTAACCATATATGGTGTTTTCACTTACGTTTTCACATACACACAGTATTTTTACGTTTCTCACCATATATGGTATTTTACATAGTTTTCTGACCCTATAAGGTCAGCTGGGCTTTCTATTATTATACAACTTTCTATGATTTAATAACATTGCAATTTTACACAATCGTTGTTCTTAATTACTATACAGTTATTTTACATATTTATTATACATTACAGTTATTACTTTTATTCTACATTTATACAATTATTATTATTGTTTTACATATTCGTTATTTTATACAATTATTATTATTTACATATTCATTATACATTATATATGTTTATACCTTGACCTTGAATACTGCAATTATAATTTAATATTTTAATTGATGTAGCTAGGTAAACAAAAATTAAATAATTATTTAGCATTGATTTTCTACTTTTTTGTCTACTCATTTCCATATTTTACTGTTATTAATGTTAACATACATAAATATTTATAAATTCAGTTTCCAATATGATTAAGGAATAAAATTATTCATCATTATACTTAGCAAACACTAAAGACAAATATGCAATATAGATTAAAAATATAAAAATGACACAAATAAATCAAATAAAACCAAATTTTAAATATCAACTGTAATAATAACACAAATATTAAAAAAATTATATATTACTAAAAAAATATAATGATTAAATACAATTATCATTAAGAAAACATAATACAAAACACAATTTTTAATTTATTGAAAAGACATAGAGAGATCAAAGAAACGATTTTAAAAGTAACTATATAAAAAAAAAAATGCAATAAGAGACTCCTGATTTTAAAAAATTTATAAGAATTCAAAGGGCATTTAAAACTTTTAAAAAGTAATGACAGTTATCATTTATTGTTTAAAGTTTTTTCTCTCTGAAAATTGGCACTCTGCCATATAGCAAATAGTTTTATGACATCTCTTTACAGTTAATCATTGACTTTTAATTATGAAATATTATTTGTGCCAATTTTTATATTTATACCAAACCTGCATATTATTTGTCTACTTGCTAAACAAATATATTATCTTAAGCTCAAATTTTAGGGTGCTTAAAAATTTTCAAATGCCTGCTACCTGAATAGATCAAATGATGTTTTCATTTGATTAAATTAGAAGTGTCTGTGCATAAAATTAATTATGTATACTAACTTTGCTAGTCAAATTACTTCTCCCTTCTAAAATCTTTTAATACTTTGTAAACCCATGTATTTTTCCCATCCAATTATAATCCCTTCTAATCTTACACAATCATTCTGTCAGTAATAGTACATTTCCTTTTCTTATCTTAAAATTCCATTTCAATATAATTTTTTTTTTAATTCCAATATTCTTTCATCATATCCTTCATTCTAGTCATAAAAGCCTAAAATAACCAAAAAATCTCTACTTCTTTTCATTCTTCTCATCTATTAGTCTCAATTTCATATAGTTTATCATGTTCCTTTTCGAAAGATTACCAAAAGTAAAGTTCATATTTTTCTCTCCCATTTCCACATAATGCCATATCTGCAATCCAAAATCTTATTTCACTGAACTGAAAGCTCCTATTCTTATCCTAAATAGCAATAAACTCAATATATTCTGTCATAATTTTAAAATAATTTTAATCTATTTTCTACATCCCCCCCCCCCTGATCAATTTATTTCTCTTTCCCATATCTCATAATTATTAACATGTAATATATTATCTATACATCAATCTCATTTCCTATATAAATACATAAATTATTCATCTTTTAACTTAATACACGTAAAAACATCATTAATTTGATATCCCTGGTTCTAGGGCTTTTTCAGATTTGATCAATATATAATTTATCTCCTCATTATAAACCTAAACTCTACTATGATAAAAAAAAAAAAAGTCACTGCAATTTGGCTTATTAATTTACAGGTATTTAATGATTTTTTTCTCTTTTTTTTTTATTTGTAAATCTGTGCAAAAAGATTTATTTATTGTAAAAAGTTAAAGATCATCCTGTTTGGATAATAAAAGCTTTTGAATAATAAGTACTTGGATTTATGATATTCTACCTAGATATTGTAAAACCGTTCTTATTTTCTATTTGCACTATTATCTAATATTACTTGATTAATTGTTACATAAATTGGCACTGGCACTGGGATAGAGAGAGATTATTATATATTAAAGGAGGGAGGGGTATAAATTACAGATATATATATATAAAATCTTCCTACTTACACAAACTACATGTTATTTAATTAATGTAAAATAATTCTAGTTTTACAAAAATCTTTAAAAACCAATATTTTGTTCACTACAAAGATTAACATTTGTTATAAAAAAAAGTTATATTTTAGATTGATTATTAAAATGAAGTTGTTGTTTTTTTTTTAATTCTCTTCATATGATAATTTTTTTCTAATTTCAGTATTTAATCTGTTTTACAGATACAATAAATGCAGAAAAATTAGTTTACAAATAATACAGAATTATATATTTTGCTATTTTAATTTTAAAAAAGACACTTAAAGTTCCTACCTCATTATTTTTCTACTAAATTCTTTCATCTATTTAATATTATTTCTTTATAACAATTAGAGCTATTACATATTAATATTGGTCATGTAAACTAGACATTTACTATGACTAATTTAATCTAGATGTTTTGGTTAAACTCTTGAATAAAATCATAAAATCTACATTCTTTAATTTTTCTAATAAACTTCCTATCACTAGTAAATCCCAAACTACGTATATTTTGTTCTCTCTCATATTTCACTTTAAAAGAACATACTTGATAAATATAATATATTTATATACTTTTACTTTAAAAAAAAACTATTTTCAAAGAGAATTCAGTGAAATATTCCTGTTTTTATCTATTTTATCATTCCAATGTTCCTTTAAACAATAGAATGGATAGAACTGAAGAGAGAATTGTTTAACAGATAAAAAAGTTCTACTTTCTAGTAATATTACCTTTAATAACATTTTCCTTTTACTATTATTTTTTTAATGATGCGTTACCATCAACGTGAGTTTCTTGCTGGACCTAGAAATTGAATAAAAATATTTGAAGTAAATGTAATAAAGTGAAATATGGGCTTCTGAAACTAAAAGGGAGGATTTATGATTAAATATACTATCTTCTTAACAATAAGGTAAACTAAATCTTACTAACTCTGCCACACAAATTCCTGAATTTGAAGAAACAATCATTTAGACTGGCTAAAGTTTAGTGCAATGCTATCCAACAGTTTTCTTAATATAAATTCTATATGATAAGAAAAGAACATATTAACTGTTTAAACCATAACCTACACAATCTAAAACTAATATTATACATAAACATATTGAAATGATATGTGGTATGAATAGATAGAGAATAATAGAATAGTAAGAAGATGATCATCAGCAACATGCCTCATTTTGGACAGTTTAATATAATAGTATGAAGAAAAACAGAGACCTATGAGTACATTTATAAAAGTAATTTACTATAAAATAATTTAATGGGCTACCACACTGATACAATCAAAGCTTAGGGTTTGGATAAAAGATAATCACAATAATTTAATATGTCTAAATACATTATTTTTTATAAATATACATCTTGAAAGTTAGATTACTAACCATATCTGTAAAGATCAACTGAAAGAATAACAGATGATGATACTGTCATCAGAGTGCCCTTAATAACCTTTGTTACTGGACTTTAATTATCACATAAATAGCTTATCCTACTGCACATATAATCTCATGAGATAATTATTACTTACTATAACAATAGCTTCATTAAATAGGTTATTAATTATTATCTGTTGAGAATATAAATTGATATTTAATTATCACACATAACCTAATAAAATTTATTCACTTGATACAGAATATTCTAAGAAGTAAAGACTGCTTTAAACTTAAAAAAATAGACAGTTTGAAGCATTTCCAAAGGTACAGAACAA
This sequence comes from Epiperipatus broadwayi, assembly GCA_028023455.1. Lineage (NCBI taxonomy): Eukaryota > Metazoa > Onychophora > Udeonychophora > Euonychophora > Peripatidae > Epiperipatus > Epiperipatus broadwayi. The sequence continues at coordinate 2,262,481 of JAQFVV010000136.1, read as the reverse complement.
CATTTCTATTGAAAATCAAAATATTAATTCTTGGAAATAAACTACAATTTTATTATTAAATGTTTCTAATTAATTTCCGCATTTTTATTTGACATATCTCAACTTAAAAAAAACATATAAAATACCTATATTCTAAAATGATAGTAAATATTAACTGATATGGAGAAACAATTTATGAGAGCAAAGATCCCCCCCCCCCAACTCCTTATCCAATCAAAATGTGAGCTTATATTTCTGCAAAGTAGAAGTGTGAAAATAATGAATGAAAAAAAAAAGATTACATAATTAATAGTTTGCAATTATATAGATTTTCTTTGGATTTCAGTGATGAGCTTTAATAAATGTGAATATACTGAAAACTGTTTACTGGACTTTAATTCCTAGTTATTCTTACTTTCTCATGTATATATATTTTTGGAAGACTTTTTAATGCAAATTTTAGAATATTTTTCCTTGGTCATATGACAAAGCTATATATATTTGATTTTATACATTTTTGTGTGATTTTGTAGACAAATAATTTCCATTCAGATTGACTACAACATCAGAAGAAAAAATAAGTTTCAAAGATCTAGAGACAACATCAATGGGCATTATTAAATAAGACTACATTTTGACTAGAAAGCAATAGTGCACTCGGGTTATTTAATTGTTCATCTTAGTATCTCCTGCTATACACTGGATATTTTACTGCTAGTAAAATAATAACCTGTTTTGATGTGGATCACCAGACTTCCCTTGGTTCATAGCAACTAACTGCTGGTTTGCAGGTTGAGACTGCATTTTCCAATAATTGTCACAAATACAATTACTAGGACTTTAGTAGGCCACTGCTTTCTGCTTGAATACTAACTAACTTTATTATTTGAATCCAGCTTTTACATATCCTCTCCCCTAAAGGTATAATTGAGATCAAATGTAAGCATTTTTGTTATTTAATCCTATTCGTTTTTCAATTATCATTACATTAATTGAATGCCTTTTTGTGTGATTTGTAAGTCCCTATTGTCAATTTCAAATTTATTTCCTGATGAATTGCTTGTCATTTATCTACTTTATAAAAACTCATAATAATTTAATCTTAATTGAAATCATTTAACTTTTATTTATTTTTTTCTTTAACACCAAATCACATTGGTTATTACAAATTTTTAAATAATTATAAATATTACATATTTCAAGAACTTTCAAATATTATTTACATATTTCTAATTTTACATTAATTTAAAACTTTTTTATTATAATTTTACAAATGAATACAAATATTAAGAGTATTCTTTTGTTGATTTATTATAATGGATTATTCAATTTTTTATACTAATATCAGCAGACAACAAAATAATTATTTGTGCACGCCCATTTTCTATATTTTTTTTTTTTTAAAAAACATTCATTCTTGAACCATACCTTAGTACATAGAACAAATTAAATAAACTACTTAGTTTTATTAAATGACCATTGTAATTCATTTAATAACCATTATTTTATTGGGGTGTCTTCTAATTTTTGGAAAGAAATGCTTATTGGTATTAGAAAACAAAAAAAAAAAAAATTTATATATATAACTCTCTGACTAAAATCGTATAGTCTAACCTTAGCTCGATTGACATAATTACTATGATTCGCTTTTTATATTTATATATTTCTTAATTTATTTCCAGCTAATAGCATGCCATAATTTATTAAGACTTTTGATTAGAAATATCAGAAAGCAAGATTATGTGAATGCTGTATCCATAGTATGTATGTTTTCATTCATGTACTATTTGTAAATTTTTTGGTTATTTTATAAATTATCAGATATCCTAAAATAGTTTGGTCTAATTTGTATAATTTTCCCACTATGATTTACCAAAAGATCAAAGAAATCTATGTTTGTCTCAACATTGAGAACAACCATCAAACTCCTAACTAAACTATATTGATACCTCCTCAGTAAATTGAATATACTTCTACAATATAATCATGATTTAGATATACAAAAGTAAATCAGGGATATCTACTAGTAGTAAGCTCTAAAAGATAAGTCATGAAATCATCTACTGACAGAATTGTGTATTCATCAAATCATCAAATCTGTTACATTTAGCAGACTAATATTAGTCCAAAAGCTCCCATCAGGTGTTGTCAATGCATCAATTCTCAAGATCCTATAAAAACTTCAAAATATTATATGATTCTCTGGAAACACAAAGCCACATTATATAACAAAAAGGCATATGAGAAGTGCCTGGCAATATACACAATCATAATTTCTCTAATAGTTCCATAAACTTTTTCCTAGATTTTCTTCAATCTATACTCTTATTGATTGCTTAAAGTTTATTTAGATATTATATACCATTTAACATCTTTTCTATCTCCAAATAAGTATTTATCATTATGCTACTATTTTACTATCTCACAGGCATTTAATGTTAAGGCATTTTATGACACCTTTTTATAACTGACATGCATTGAGGTTTACTTTTTCTTTCAGATGCTGATATTTTATGATCAAGTAACATTGTATTTTCCATTTAATGCTGCAAGATTCTATGATTTAAAAAAAAAATTACTTGCATTGAAGCTTGGCTATTTATTCAAAATATGCTTTTATTTCCACCTAAAAATTTGTCTCATGGCTTTTTCTCAAGATGCACTTTAAATTCAACTTCCAGCTGGCATCAGTCCTCTCTGGACACTCCTGTATGCTTACACTATTATTATTTTCATTCAATTCTTGGCTCACATTATGCTCATCTGTAATTACTTATACAAAATTAAAATAATTTTTCTTTACTATTAATTTGTGCTATAGCAACCTAATAATACCTGACTTTTTATTAAGCATTTAAATATTCTTTATTTATTTGCTTTTGTTGTCAATCTCTTTGAATATTCTATTTTATTTAGTTTCAAGAAGAATGTACATTTCAACTCTGATTGTCAAATCCTTTATCTTTGCAAAATTTCAGCAAATAAAAGTTTAATCCAGGGGTCCCCAACCCTATGCCCATGGGCACCACGGCGCCTGCAGACCATTTTATGTGTGCCTGCCACTATCCAAACACGATAAAAATTATTTATCTGATACAAATAACTTTACTTTTTAAATTTTTTTTTTTTTTATAAATTATTGTATTATATTATAATCAAATTGTAGGGCATACTATACTTTTATAGCGTAAAAATATAAATGCAATTATATATTAAAATTTTATTTTTGAAATAAATATTTTTTTGTACATTATATGTATTATTAACAATATCCAACTATAAATTTACATTGAAAAAATAAATAGTGCCCGCCACCTGGTTGAAAAAATAAATGGTGCCAGCCACCTGGCCGGTATTATAGAATGTGCTCTTAAGTGCAAAAAGGTTGGGGACCCCTGGTTTAATCAATTATCTTAATAGTAGTCAATTTTTATATTAGTCCAGGTATTTCTTTAGCAGCAATGGTGTTCATAATGATTAGGAAAATCATCTATCATTCTCAGTCATTGTTAATCTCTTCATACTGGATTAGACTCTTTTTTGAAACTACTTCTCTCTTTGATCCTATTTCAGTAACTGTATGTGGACATGGTAATCCATTAAGAGATCTGCCAGGAGTATTGCAATTTGGATGCTTTCAATTTTGGTCACTATATGATTGTTTTATAATTTTCAATTTTCATACAGAAACTCCAAGCGATCATGATAATGATCATTTCAGAACCGAGTAGAAAATGTTTAAATTTTTGGAAAGCCTAAACTATCACAAGATCTTCCTTCTCGATTACAGAATAATTAAGCTCAGATCCTTTGAATGCACAGCTAGTGAAATATAAAACTTAATGCTGTTGAGTATCAATAATTTGAAACAACACTCTACAACCCACTAATATCAATTTGGATATAGGGTTGTTGTATACTTAGCCTCATGTGGCCACTTGATGGCATTGTTGCTTGCAAAAATAATGAAATGTAACATTGGGCTGATAATTTTTTGCTTTCTGTTCTCCGACAATTTTTCCAAATATTTTTAAAAAATTTACAAACCAATATTATTTTCTACATTACATTTTTTAATTACATTATACATTTCAGCATATAGCGCTGGCATGTGCAGGGAGAGGGTCCAATGGTTTTGCTGATTCGAAGGATTGGCCAATACATGCACTTATCTGAGCAAACAAAGTTTTCAGCGCATGGTGCTGGATCATGTACGGGGGGGGGGGGCAAATGATGTTTTAGGCCCCATACATGTGCTAGTCTGAGCAAACCAAGATTATGATTTCCAAAACAATCTACAAAGACAGCCATTTTATTACTCTCATAGCTGTTCTGCAATTGTGCCTTTTCATGTGACTTATGTGAAATGGTTCTGGGATCTACCCTTTTGCAATTGTTTTCACCTTCCAAGATGTGTACGGAAATATGGTAATGGGCTTACAATTATTAGTATATAATAGTATGTCAGGTAACTTGTAAGATCGTTACTTATGGCTACTTGAATTCCATACACCCTCACATAGTACAGTAGCGATCTGTGAAATGTGTGCTATTTCCATAGTGACGTGAAGCAAATCAGTGGGCCCTAATATTTGTGTGCAATGCCATCTAGGCCTGCTAATGACTAAAATGAACAGAACTGTTCTATAGGCTGTAACTTGGGCCGCGTAAACAGCATATTTCTGTACTTTTGCAGAGAAACAACGCCATCAAGCGGCTACATTGGGACAAGTACACAAATACCTGATATACAAGGGCTATGAAAAATCAGGATATGCTAATGTAACCATTAGAACTTAGTTTTAATATAATTAAATTCTTGTTATATTTATTAGACCAATCCCATTGACAATCTTTACTAAAGCAAATCTTGTGAAAAATTCTCATAAAATTTATTGTAAAAATTGCATAGTCAATAAAAAGAATCACATTGTTAAAAATTTATGAATAGAAGCTAGTACATGTAATAGCCACACTAAATATATTTCAATTTTTTACATTTATCTAAATTTATAGAGATACAACCTGACTTCAAACATCAGGAGATAGACCAGCATATTTATAACTTTAAATAATATTTTCCTTAATATAATGTTAATGACCACTACACAACAATATTTGAAATAATTGGCTATATCATGAAGAACATAAGTTATTCCCAATAAATGGACATGGAATCAATGTGCAGACCAGACAATATTACATATAAAAAGTTAAACATTATAACAATAGTATAATTATAAAATATAATTGTCAGTCAAAATATAAATACAGAAATATTTTTAACTAATTGAAAGTGAACAAACAAACTCACCTACACACAATCTAATCCTCAGCAATCAGAAGAACTAACTATGAACAAATGAATCCGAATGATACAATTAAATCATTAACTTAAAAGTACTAACTTATTTAACACTTAGATTGTATTATTTTTATTGACAAAACTTTAGTTAACATGTATATCAATTAAAAAAAATAAAGCGAATTTTGATTTTAAAATGCAGCTAGAATATTTGTGAAAGCTTAATTGCGAATGGGTTTTTTTTATCAAAACATTCATTTCATAGTTTGTTCGAACAAATATACTTAAATAAACTTAAAATAGTTAGGACAAAGTCTAAACAGTTTGTTTTTTTAACAAAATATTCACTTTGTTAAGTTTGTTAGAAATAAATATATCAGATTCCAGGTGAACACAATAAATTAGCAGCTAGCTTTTCTTCTTTTACACACTCAGCATAATGAAGGTTCAATGTTGCTTGAATAAAGCGAAAATCCAAAATCACTGCTGTAAGAAAAATTGACTTTGTATAAGTTTTATTTCTTCATGTTTTTGAACATCCTGATCCAATTTTCTACCATGTTTGATCTTGTTCTTGACTTTAACACTTTTTTATTTTATTTATAAAATTTTCGAAAACAATTTAATTGATTAATTTTAAAAAACTTTAATTGCCTGAATTTTTTCTTGTTTTCCAATCTCATATCTAAACAGGCTTACTCTTTTTTTTTTCTTCTAATTTTTAATTGAGTTGTTTTGCAATTCATTCTTTGAAAAGTGAAAATGTAATATATTTTCTCTATTTCTAAATTTAAATATTTTTTTAACAACTATTACAACTTCTATATTATTTAGTATGATAATTAATAACTTATTTTAACATATATTTAATATTTTATCTTAAACATTTTTTTAAAAAACTTTGAATACTATATTTATTCACATCATCACAAATCCTAAAATCATCTCTCTCAACCATGTGGAAAATGATACAGCCAACACTAAAATGAATAAACCACAGGATAAGAAGGCAAATACCTTGTGTTGATGCATTATCGAAGTTTCCAAATAACTAAGAACCATGTCAAAAAAACATAGATATTACTATTATAGACACACAATAGCAAACCATTACAGAATAAATTAAAAAATCTGGGTTATTAAAGACTAATAAAATGGATGTTATGAATGGCCATCTAGTTATCCTACATTTGTTATTTGCTTTTTGGAATGCAAAGAACTTTCTACATTAGGGGAATGTACATTAATAAGTGATAAAATAGTGATAACATACAAGAAAAGAAAAAAATTAGGGCTAGTCTATAAAGAAGATCCAAAAATTTGACAGACAAAATCCTGGCAGGTGGATATGATTGGTGGCCAGAGATAAATAAGATATTGAAGAAGCAATTAGAAAATGTGAAGCCTGTCAATGGAATATCATGCATAACTAAATTTATTAGTTCCTATCAAAGAATACATATGGATCACATAGAATTACAAAAGCCATTTAATTCTAATAACATATGACGCATATTCTGGTTGGGCAAATTTTCAACTGATAAAGAATACCAGTTCTGAAAACATATTAAAGGAATTCAGTAAAATGTTTCTCATATCATGGTCAACAGTAAACTTTGATTAGGATCAATGAAATTTTGAGGATAAAATTAAAAAAAAAAAAGGAGGGTTCCACAAATATTATCATCAGGTTACCATTTCAGATCTAATGCACTGGCAGAAAGTTGTCCAGCATCTAAATTTATGAAGAAAAAACCAAGATTTAATGATATACATAACCACGTACAGAATCTTGTTCTATTACCATACAACATCGTCAATGATATTTGGAAAAAATTAATCAATACTGCTGATGGAAAAAAAAAACTAGCATAATGGAGAAAAAAGTTAAGAATAAATATAGAATATATAATATCAAAACTCCACCCTTTTATACTTTATAGCAAAATATATATTTATTTAATTGATTGGGAACAGTTGAAACTGTAATCAATTAAATAAATATATATTTTGCTATAAAGTGTAAAAGAGTGGAGTTTTGATATTATATGAATTAAGCAAAAATAAAGAAGAAGAGGAGGAAAAAGAGTCTTAAGGATTATATTATAATAAATATAGAGTTGATAAAATATAAGTTAAGAATAGTTTGAGAAATTATGGATGCAGAGGGAAATTAAATTAGTAATATCCTGAAATATCATTATAAAAACTAGAGATTGGAGGAGGATGAATTTATATACCAAATATTTACCCCCAAATTTGATAAAATAGATAGATCCATAAAATGAAAAGAATAAAGCTAAATCTCCTGAATTCATCCAAAAGAAAAACACCAGAAGGAAAAGAAAAACAAGATAAACCAGAAATAAAATTGAATCAACAATTTTAAAAAATTAAGAAATGATTAAAATAACTAATATTCAGTTTTCCATATTTCTGAAATGGAAAACAGATCAGCTATGTATATAGAAAGTTTTATGCTGACTGAAATTAATGTCAATTAATAATAGAATTAATCTGAAAAAAGCAATACATTTCAAATATATGAAAGTAAGAATAAAATACAATCACTCTAAAAAAAGTGCTTTTTATTGGAATTTTTGGAGAATTAAACAAAACTATCCAGATTAATTTTTGCTGGAAGTACCAAAGAAATTCTAGCAACTGAAATATACATTGTTAAAGCGGCATTATTTAGCTATCATCCAGTTTCAGCTACTATGTTCATAGTAATATCCTTTTTCCTACTTCAAACCCTCTCAGTCCACGTATATAAGCTTATAACAATTTGTTTTAATATGTAATAGCGTATATTTACGTATGTACACACATCTAATATCCATATTAATGTTTGTATGCATATAATGCTTAAGCAGTTATAAATTTAAAATTAATAAAATGGTATAATTTAAATTAAGTCGTGTGAACATTGCCGTGTTTGTGTAACCATCTACATATATATGCGAAAGAAGCCATAAAGCAATAGATTTAAAAAGCATTACAACTCTTTTAAATTAATATAAACTTGAATTATTCTCAGTTAAAAACTCTTTATTTAAATGCATTGGTATATAAATTTCAATTCCTGTGATAGTCTCACACACATATATAATAAAATGTTTACAAACTTAAACTCTTTTTAAAAAAATTATCTGTTTTTATAAAAAAGTTGTAAATTCTTAGAAAATCATCTGTAAGCAATCAATAACACTTGGGATTAAAATTTTAATGTCTTTTAAAAAATAAAAACTAAGAACAAGGAGTGACCTGTTTAACCGTCATTGTTTTAGCCAAGAAATGACCAAAGGTTTCATTTTTATGGATTTTAAATTATTGATGAACATTTTTGTAGAATGTTGTAAACAGGGCACTCAAGTTACCAATTTTTCTTGTATAAATCACCTTAAATTTTAAGTAGGGGGATTCCACTTTTTACAATTTGATATAGTAATTGCTGCCAGTCATTATGACAGACTGGAAAATGGAGCTTGGCAGGTAAGGCCATACCATTTGCCGGCTCTCCTTTCGAGAGATTGGTCTGAGGAGATGGAAGAATGAGGAGACCAGTAGATTGCCAAGAAGACATCAGGAAGGGATCAGCACAGCTGAGAATGATGGTCTACCCACAGAGAAGCCTCAGCAAAGATGCGGTAACAATTTTTTCTGCAGAGCTCTTTAAAATAATTCTAATAAATTATCTAAAAGTTACCAATCTATAATGTGCACAAACTTCTAAACTGTAATAATGTTCTAATAATTAAAGCTGATTTAAATCTGTAAAAAATAATTTAAATTTCTAATAAAATAATATCTGTAAACTTCCCTATTTTTTAAATTAAATTTTAAAACTCTAAATGCTTGTCAAATAATAACTTATTCAGTTACTATTCTGCTACTTGCTAATTTGCAGTCATACCTTTCTTATTTGTTTTATATGTTTATTTTACAATTTATGCTGTGCCCAATTCAGAATGGAGATTGATTATATGAATAAAATTTGAAGAGATAATTAGAGGTTCTCTCGTAATTCAGTAATTTTGTTCTTTAGCACACACACATAAATCTCTGCTCTGAAAACCTAAATATATTCGTTAAGCTATTATGTTTAGCTTATTATTATTGTTGCTGTTAGAATTGGGTTTGCAAGTTAATAAAGTAATTAGTTAATAAATGCAAGAATGAGTTATAAAGCATATTATATGTATTGTTTAAGTCCTAGGTATGCTTTAGTCCTCTTTTGAGTTATAGTATAAACTATGCAATTTGTTAATAAATTATATTAGTTTAAGTATCCCTTTTAGCATGTTTTAAGAATGCTAATTATGAACTGGCATATGGTAGTTTCGTGGAACGAAACTATAGAATTTTGCATACCCTATATTATTCATTAATACCACATTTAGCATGGCGAATGCGTCTTTAGGAAGCACATCCGTGCATTTATACCTTACTGTATGTTTCTTATATGAATGGGCTTCTGGTTTTAAGGACCACCCCACTATTCTTAGTTCGAACAGCTCTTCTTTAGAACTGGAACACGAGAATCCAGATTGTGTTATAAACTGCTCCGATACCGAACTATATGTTCAATTTATTCACAGCAAGTCGTACGGTCCATGGGAACCGAGTACTTGGTACTGAATCCCCTGAGTAACTACACATTCAAGATGCACACATCTCTAGTAATATATATAACGCCATAGTATCTGAAGTCATACTACAAAGCTCCAGTTCATCCCTCCATAATGTAATAAGATTTCAGCATTGATCTGAATATGTAGTCTGGTTTTGTACATATATAATCTGCATAGAGAGCCTATTGCAGCTCATTAAGTATTATTAAATGATCTTTTATTAAATGTTATGGTGATAAATCATCATTCTTGCACTGACTTAACCATCGCAAACCTAATAGGGAGGGCATAGTGCAATTAAGGCATGAATAGACTGTAGATTATTAAATTTTTAATAAACTCTTTTAACTATAGTGCATCAGATGAGATTCTGCTCTCAAACTTGCTCATCATTGTTAACCTGCATGTGTCATTCAATGCACTCATGTTTATTTAATTTATATTTAATAATTAAAATATATTAAACTATAATCACGGTGTTATGTATCATTTGTAATCCATCCCAAATCTTAATTAAATTTCTTAATACTAGCATTAATTATTGATATATGCATTGTTTAGCCAGCCATAGATGTGTGTGTTTGGTCAAATTATTAGTAATTTAATTAATTTTCCCAGAGACACTTGCTCCACCCTTTGCTACTGCCAGCACGCAAATTAAGAAACTCTGAGTGTAGCCTCATATATGTTATTCATAGGGTAGTAAGTCATGAGGGTTGGCGGAGGAAATGAGGTGCAATCTGATTCGAGGTCTCAAACCCTCATCTAGATCAGCCTTGGAGTAATTTTCCAAAACTCTGGATTTTGTTGCGTGAATGTACAAATATGACTGTTACATTGTATAGTCTTGATTTTTCCCTTCATTTCTATTTGTTATTCAAATTTTCATGTTTGTTCATCTATGTAATGAAGTTGTTTCTTTTTTCTGTATAATCTAAACATTAATTTATTTGGTGAAGTTCACCATAATCATAGTTCTTTTAAATTAATTATTGTTGCTGTTTTATTTGAACTGTAATGTAATTATGCGTGTATTTTTATTTAAATTAGTCCCTTTAAAAATATTCATATTTTCTCTTTTGTTTATTAATTTCTATGATTGAGAATAAACTATATCTCTTTGACCTTTCTTTTTCTGTCATCACTCACCATACACCTAGATTGATAGTCTGTTGGTCAAAGCTACAATCATTTTTTTTTTGTGGTCCCAATAAACAGATTTATATTCAGTGTTGTTTTTAGCATGCCTATATAAGTATTTATGCAGTGGTAATCTGATTGCAATATTAGCTCTAGATTCACCATAGTGTATAGCCATACAGCTTGACTGTTGCATGGAATCTGGTATACCATCTGTGATGTGTTCTTCTTTTGTAAATTTGTCTTTTACGCTGTTAATCAACCTATTAAGATGAGGGGGAGTGTGGAAACTAACTTTGAAAGTTGGTTCGCAGATCTTTTTTATTTTGTTTGTTAATCTTGGAATATAAAACATGCTAACCTATGGTTTATTTCCAATTTGTGTTTTAAAAGTTCGCTTTATATTTCTGTAGAATTGTTTGATAACATTCATCAGAACATTTTTACTATAACAACCTATAATACATAGATCTTTTACATATTCATCTATGTTATTTTTTCTATCTGTTTCATATTTACAAAGTATTAAATTTCTCTTAAAAAATGCTTTAAATCCTGCTAATTTGTGAGCTATTGATGTTTTAGAGTGTGGATGGATACCACCTCTAATTTCTAATGGTTTTACCATCATTTTATAATCCAACCTATTTTTATTTCTTTGGATTGCCAAGCTGTGTGTTAGTTTCACATTCGATAGTCCATGTTAAGGCTGATTCCTTTGCCAATAATTCTTGCTTCTGAATAGTTTGTTCGGGTGCACATACCAGAATATTATTAACATATTTATATATAATACACTGCTCTTTCTCTATGAATGTCAATATAATTTTGTATTCCACATTAGCTAATGTAAAGCAGCATATGATGCCACTGGTAGCAGTCCCATCGGCCATGCATTTTTCATTCTGTAAACTTTGCTGTTACATCTTTGTCAATCCAGTTAACACATCTATAGTTAAAGCACATTTATGAGAATTGTACCAACTATTCTACAGTAGATTTTTTATAATATTAATGGACAGACTCTGCAGGACAGAGCCATATAGCTCAGTGATATCTAGTGAGGCTAACTTATAGTCTTCTTAATATGTGTGTTGCTACGGATTGTACTAGTTTGAAGGATTTAACAATATATTTCCCAAAATCTAACTGGCATTTTAATCATTACACTATGGTTTTTGTGGCTCTGTAAAAGTATGTGCCTCCAAAGTCCACCATTAAATATAGTGGGTGGTTCTCTTTGTGTAGTTTTATACTAGAGAACATCCACAGAGATATGAAACAGCCAGATATATTTTTAAATACAGGTGAAGGATTCAGCCTTAACATGGACTATCAAATATAAAAATAATATACATAGCTTAAAGTATTTTTAGACATGGCATTCCAAAAAAATAAACATAGATTGGATTATAAAATGGTGGTAAAACCATTTGAAATTAGATGCATTATCGCTCTACAATCTAAACACCAATGGCTCATAAATTAATAGGATTTAAAGCATTTTTTAAAAGAAATTTAATGCTTTGTAAATATGAAGCAGAGAGAAAAACCAACACAGATGAATATGTAAAAGATTTAGGCACTGTAGATTATAGTCAAAATATTCTGATGAATGTTATCAAACAATGCTATAGAAATATAGAGCAAACTTTAAAACTGCAAGATGAAAATAAACCATGGGTTAGTACACCTTATATTCTTATTTTGTCATAGCTTTGACCCATAGAATATCAATCTAGTGAAAATGGAATGCAATAACAGAAAAAAAAAAAAGATCAAGAAGACATTGTTTATTGCTAATCATAGAAATGTAATAAACAAAAAAGAAAACAGCATCCAATTATCTAACAAATGGAATATTTAAATGAACTAATGTATGCATAATTACATTATAGTAAAAATAAAGCAGTAATAATAATTAATTTAAGAGAGTTATGACTATGGTCATCTTCACAGAAAATACACTAAGCTTTAGTTTATAAAGAAAAAAACCACTTTATTATGCTGATGAACAAACATATGTAAATTTGAATTGTATAGACTTATAATTTTAGTAAGCCTGTGGATTAAGTAAATCATCAAATATTGGGTCTGTTAATAGTTTTTCTAAGTATATTATATATTTAAATGATAATAGAATTATAGCTAATTATGATGATAAGAGAACTAGTTCACTCAAATGATATAAATCTACGCAGTGCATGTGTAGGAGTGATTCCTTAATTACTGTTAAAAATTCTAACACAGTGCTAGATAAATAAATAACTTGTTATATATATTTAACAAAGTTAGGTATTACAAAGCATTTAGAAAATAGTGATAACTAAGATAATTGTGTAACAAATCGCACACAGAATCTGATTTTTGATATCCCTAGTAAATAGTGGTAATCCTTTGAATAAATGTAAGCAATGATTTAGTCAGAAAACACTTGATGGCACTGCCAAACAATTAGAAAATATCAAATCAGTTAGAATTAAAAATGGAGTGGAACTAATTAAGGCAAAGATATTTTATGTCACCTATTTTGTTTTTGTTATATTTGAGAGAAATGGAGAGAGCAATAGAAAAACTAGGAAGAAGGATAGAGACACCATTAATAGATGGCAAGGGAGTGTAAATATTATCAGGTCTTTTATTTGATGATGATATCTTATTGTGCAAGAAAGCACTTGAAGATATGGAAGTTATGCTGAAGACATGTGCAAGGGTGGGTAAAGAGATGGAAATTAAATTTACTGAAAAAAAAATCAAAAATAATGATGATAAATGCTGCGGAAAGAGAAGAGAAAAATTTTTTATTGGGGGACATAAAGTTAAATGTGGTGAATAGGTATAATTATTTGAGAGTCAAAGTAATCAGAGAAATTGCCTGGATAAATGGGGGGAAAAATTGATAAATGAAGCAAAGAAAAAAAAAAAAAGAGACTGATAAATAAAGTAACAATGTTTTCATATAATAAATATAATGCAGCAAAAATTTATGGGAGTGGCAGTAGCAGAGTTAACTTATGGTAACAATGTGTTATGTGTTAGTCAAGGGATATACAAAGAGAAGTAAGAAGATATGCATTAGATGCAGATGTGTGGATGGCAAAAGAGGCAATTCAAGAAGAAATGGGATGATCAAGTTTTTATATGAGAGATGCAAAAAGCAAAATGAAAATGTTCGGTAGATTGCAATTTATGGATAGTAAGAGAATAACCAAAATAGTATTTGATTGGGTTACGAATAAAAGACAGGTAACAAGATGAATGAGAAAGGTAGCACAATATGCAGAAGATATGGATAAACTTTTTATCAGTATACTTGTAGAAAAGGTGAGATGATTTTGTTAGAAGGATTGCCGGGTGTTACAGTAGCGAAGAATGGGATAGAAGAATAGATGCATTAATAAAAAATAGTGAGTTGGAGAGATGGAGAGCTAGTATGGAGAGTAAAAAGAATTTAAATATATATAAAGTAAACAGAAAGTTGGGTGTGAGTTAATTTACGATAACAGCAAGGAAAATAGTTTACTGTGTTTAAGGCTTGAATAGGAATGTTAGCAACAAGGGAATATATATGTAAATGGAGAAATGTAAGTGATTTACTCTGCAAATTATGTAAGGAAGGCATGGAAAATATTAGGCATCTGTTAATTGAATGTAAATGCTTACAAGCAGAAAGGGTACAAATAATGAAATTGTGAGAAAATAAATATAAACAAAGTGATTATACAGAAAGTGGATTCTTGATTTTTATGCTGAGTTTTAAAAAAGATAAGGGGGATCTAGATATAAAGGTCATAGAATGAACAAAGACAATATTTGGAAATGAGATGAAGCAGGATAGAAAAGAATATGGGAAAAACTTAGGCTGGGTAATGGAGAGGGAAGATAAGGTGGCTAAGAAGTTTCTCCAGACATAGTGGCTGAGAGATTCCTGAGTTCAATAAAGGAGAAGCCATAGCAAATCACATCAATTTTGATTGGCTATTCATCAATCAACACAGCATTCATTCTGTGGAAATTTTAACTTGTTAATTAAGTTAATATGTTAAAGTTTTAGCATCCTATTGTTTGAATGCCTGACCAGCTATATATATCCAAATCATATTTGGCAGCGTTATATTTTAATAACTTCATCTATAGGTTAACTGCAGGTAGTTTTGAAATTTGGCATATCAAAGGAAACATGCATAACTTCTTTCAGAATTTAATCTAAATCAAACCATATATTAATGGAGAGTGTAAGAAGTATATCTATGAAAGAAGAGTTGAAATGGGTTGTACCATGATAACTAACCAAAATCAGAATTATATACTTCAAAAACTAACCATTTGGCGTTATTAAAAAAACAATTTGCATTTAAATCTATTATTCCAGAAAATTATGTAAAAAATATGATTACAGCTCTATTTTAAAAATTTATTTAAGAGCATATGTCTTATTGATAAGTAACAATTTTCGTATCACTAATTATATGTGATTAACAATATCCTTAAAATGAAATTTTGATAAAAAATAATTCATAATAATAATAATAATAATACTAACTAAAACAATAAATAAGTTAATATAATAATAGTAATCAAATAGTTTATTTGCTTGGGAGTTCATAAAAAGTTTGAGCATCAGAATAACAAAGCATGGTATAATTCAAGGACATGATCACTCAGTGCAATAACTAAAATAAAATATTTATACTGCAATCAGATAGCCATTAAAAAATTACTAATAAAAATTACAGTACTAATTAATTTTCAAACAAATATTTATTAGTTTTCTTTCTTTTTTTTTTTTTTTTTTAAATACACAAATATGCATAATTTGTTTATAAAAATATTATTAAACTTATCACTTCTCTATAAATCATGACTACAAAGTGTTACTTCACATTTTATTTTATTGAAAAATTTTATACCTAATAAAATAAATTTGAAATAAATATATAAGTTATCTAATTTCAAATAATGGAAAAAAAAAAAAAAACATCTTACTCTTGCTAGATTTATAATACAATAATTATCTTCAAAAATATAAGGGAGTTCAAATCACATTTATCAATATGGTCCTTGATCATTTGTTTTCTTTTGTAGTATTAGTAATCTGATAATTATTTAACACATTTTTTATGTTATTCTTAAAAATAAAATTAAATAAGACTTTGTTTCACATTAAATGGAAATAAGATATATATTATGCAATTTGAAATCAGTATGCTTATTGTTGAAAGCCACGAGAATTATAAAAAAATGTAAAAATAAGTATATGGCATGTTAGAATTGTGAAAAAGCTGGAGAAAATGTTTAACTTAGTTATTGATATTCTGGGAGTAGAAAACATAATGGTATAGATATATTAATCTTAAACTTAAACAATTTTATATATAGCATTTCAGTAAATGATAGATTGTTGGTGATTAGATTAAAACCACATCTAATAGATTTCTGATGGTTTCTCAAATATATATATATAAAATAGTAATGATGATGAAGTAGAAAATGTCATGAAAAAATAGAAAAAAAAAATCACTGGAATTTAAAAAGGGTAATGAAAGATTGGAATAATGTAACAAATCAAGGAGATGATAACAATGTTAGAGATCAAGACTTGGATGTGTGAAATCAGAGATGAAAGGCTGATAATTTTTTATAAAACAAACAATCTAGTAAATAATGGACATACAAGGATTTGCATTAGAAACTTTTAGATGATGTGATAATGAAAGTTTTAAATTATATTATATTTTGATTCAAAAAAGATTTAAAAACAATAGTAAAAGTATTATAAGCTGATACAGATTTAAATCATAATAGTATTAAAATTGGCATTACTTTTTAAAAGAATAAAACAACGAGAGAAGGGAAAAATGAGCAATTGATAAATTTAAAGATTAGAAAAAGCTTTTATAGAAAAAGTAAATTCAAATAAAAAATGGGAATTATTCAAAGAAAATTTTTCAAATGCAATAATAAAGTCAATAAATTATGAGAGAAATGGAAAAAAAAAAAACAACTTTAGATTAATAATGAGATGATAAATAAAATGATAGAAAAAGAGGGAAAAAATATGAATTCTATAGAAAAAAGTAGTATGGATAGAAACTTAATAGTAAAGAGACATTACACAAATAAAATTAAAAACTATAAAAAAAGTAATAATAGTGAAATAGAGGAATCACAAAGAAAATGTAATTTTGATTTAATGTACAGTAAAACAGACCAATTTGAATAAGAAAAGCAAGGGGCACAGAAATAAATAAGTAATTGGAGATATGAATAATAAATTATGTGTTGGTGCAGTAATAGTGTGACAAAAATAAAAACTAAAAGACTTTTAGATCAAAGCTTCAACTGTCATTTTAATGGTTAAATGTCACATTAACACCCAAGCAATAATCATTCAATTTTTTTTTTGTAAAGAAACTTTAATTTATTTGTAAGATGAGAAAAAATATAAAGCATTTTAAATGTAAACAATAATATTTAATTTATATTATTTTAAAAAATCAGGTAAATAAAAATGAAATGTTGCAAGTTAAGGAATCTAGGATTAAACATGCTTCTATGTAAAAAAGTTTTAATTTAGAAACATTATAAGGACAAGACAAATAAAGAGGCTCATATTTGTTTCATTGATTCTACAAATGCATTTGATATACTTAATTTAAAAAGAAAAATAAATTTTGGAAAAAGGTATATGAATGAGAGATATTTGTAAACAAAACTGGTGTTCTTACAGAAGATAATACAAGGCAAAAAAGATTCTCTCTTGATTTATTTAATATAAATTTAGATGATAAGTAAACAAAGGGTTAGTTATTTGAATGATGTAATGCTCAAGCACAAAAGTGAGATTAATCATTGATCAAGAAACTATTAGTTCTTAAATCCATTATTTTACTACTGCACTAAACCATACAAGGTATCATAGTTGTATCATAGTTTTGATAAAAATGGAATCAATAATGGGGATAGGAGGACTCATTGTATCAGATTTAGAATATTATGGCTGTATCTGCAGATAGTGAATGAGCTTTAAATGTTGTATAAAATTATTGGAGCTTGCAGAAAATTTATGATGAAAATCGA
The DNA here is from genome assembly GCA_028023455.1 of Epiperipatus broadwayi. NCBI lineage: Eukaryota > Metazoa > Onychophora > Udeonychophora > Euonychophora > Peripatidae > Epiperipatus > Epiperipatus broadwayi. The sequence continues at coordinate 2,244,343 of JAQFVV010000136.1, read as the reverse complement.
TGGAAATAAAATTAAAAGCAATGAAAAAAGATAGTTAGAAGAAAGTTTATGTGCATAAGCATTAAACAAGTAATTATAAACCAGGTTAATGCTCTAAAATATTTGAGAAATTTATTAATTATAGAAATAGCAGTAATGTAACTAAAATTATCCCAAATTCAAAATTAAACAAGACTAGTCAAAGAAAAAAAAAGCCTGTATAGCACAACCAATGGTTTCCTGCCAAAATAAAATTTTCAAGTGCAAAGAAGAAGAAAAACACACACACACACACATTCAACAAATATATATTAACTATACTTCCCACAATTTCCAATTACATCCCACATACCTTTAATATTAAAAGAACTCTTAAGCAAATTAATTGCTTCAGAATCATAAATTTTTATTAATAAAGATTCTTTAACTTTTTTTACTTCATTTCTTTCAAAGAAGACAACTTTAGCTTCATCAAATATGGTCTATATTGCTTTCATGGATTTATAAAGCAGAACTAAGAAATTTATTTTTAATCCTATTTTTATGAACTTTTATTCTTTCATTTAAGTTCAACTAATCTGCCTTTCATACAACTTTTTACAAAAATAAGAGATAATATATATATATATACAACATATATATATATATCTTACCAGGAATAATATTTCTACCAATATATATATATATTGAATGAGAACTGAAATTATTGCATAACCAATTAAAATTACAGGCAAAAAGGAAACTGCTAAATATTTTATTTCAAGGATTAGCTTTATATGAAAGAGAAATGTAAATAATTAGAAAAAATGAGGAGAAAGATAAGAGACTTTGAAGATCAGCATCTGAAGGATAATAAATAAGTTGAAAAGAGTAAATGAAAAAAAAATTATAAAAACATCCTGAAAGGTATGAAGAAAATAGGTAAAAAAAAATAGGGAAAAAAGTTGATTGATAATTATAAAAAAGAAAATAACTATCAATATTTGAGGAGACCAAATGACAGAAGAACTTGAAGAAGGGAATCCAGTTTAGTGAAGAAATTCTCTTTTGGCAGATAACTGGTGTGTTATTCATAAAATAATCTGATTATTCCACACAACTAACTGTCTTCAATATACTCAAAATCCAATCAAATTAAGTAAATTTTTTTAGCAAACTGAAAACCATTGTTTGAGCAATCAATTTAATATTAAAAAATAAAGTTCCAAATCCCATTTTTTTTATAAAAACTTTTTTCTATTTTTTTACTTAATAAACCATCTAAATTATAAAAATTAAAGATTATTCCATTTCAATCATTACCATGCTTTTATCCAAGGGTATATATACACAAATATATTTATAGTCAAACTAAAAATTATACAAACAAGATGTGAAACAAAGTGATCAATATAAGAATGCTAAACAGAGTATGTAAAATTGGATTTTTTTTTTTAAGATTCAGAGGAGATTGGAGAAACAAATTTGTAATAGAACTTGTGCAACAGATGGAAAGAGCAAAAAAAAAACTATTACATTATGAATAAACTAGGATTTTTATATAATATACTATCTATTATTTCATTCAACTTATAAATGCTTTCACATATATATTTTCCCATAGCTGTATTATTAATAAAACAAAAAATCTAACTCCATATACACTTATGTAATACTCTAAATAATATCATTATAAATACATAAATATGCAAAATATTATATACATTAATACTTATTAGTATATAAAAAAAAAAAGTTATTTTTTAATGTAGGTTTGCATTTCTGAATAAGATATGCTCACACTTATTCTAGTTTATGATAAAGCATTTGCATTTTTTAAAAATATATATTTCTATAAAGAATTTTTTTTTTAAAAAAAATTATAAAAAAATTAGTAGCTTAAAATTTAAATAAATACTTAACATTTGATCAATCTACAAGTCCATAAATGAAATTGGTAATACAAATAATTGGAACTCTAATATTAGAAATAAATTCTTGTTCAACACAGATAATAAATTTCATAAAAATACTATGTAACAATAAATTCTATTAATTGAATATAATAACATTATAAAAAAAGAATTAAAAAAAAACAAGGTTTTGAAAAGCAATAGTAAAATTTGTAAATTACAATTTTATTACTAATAAATCAATAAATACAAGAGTGTGCAATCATTCATTTTGTAATTCGTATAATACATGCACTGTGTATATACAATAATATTAGAAATATTAATCTAACATATTTCTATTTTCCTTTGCCAAAATACATACATTATTGTTTAAAAGTTTTAGTAACTTTTAAAATTATTTTGAAGTTTTGGAAATTATATAATAATGTAAAATTATGATGCAGCTCTATTATTAAGATGTTCTAACAAAAGGTTTGAGGAGATGATAAGAAAAAATGACTATGAATGTTAATCATACGTTATCACTAAGTCTATTGTATCACATTATCTAGTTATCTCATCTGCCCTTGGATAAAGAATTTAGTGCTGAACATACAAACATTATAATGTTCACTGATACTGTAAATATAAATATAGGTTATTTTAAAAAAAAAAGAAATTAATCTTTCAAAGAATTTTAAATAGTATCTGGGCAAAATAGTTCCAGGGTTATTTACATTTTTAGGTATCAAAATATAGAACAACATAATTAAAAATGGTGGAGAATAGATTTAAAAAAAAATGGCAACTAATAAATCTCTTAAACAAAATTTTTTAAAAATTCATATTATTTCTCTGCACTAATCTTGATTATTCAAAAGACTAGAACAGCACTCTACTTTAGTGCTACCTACTCTAAACTTGAATAATCCATGAATACCAGATATATTTAAATCCCCATCCTCAGACTGGTTTCTAGTTTTTGCCTTTATCAATGAGATTTGGAAAGAATGTAGATAAGCATCCAGAAACCACATTTAATTTTCTTTTACCTATCAAACTAAAAATTTTTAAATTCAAATTATTTTGAATCCAAGTCAATTTTCTTAAGCAGTTATATAGATCTGAATCCAGTTTAGTAACTATATATTTTAGTATCTATATCAAAATCTATTATACGTAAATTTTAAATACAGTTAACTATCAGTAAAATATGTTGTTAAAAAGATCTCACAAAAAACATGCATTAACATTTATATAATGTATATACTATATTATATATTTTTAATTCATATGAATTTTATATTTTTAACTGACAGATAAAATAAAATTACAGGTGACAACTGTATGCCTAATTGCATTCCTTCTAATTATGAACTCCAAACTTCATTGACAAAGGCAAAATACAAAAACTGGTCTAAGGATGGGATTTAAATATACCTGATATTCAAGCTTACAGTCGATGCATATATGGTCTAAAAAATTTTTTGTTAATAGCTTCAACTCCAATATATACATATTTAAAAACTCTCAAAAATGCATTGGTACATTATATATGCATGTTTAATAAGATTACCAACCATATTAGTATTAAAATGTGGACCATTTGAAACAGCTCAATATAAAATATTTGTACATATATATATATGTCCAATTAAGTTCTTTATCTGAAGGTAAATTGGAGTAATTAAATAATATAGCACTATAACTAAATGATAATACTTGATCATCACTATTAGTAGTTTGCCATTGCTTACCCATCTCCTAAGTATAGTTTATTTTAGCATCTCAAATCTAGAGTTACATTTGAAGCTTTTTGTATCAAAATATCCTATATGTTTATTAAAATCCAATTACTTCAATTTTATTCTACTCTTTTAATTTTAATCATATTTGAATAAAATAAATTTTTAATTTTTGGAAAGGAACCCATTATTTTAAAATCCACTTTAAATAGATTAAAAAATATATCTTTTTCTTTTTTTGTAGTAAGATATCTATCTACTTAGTGACAAGTTAAGATGACTAGACAATGACAAAACAATAATACTTAATCATTATCAATTGCTATTATTCATCCATAACACAACTGATTCTATTATCTCTTTATTAGTTGATGCTTATATTTAGAAAATAAACTAAAATTATTTTGTATAATCTTTTTTTAAAAATTAGTATTCAAGCACAATCAAAATAAAACATGATTCCCCCCTCAAACCTATAAGTTTTAAAAATATACTATATATATCAGAATTAAAATAAATAAATGCAGTTCTAAAGTAAATGCATTGAAATTGGCATTTAGATTGCAGAATATAAATAAAGTACATTACTCTAAGGTATAGGTAATGCTAGTGATGACTAATGCATTCATTTACGAAAGAAGAGATTAAAATTTGAACTCCTGATCCCATTTTCTACATAATAATTGATAAAAATATGTACATGTATGATATTTAATATTTTAAATTGCTGTTAAATCTTTTAAAAAGATTCTATGCAAATTTTTTATTAATTTTAAACTTGATACTCATCATGCAACTTATGTAAGATTTCCTAAAGCTGGTGAAAAGTTAATCTCAACAGAATAAATGACAAGAAATTAAGTTGTCTTCAAAAACATATGTTTCTATATATCAAAATAATCAAATAGATGATTTTAGATATTATGACATAATGTTTTTAGGATATATATGATGCAATAATCATATCTTTACAAATGTATCCATATATAATTAGATAAAATGGGAAATGAATCTGCTAAATACATGCAGAGAGCCTTTGCAAAATTCTTTGACTTAATATCATTTTTATAAACATTAGTCCACTCCTAAGACTCAAGTAATAATAAATAATTTAAAGTCAAAATTAAAAAAAGTTCTGAAATTTTAATGCACTTTTAAATATAAAAATCATGAATTAAGTAAAAATAAATATTATTGTTCAATAATTAATGAAATTTCATTTTAAAAAATGAGCTAAAAAATAAAATTTAATTTTCAAAATATAAAATTATTCTTCCAGTATCCCACTTACAAAAAAAAAAACCTCATAAATAGCATCAAACAATTTATCTAAGTCACAATTCAAGGAAAAAAAATATTATTTTTAAAATTTATTAGTGATGAAAAAAAAAAAATAGGCCATTAGCTTAGGCATTTTAATATAAAAATTTCAGTTTAAACTCAAATTATTTTCAAAATAACTAAAGACATTATAGTTATTTTTTAAAATGTGTTCATTAATTGATAATTTAATAATTTTTATTAAAACAATAATTTATTTTAAATAATTAATAAATTGTTTATACAATTATTTTTTGAATTTATATATTATAAAATAATATTCAAGGTGAATGTTATCTAGCTCTTATTTTTGATCAAAAATATTCAAATTTTAAAATTAGAAAAATATTACTTACCAATTCACTTACCATTCCACTGTCCAGTGAACCTGCACTTCCACGACGAACAGATAATCCTGCTAAGTATTTTATAAAAGTATTAATTTATATTATCTATGAAGGCATTTTATATTTTATTCATTTTAGAATATATTATATCAACATTAATTTTTAAAATAATATTTACTATTTTTAAATAATATAGTTATTTATTATTTTGGGGAAAAAACTTTGACAGATCATTTCTGAAACAACAATATAAAAACAAAAACAATCAAAGATTTTCCCTTATATTACTATTTACAATAATATCACTATTTGTTTTTAAGTAATAATACAAAGAGGGTATATATATATAAATCTAAGAACTTTTTAATTAATATTGTACTTTAGATTTTTCATTCACTCATCATTCTCCATTATTGACATCTGTACATTTGTTAGTAAATATTTCCATTTGGTGGATAAAATCATTATCAGTTTCATCTATTACAATCTCATATAAATGATTATAGCCTTTCTAATACAAGGGGGGAAAAAAAGTCAAAAGTGATTTTTGCAATGATTATAAAAAAAAGCAATCCCTGATACATAAATGCATTCAATATCACATCCTGTTCTTTTAGTCTATTTTGTTTTTTGATATGTTGCAATAATGTATTTTAGCTTCTGAAAAAAATTTTAATTTCTGAAAGACTTCAATATTTTGCCTAACTGTATTCAAACTTTAGCCATATTTTCTCAATAGAAGCAACTAATGTTCAAGTTCATCATAAAATGCTTTAGAGAAGACAATTTTATAATAATAGATGCTTAAAATATATCAGAAAACCATATTATGCACAGTTCACTTACAAACTAAATTAGAAATAGACAAAAATATCACCAAAAATTGAGAATTAATATAAAATTTATATTTAAAAATGAAAAAATCCCTAGAAAAGACTCGTTGCCACTTTAAAAAAAAATAGATTGCTCACATTACAAGATAAAGTTGCTGGCTCTATCACTTAAACAATGTCTATTTTATAACAATGTTTAAATATTGATGTTGCAGGAGTAGGAATGTGAAGTTTGTTTCCAATTCTAACAAATAAATTATACCACATAAAATATATATCAATTACCATTGTATTAAAAATAAATAATATAAAAATGTTGTAAGCTAAAGATTAAACAAATAAACCAAGATAAATCATTGGTTTTTCCACCATATTGCATAAGCTATATCATATTATACATGTATTTTTTTTTTTTACAGGCACACACAAGCATTTATCCATGCTGTTTTTTTCAGTTAGCTTGTGTGAATGTTTAATGTTAACCCTACTATAGAATTTTTTTAAACATTGAAGTTACATGCAAAATCTTTATACTTAAATATATTTAAATTATTTCCTGTTCAATTAATCTCTCCATCTTAACTCAAAGTGCAATTTTAGATCATTCTTTAGTATTTAATTAAAAAGTTTTGTTATGCATGAGTTGAATAAAAATGAAGTATTTTACATATTCTTAAGGCCAACCAATCCAACTATATTCTATCGCTACATAAATCCCATGACTGATAGAAGATCAACATTTTTTATAATAAACTATACATCCAGTCTTTACTCATAGCTTTTCACAAAGTTGAAGATGATTTATTTTTTTTGAACAATCAGATATAACATAAAATAGCCACTACTCATTATTGACTAATTTTGTGCTTAAGGTTATATATTTATAGATAGTATATAATATTTAAAAAATTATAATCAATATTAGTCTTAGATAAGACTTGTACTTCTATAAATGTATAAAATTGATTATTATAAATAAGATATATTGTTCAAAATAATCAAATATTAATTAATAATATATAGTGTTAATTTCAAAAAGTTAAAAATAATATAAATGTTTTGATTTTTTTTATCTTAGGAAGCAGTTATTCTGAACAATCACTTTTCAATAAATAAATAAAAGATTATTGAACACTCTTTATTAGATTAGAAAGAGACAGACTTTAAATTTAATCCAGTTTAAATATAACTATAATATTTTTTATATGGTAAATGATAATTTCTATTTTTTAATCTTTCATTGCATTCCATTCATGTTTCACAATTTTATATTTTCTAAAAATTAGGATTAACTCTCACTCTTTTATTTGTTTGCAATTATATGTTTGAAATGTAAGAACGAACAGTGATTATAATTTCTAAAACATTTAAGAAGCATATATACTTTCTGACATAATTAATATATAATAAGAAAATCTGCGAAATCTTATTTTTATTTTATTTTTATAATGGTAATAATTTAAGTTGTAATTTCAACATAATCCATCTGTTAATTTTATTATTAGTTTAAATATCCAACATAAATAATTGACTACCAAGAAATTAAATTACTATTCCAGAAAAAATGGATAAAAGTAATTATCCTAATGCTGGCTGCCAAACGAATAGGTTCATCAAATTAAGGAGTCCATAGAGTCATATATTCATTTGTTTCACATTGAAAAATAAAGATTACATTATCAATATAGGCCACTATAATATCTACTTCCTTTACATTTGAAATCCTTCACAAAGTACAACCATATTCTTCACAAGTTTACTTATAAATATCAAAAATAAATAATGGAAATCCTTATCATTAGTGAAGAAAAAACATTTAATGAATAAAATAAAATAAAAAATAGAGATTTTTTAATGCAAAAAGCACAAAAAATCAATCGAGATTTGACAATATCTAACCACAAAAACTAAAAATTACTTTTCAACAAACTTGACTTCATATCAAAAAAAATCCCATTTATCATAAATGTGATTGATAGTTTCGTCTTTAAATTTAAAAAACAAAAAACATGTATACAATTGAATTTTAATAACATGAACAAAAAATTTCTTTAAGGAAACTTTTGTTATGAAAGTAAAAAAACATTCAATTTATTTATACATGTAAATGATGTATGAGCTCATTCAAGCTCCTAATATTCAAATGATAGAATAAAATGTATTGAGATGATGGACAGCAATGGCAAACTATAACCAAAATGATTGTTTCACTAGTACATAATATCCTTTTGCTAATTTTGAAGCAGCGAATCTCTATATTTATAAATTACTGTATTCGTATTAAGCCTGGATTTTTGTATTATTTTCAAAAGTGTTATTTTATTAAAGTTGAGTTTATGAATCGCAGGAGTAAATTTATGCTCAGCTAAGTTTAAACAGTTAACATGAAGAATATCCTTTACATTTAAAATTTCCTATGTTCAAATAGATATGTGCCAAGATTATGTACTTTTGGAATGCTTAATAATATGCCTTTTTATATTTCATGCTTTGTAGCAAATGAATTTTGATCTCAGAACTTATGAACAAGCTAGTTAAAATGATGCGTTTATTGTCAGAGATAAAAAAAAAAAAGACAAAATTATTGAGAGCAAAGAGACAACATGAATGGGTTGTGATGAAAAAGTGAAGAATGTACAAAAATGTATTATTTTAAAAACAGTAATATGTATAATAGGATAAATATTTTTTTGGATCCAAGAACAAAGACAATTTATAAGTAGGACTCCTATATAAATGATAAAACTGGTGATAAGATGTAAAGCAGTTACAAAAGATCTGATCTTTATTCATGTACACTTGCCTTCTAATGACTACAATACATGAATAAATAATTGAAACAAAATACAAAAGCTGTGATAATAGGCAATTGGGACAAAAATAGATTGGGAATTAAAATAAAATATGATAATTATAGCTAAAAAATTGATAACTTTTTGTAAACAAAAAAAAAAAAAAAACAACAGCATGGTAATAATAATGAACACATGGAAAGGTCTCAGCGATAGTTTAAGAAACAGCGTAAAAAATACACATGCATATTTTGGAGCTGTTATAAATTTGGATCACAATTATAGTGGTGATAGATCTGAGATTATCTTTTAAAAGAAAATGAAGAGCTGAGACAAAAAGGAAATAGAGTATTGATAAGTTGAGAGGGAACATTATATATATAATTTGATTTAGTGAATAATAAAATATAACAATAATAAAATTAAAAAAAACAGTAGACAGATTAATAAATTAAATTTACATAAAAGATGAGAATTACTCAATAATAAAGATAATATTTATAAAATATATACATATCCTGAGGCAATGAATTAAATGACAGAGAAAAGAATATAAAATGTAAAAATTCCATAGGCAATAAATGTATATATAAAAGGTTTAAGAGTAAATGAGAAGTGAACAATAATGTAGGGAGACAGAGAAATTATAAGAAGTATATATAGAAGGGGAAAAAACAATTTGGAGGAAAAAGCAGGATTACAAGAATGAAACAATAGTCATCATTTAAAGAAAAAATGGATGAAGTGAAAAGATGGGGAAAATATATAATACTTCATATAACAGAAGCAAGGCTCAATCTTTATTAATTGGAGAAACAAATCTAATTAGATAACAATAAATTAAATTATAGAGGGGGCAGGTGTAAAGACTTTGAACTTAAATAAAGAAATATCAAAGCATAGAGAAATGAAGTGATTCTAATTAATAAGATATTATAATGTCATCGATGTCTTAGAACAGGGGTCCCCAACCTTTTTGCATTTAGGAGCACATTCTATAATACCGCCCAGGTGGCGGGCACCATTTATGTTTTCAACCAGGTGGCGGGCATCATTTATTTTTTCAATGTAAATTTATAGTTGAATATTGTTAATAATACACATAATGTACAAAAAAATATTTATTTCAAAAATAAAATTTTAACCTATAATTAACGTTTATATTTTTACGCTGTAAAAGTATAGTATGCCCTACAATTTGAATACAATATAATACAATAATTTATAAGAAATTTTAAAAATTAAATTTATTTGTATCAGATCAATAATTTTTTAGCATGTTTGGATAGCCGCGGGCACACGTAAAATGGTCTGCGGGCGCCATGGTGCCCACGGGCATAGGGTTGGGGACCCCTGTCTTAGAAGAATTGCTGTTAGATTTCTCTTGACATTTGTTATTCAGTACACACAATGGAATATGAAATTTTAGAATAATAAGTTTAATCTGAAATGCAAGTAAAATATTGTTGAGAGTCTAGTATAGATATATTTTCAACTAATTATAAATGTTTTGATCTGAAGAGCAACTTAGGTAGAGAAATATATGACATTGAAGTTACAAGAACTGTAGTTGAATAGGATATAAATATCTTGAAAAAATATTTAATATAAAGAATAGCTTTAAAAAAACATGCTTATAGAAAATTAGTATCTGAATCAGAAAATATTTATGAGATTTAAAGGTCTTCTTACAAATAAAATAAATGTAGAGTAATAATGTTTGTATATCTTTTATTTTGTTTAATTACACTTATATGACTTGTTTTATGATAAAATTGATTGAATCAGACTTGCTAATAATATGGAAATATTTTCAGATGATAAGAATAAGTTTAAATGTTACATAACATTGATAAAATTTATACAAGGCTTGGAATAAAATAAAATAAAAAATAGATGATGAGATGAAATATAAAAAACTGAATACTTGATAGAAAATTATACACCAGGTTAATGACTTTAACTATTTGGATAAGTCACATAATTATAGAACAATGATAAAAAAAATTTCAAAAGTTAATAGATTATTTTAATAATTTATTAAAAGTAGATTTAAGAAAGACAATTGTTAAATATTTCATCTAGATTATAACTTTATATAAAGCAGAGACTTAGAATATTAAAAACAATACTTTGAGTCGTTAAAGACATGGTTTTGGGGGAGAATGAAAGCAGTATGCAACTGTTGAAAAGAATAAATAAAAAAAAGAATTATTTACTTAAGAAAAATGATAATTTGATTTGGACATTTATTTATAAAAAATATCTAAGAAGAGATTATATAAAATAAAAAAAAACAAAGATAGATTAAAAAAAAAAAAAAAAAAAGTTGACTAATGACCTTAAGAAGAGAGTACCTATGAGAACTTGAGGAGTAGAACAAATAATAGAAAAGACAGAGAAAAAGATTTGGTTTGGTGTAAAAAAAAATTGCTTTTTGACAGATAACTAAAGATGAAAATGAATCAATAAAGCAAACAAATTCAACAGACTCCTTAGAAAACAAATCTATTATAAATTTGTAAGATAAGATATTTGTATGTGATAATTTTTTTTTAGAATCATTGTGAAAATAATTTAAATAATAGTACATTAACATGAAAAAAAAATCATTTGCCCAATTTATATTTTAATTTTTGAAAATGTTCTATGAGATTTAGAGTAGTGGTGATATTGAAGATTCTAGAGCTCAAAATTCCACAGATCACAGCTCGATCTCTGTCTGATAAACATTTGAGCAATAAACTATTTGATTATTTATTTCTAGAAATAAAAGTACTTCACAAATTACAGTAAATTACCATAATGAATAGTTTTTATAAAACTTTTCTTGATTCAAAAATGTTACGATTCTTTAAAAAAAAAAACTATTTAAACTCAGTTTTATAAAAATATCCAGTGAATCAGCATTGCTGAATAAAAAGGATTTCTGCCACTTTAACCAAAATAAAACAAATTAATTCTTATATTGAAATTATAAACATAAAGTTTTATGTTTCAGTTACAATAGGCTACAAAGTATGAATTTTTTTTATTTGATACAAAAATACCCATTTTATTATTTATTACCGTTACCATCTTATATTTTATGATTAATTTATGGCCAATTTTCTTCTCACATAAAAAAAAAATAAATCTGCTTCTTTGTTGTGTATTTATTATTATAGTAGAGAATGATGTGAAGATAAAAATAATGTGAACAAATATTATTTATATAAATTAATATTATGTCTCTTCTGCCTTTTATCTTAGAATAGTTTTTCAAAATAAATTTAAAAAGTGCAAAATAATATTTTACTTCATTAAAGGAAATGCATTCATTTACTTTGTTCATGAATATCCAAAAGTGAGTTTGATAATGCTGATCGTTTAAGTCCTGTGATGTCAACAGGCAATTTTCCTTCCTTTCCATCAGTTGACAAAGTTTCTTCCATGTCAACTAATCCAGAATCTCGATTTTCAGCTGTTCTGTTTCTTGCTAATTGCTGTCTTTCCAACTCTCCTTCAATCCTAAGATTTTCCATTTCGTCCATCTAATAATATATTACATAATATCATATTTAAAAATTGATAAGGGGGATAAAAATATCAAATATATCTGTAATTGTGAATATTTTACATCAAAATTATATTATTAGCGAAAAAAAATTTTTTCTATTAAAAAAAAGTCTACCAATATTGCAATAATACTTTATTTGATTTGAATGGAGAACAATTTTTAAAATGTTTTTAAAAAATTTTTCCAATGTATAAGCATTAAAAAAATATTAAATCATATTATTAAATTTAAAAATTTTATTTTCATGGTTAATTCTTATTATTTTGAAGTTCATTTCAGACAATAGTTGACTAAAGTAAAAAAAAAAAAATTGACTGAAAATAAATGTCAAAAGCACAGATTGATATATATTTGAAAAACATTTTTTAAACAAAAAAAAAAGAAAAATATCAAAGAAGAATTTATATGATCAATAAATGAATAGCACACATAAGATAATACTATGAAGATGATATAGCAGGACAAAATAATAAAATTATTTTATATTTTTAGTAATATTTATATTATGTAAAACTATATAAAAAAAAAAAAAAAACCTCGTAAATGGACTCTTTCAGGTCTTCCACGAACTTGGACCGATCGTGTTCATTCCTAGCATTGAAGGTGATCATAAGTTTGTTATCAACTTTGTTAATCAGATGAATACCATGAGGACAATCTGGAATAGATTTGTGAACACATTAGTTATTTACTTGTATCATAGAAAAAATAACAACGATAAGACTTAAAATTTTAAAAAAAGTCAGACAAAATTCCACAAAGTTAAAAAATTCACAACAAAATGTGTTCAAGTGTTCACTTATGTATATAAAGCATCAGAATATCTCTATATGCTCAATATCACCAAATGCAATAAAACTGAAAAATCATCTTATTACTGACACCATTAGAATATTTACTATGATGTATTATTGATTTAACCTATTCAATCAATGGTAGATTAACACACTTCATAACTTACAAATAACAAAATCAGCTTCAAATATTTGATCATTTAGAAAGTATTTTGTTACTGATAATAGTTATTATCTAAGCTGCTTTTCAATGTAGCTAAGTATACCAATGTCTTATCTTTTAAAGTCATTAATCTTGTGTTTAGATTTGTAGAGGTCCCTACTGTCGCATTTTAGGTGCATAGTCTTACGATTATAGCCTTAATATATATTACTTACATAATGAGTATGCGCTTTACAAATTATTAATTAAAACATATTTAAAAGAGACATTCTGTGTTGAGCACTTTTTCTTTTCTTTGCTTGTAATACATATAATATTAATTCCATTCCGTTTTTGCCACCTACTGTAAGTTTGAGTTTTGAAAAGCATATGATATTAATTTTGTTTTATATATGTGACACTGACCAGTAACATCTTCTGTTTTTGAATTTCTAAATTTTTAACCAGTTTTCAGTGATTTTTAGACTATTTATTTTTTTATCCAAAATCAAAGTTAACAGGTTTTTTTACAGATGTTTATTAGTTAAATATTTCTGAGTTACATGTTCAACATAAAGACAGCAGGAACTTGTAGTTGATCATTATCTTTGAAAAGAAAGATCAGATATTGAAAGACCATATGTAAATTAAATTGTACATATAAAAATTTTATTTTAAAAAATGATAATTATAAAACCTGTATTTCGAAATTCTCACTTCACAGAGTTTACAATTTATTTATCAGCAAATTAATTTTTTTTTTTTATAAATATTACAAACCCATATAAAATATAACATGAATAAAATACTAAGCTTCTTTTAAGAAAGGCTAGAAATTAATTTAGCAATAAGTTTGATACTATTATCTGGTACCTACTGATTAATCATATTTCCAAAAAATTATTCAAAAATGCATGATGTGAAGAAATTTACTGTTATTAAACTCATATATATATATATATACACACACACAAAACTATATCCTTTAATATTATATTTTTCATTTACTAAAACAAAGCATTGTATAACACTTCTAGTTTACATATATTAGCAATAACAGCAGTAATCCACTCCACATTATTCCAGAACCATCTATGCAAGCATAGATACCAATGGAAATCTACTGTTTCTTATTTGTGCATAGAACATTTTCAAGTGGTGTGGAATGGACTAATGCTGTAAAAAAAGTTTTTCATTTATGTAGACAAATATTTATTCAGGCTACAGTATGCAAGTATTTACATCATCACCATTTGCAAGTACTCACAAATGAGTAGGACTATTCTAACTTTAGAAAGATTAAAAAAATAAAAATAGAATTTAAAGATTAAAGTTAGGAGGGAAAAACAATATTGGAGTCAGAATTACTGCACACGTAACTAAGGAATGAAAATATGGTTGCATAATTACATAATCCAACTGTCACAGTTAGAGCAAAGAGACGACTAATGGCATGAGAAGCTCATGATAACTGAGTTAATAAGATATTACAATAAAACAAAGTAGGAGAAAAATAATGATGATTAATTCAGTATTAATAACAATCATTAAGAGTGATAATTCTTACTTGATTTATATATCTCCCTACTATACATATTTTCAAAATCAAATACACCTGGCTCTCGTTTTATGTGGACTATTTTAATGCAATTTTGAAGTTATGCGATTCATGTTTCTTCTTAATATTTCACTATATTTATTAGATATCAAGAAATTTAAATTATTAATAACTAATTTTGACTTGAAATACTTTTTTTTTTTTCAAAAATATAACGTTATATTAGCAGCTAACGTGAATATGGCCTGAAACTATATTTAGAATAAATAACCTACTTATACTAATGAGTAAATAATAATAATAGATTTATACTTAATATATAAAAATATCGCAATAAATATTCAAAAATTTTAAACTTTTAAAATGTATTTTGTTAGATACAACAGAAATAAATAATGTAGATTTTTAAAATAAATAACGAAGATTTTATTGATTTTATAAACTGAAAATAATATTTTTAATGATAATGTATAATCTTTTTGTTTTGATTGCGATCCTCTTTTTTTTAATATAAAAACAAAATGTGAATATTTAAAATTTATTGCAGTAGTAAAAATCAGTTGTCAACAGAAAACCATTAACACAGCACAAGACTGAAATTGGCACTAGTTGTGTAAATAAGATGGAGCAGAATATGGTAAAAATTAGAGTGGGGAATGGAAAATAAAGTGGCTAACAAGTTGCTCTGGGCATAATTGCTGAGAGATTCTTGACTTTGTTCAAGAAGAAACTACATCACATCACATCGACGAATCTGATTTCTTACCAGTTTACAAACGAACCGCACAATCGAAAATAGCAATAATAATTAAAATACGCATGAAAAAATGTCAAATTAAATACTGTAGTTAATAAAAAAAAGTAAAAAAAGTTTTTTTTCAAATATTTGATATTTTTTATTAGTCATACTTTATTTCCTTATTTTTTTAATGCGAATTTTAAAGTAATTTTTCCTTCTTGCTTTGCTTTTATGCGAATTCTGAAAATTACAGACCCTATCCCCCATTTTTCAAGGTAAGTTAAGTCTATTTTTGTGCGATTTTTTTTAATGTGAATTTTCTGTGGAACCTATCTACCACATAAAACAAGACCTAGGTGTAATCTATTTTAAAAAAACAAAAACCAAGAATCACCCTATTACAAAACGCATTTCTTCCAAGACTTTCAGTAATATCCTAATAGCATGTGACATTAAATCTATTATTTTAAAATAGTCAAATGACACTGACTTTTTTCTACTGGAATCAAAAATATTAAAAAGCTCTATTGGCTAATAACTTATTTTACAAACCCTCGTATCCATAGCCTTTAAGAATTCAAATAAAATTATATCCTTTATTAAATAATATATTTTTGATTCACATAATATATATGATTATTTAAATGTTAAGGTTCTTTTTTTTTTATTTTAAATAAAAATATAATATTATAATTTGCAGTATTTAATATAATTTTTATAATTTAACAATCACTTTTTCATTGCTTTAAATATAATTCCTCAAGTCTTGAAAATTATGTTTTGGAATAAATAAAGATGATGAAATAACAAATCAATTCTTTCTTGATGAAACTGATCAGAAAGAGACCATTCCATTTTGGGCAATCAAATGTAACAAAATAAAAAGTGAAAAGATCCCCAAGTGATGACAATCATGACATTCCATACAAATTAGATAATAATTATATCAATCAATTAACTAAAATCCACAAATTGGTACACTATTTATATCAATCAATATGAACTGAATATCTGTGTGATAAGAGTGATAACATAGATAACTAAATTTAACTAAAGATAGTATCAATGGTATTGATAATGATTAACTAAAATGCAAACATCTAAAATACAAATCCCATCAATAATTCCAAAATTCTGCTATGTCTTGAGCCTATTATTATCTCAATACCAGTTGAGAGTGCATAAGTAAATTTTAAATTCAAGTATAATTTGAGTTAATAAAAACAAATTTATTCAATGTTAAATAATAAAATAGAAAAAGGAATAAAGAGTAACTAACAATTAGAAATTTAATTAGAAATCTCTAAAGTGTATAAATAAGCTTCTGTTTTTGTGTGTCAATTTCTACACAAATACACGCACAACAGATAATAATAATCCATTGATGCGCATCTTAAATGAAAAAAGTTCTTCATGCATTAATTCTGATATGGCTACATTATATACATATACATTACAAATGATAAACCTAAACTTCAACAGTTATTATATCAACAGTATGTGAATTATCTGCTACTCTTTAACCATATTCACAATTATTATGCTTCCACACATACAAATAAGTATTAGAACGTTTTTTTTATAAGAGTCCATTTTTTCATAATTATTTCTCAATAGCTTAATTGATTTTTAATTTATATTTTAATGAAAGATATTAATAATAAGAGTAATATGATATTTTATTCGTATACTACTGCATGAATTTACATGATTAAATAATAAACTTTATATACTGCTGTGTATTCGAAATTCAAGCATTGCAAATACTAACAAACAAAATAATGAATAATAAGAATAGCGAACAGTCTGTTACACTCGCAACACAAATATATAATATATATAGTTCTATTTGGTTCACTTCCCTCAAAGCACTTTAAGACTGACTGCTTTCAAGATGGTTACTACTGGCCTTGGTTTCCCAAACACTTTAGCCCCCGGTCCAGTTCAGCTGCACGCAAACACATCTGGCTTCGTCATAGAGCATTGTGACCATCACTATGAGTTTCTTTTAGCTGCAATCATTTCCATTTCTTGGCAATAATCTGCTTGGTAAACTCACTGGAAATTCACTGGAAAATCAACTCTTCACATCTAGCTGCTATGCAGACGGTTTCTTGCAGCTTCGGTTTCCCAAACTCTTTGGATCTGTTCAGCTGCTGCCTGAGAACACATTTTCACTGAGCATTGCACTCTCACTGAAGCTACTGTCGCTTACATCTCTCTCTAACATGAACCGGAAAATGAACAACGCACTTTGTTGCATATTCTATTTAAAGTTTTTAATTACTCACACAATTAATTACTTTCTTCCATATATGGTAATGTTTTTAGGAATTGGTGTCTTATGAATTCATTTCAATATAAGGTAATTTATAGTCTACTCCATTAATTAATTAGTCTCTTATCAAGAAATATTTGTAATCAACAAATATTTCTTGGAATTTATTGATCGCAATTAACTTAAATTATTTAATTAAATTTACTGCTTATCAGTTCAGGATCTAAATATATTTCTCTAATATTTTCTATTTTTTCTGGAGTGCACAAATTTATACTAATGTAAATATACATATTTTCACAAAATATAGCATATACTTTGCGTATATAAATATTATACATTCAGAAAGTCCAAATATTTTTTTTTCTGTAAGCTTTAGCAACTAATAGATGCCAGATGTTAGTGCTTAATAAATCCTATCCTGTGCTGTCCTATCCAATATCCTCAGATTAGTTTCAAGCTTATGACTTTCACCAGTGAGCTAGAGTAATGTGACATTTTATTAGTTTAATAATTTCAATAATCAGAATAAAGGCAAAAAAAGGATGTTTTAGTAACCTAGCTAGATTACTTTGATAAACAAAAAGATTTATATTTATTTGAAATGTGCTTATTTTATACTACATATCTATAATATTTTTGATCATATAATGCCATAAGGACAATGTCATCAAGATGAGATATAAAATAATATATCACTCTTTGATTAAGTCGAAGAAAAAACACTAACTTAAATTTTACCTTTTTTTTAAATGATTTATTCCTTCCATTATAACAAGATCAAAAATGTTAAAGCATTAATTCTTTAGTATTATAAAGACGATTTCAGTTTAACATTCTATCACGATAACTAAACATATATAGAACTATAAAAGATAAAATTAGTAGTTCACAAAAATTTAATTATTTAATTTGAATAATACTAATAATCATACTGTACAGAATTTTTAGATTTTAATGAGATTAATCAATCATTGTAAAATGTAAAAGTTTTCTTTGCTTTTTTCTTTGAAAGAAGAAAAGCAAATTGTTCTAAAACCTTTTTAAAATCATTCTTTTAAAAATATACTAAAAAAAGTTTAAAAAATATTAAAATAATAATTAATTAACTTTTTTTTTTAATGAATGATTAAATTAGTCTATGTGCATATTTTATCAATTTCATGAACATATTTGAAATATATAGATTTAATACAAAAAAATATTAAATCTCTGAGTTAAAAAAATCATTCAGTATACATAAGAACTGATAAAGGTATTTTTAGATAGGTATGTCTCAGAAAAACAGGATTAAAAACAAATAATTTTTCTTTAATTAATAAAAATGCTAATAACCCAATTTAAATACAATTGTATTTTTTTTTCCCTATCATAAACCAAAACAACATCAAATTCACATTCTTGGATTTGAAGCAAAAACATTTTTAAAATCAAAATTCAGTCATTAATTTCATTTTTTTTTTTTTGATATAAAATAAATACCAGTAATTAATTTTCATTATATTAATAAAGATAGAGTAAGCTGGAATAAACTGATGTCTATCTTAAGAGATAAAGGAGTATTCTGGAAAGAAAGACGATTGATATGGAATATGTATAATGGGCAAAGAATAAGAGTTAGATTTGGATTTAATGAGACGGATGAAGTGAATATAGAAAGTGGAGTTAGGCAAGGATGTAGTATGTCACCTGTTTTGTTTAATATTTATTTAGAAGATATGATAAATAATTATTTGGACTGTGGAGGAGCAAATGTTGGAGGGAGAGTAATAAAGTGTATAAGATTTGCAGATGATATGGCTCTTATTGCTGAGGAAGAAAAGGATCTTCAGAATATGTTGAATAAATTGGAAGAAGGATGTATGGCATATGGAATGAAGATTAATATTGAAAAGACTAAGTGTTTATGGATAGGGAGAGATGCAAAAAGACTGCAAATTGGAATCCATGATGACATGGTGCAGCAGGTGAAGGGATTTAGATATTTGGGTTGTTGGTTGAGTGAGGATGGAAGAAGTGAAGATGAAGTTAAAAGAAGAATAGCATTGGCAAAGGTGACATTTGTAAAAAGAAAGAAGATATTCTGTGGACCTATGGAAAGAGAATTAAGGAAAAGATTAATTAAATGTTATGTGTGGAGTATATTAATGTATGGTTGTGAGACATGGACATTGAGTAATAGAATTAAGAAACGACTGGAAGCTTTTGAGATGTGGACATGGAGAAAAATGGAAAAAATCAGTTGGGTGAATAAAATAACAAATGAAGAAGTTTTGAAAAGAGTTAATGAGGAAAGAAGATTGATTGAAAGTATCAAAGAGAGAAAGAGAAACTGGATTGGACATATACTAAGAAAAGATTATAGTTTAATGAAAGATGTTTTGGAAGGAATGGTGAGTGGAAATAAAAAGAAAGGACGGAAGAGATTGACATTATTGGATGATATACGAGATGGAAGGGGTTATGTGGAATTGAGGAAGTGGGCAAGGAAGAGAATGGAATGGAAGAATGGATGAACTGATGTAGTGACTACTCTCTGGACCTGTCTATTGGACAGACTACTATTGATGATGATATTAATAAAACATCTTTATTTCATTTGTACATACTATATTATTTTTTCATATTTAAGTTACTTACTAAAAATAGAATAAAGTTATTTATTTAAAATAAAATAATTGTTTCTGGTATAATTTTAGCTTTTCAGTTTTTTTAGCTTTTATAACTAATTTCTGTAAGTAATATTTAGTAAGATTCTTTTTTGAGATATAATTTCAATTATCCAAAAAATAACTTCCTAACCATAATAAAAGCCCATTTTGACATTACAATTCTCACTCTAATTTCTTTACACCTACTTTCATCATCAGATAAACAATTTTCTAAATATTAATGTACTCTATTAACTTCCAATTCAGTAGTTAATCTTTCTTTTCTTCTTTCATCTGTTTATTGCTTTAGTTTCATTAATACTTGTTTTTATTCACAGTTTTCTAAAGGTCTATCCATCCTACATTTTAAGCTCATTCTTAGTATCATTAATTCTAATACAATGAATCCTATTATTTTCAATGTTAATTTCATATAATTATATTAATGTATTCTGATTAGTTTATAGGTGTTTTTTTTTTTCAATATATTCAATAAAATGATCCAATTTACTGAATCTGTACAAAAAATATTAACAACTTATTATTCTTTTTATATATCTCAACAATAATTTTCATTATTCCAACTGTATATCTTATCCTTATCAATCACATCATATCACAAATTCATCCATTTCCACTCTGCTCTCTTCATTCCCAAGCTCTCAATTCCTTGTATCTCTTATCATCAATTATATCATCCAGTAAGGTCAGTCTTTCTTTTTATTTCCACTCACCATTCTCTCCGAAACATCTTACATTAAACTATTCTTTCTTCTTAATATATATCTAATTCAGTCTCTCTTCCTATCTCTAATTTTCTCAATCTTCTTTTTTCATTTACTCTTTTCAGAACTTCTTCATTTATTCATCCATTTAATTTTTTTCATTCTTCTCCATGATTACATCTCAATAGTTCCAAATTCTGTTCTTAATTTTTTTTACCCATTTTCCACATTCTACAACCCTTCACATAGCATTTAATTAATCTTTTTTCTAAATTCTCTCTTCAAAGATTCACATTTTTTTTTTCTTTTAGCAAATGACTCCTTTGCCAATACTATTCTTTTAACTACATCTTCATTTAAACAGAGCAAAACTCTCCATACAGTATTGCTACCTGTGCTAAACAGAGTAATCAATGGATGCCAGAACTCTGTTTAGCACAGGTGGCAATACTGTATGGAGAGTTTTGCTCTGTTTATCAACAATTAATGTGCTAGTATAGGAAATGTGATCATGTGATGCTTAATGGTTTACATCTTCATTTCTTTCATTTTCAGTCAACCAATTTCCCAAATATCTAAATCCATTTATTTGTTGACAATATTATCACGGATTTCAACTTGCAGTCTTTTTATATTTTTCCTCACTCATAAACATTTGGTTTTCTCAACATTAATCTTCATTCATATTCCATACATTCTTCCTTCAATGTCATCTGTAAATCTTATACATTATTCTATCTCCTACAATTTCTCCTTCACTATCTAAATATTTATTTAACCACACAGTGCACACCAGAGTAATTAATGGATATAGAAAGGTTTGTGCATAAAATCCCTATCTAGTGCCTCCTCATCAAATATCCCCAGATTAGTTTCCAGCTTGTGGCTGCACCTACAACACTTCAGCAGCCAATTTTTATTTTTTTAGGTAACTATAAGGCTTCGAGTCCAAAATTAAACTTGTTAGCTTGTATAGTTATACAGATCTGAACTCAAGTTCAGCATCCATACTTTTTGGTGTCTTTAGTTCATTAATAACCAGTCACCATAATCCTATTGGGTAGGATTGATATTAAACTAGCAAATATCATATTATTACCATTTTTTTTTTGTGCATACACAAGCTGTTTTTCACAAAAAGTATGGATACTGAACTGAGTTCAGATCTATTCAACTATACAAGCTAATGAGTTTAACTTGAAAACATTATAGTGTTTTAATTTGAACTCAAAAGTTTTATAGTTAGCTAAAAAAAATAAAAGATGACTGTTGGAAGGTTGCATTAGATCCTAAGATCTAGATGCAGTGCTCTCAGATCCAAGGCTCCTCACTGACGAAAGTCACAAGCTAGAAATTAATTTGGAGATATTAGATGAGTAGGCACTAGATAGGGATTTTATGCACAAACTTTCCTACATCCACTGATTACTCTGGCTTGTATTGAGTGGTGCTACTACATGGAGAGTTTTGTCTCTGTGATATACTGCATCCTCCATTGATTACTTTGGCTTGCATTGAGTGGCACTATAAGTGAGAGTTTTACCTCTGTGATATACTGCATCCTTACCTAAGTCCTCTTTGATAATCACTTCATCAATATCATTATTCTCCAGTCTAATTCTTAATCATTATTCTATCTTTTTTTTTTTCCCAAATCCCCAAAACATAGACAGATTCCTTTATCTTTGTTAATATATCTCTCTGCAATTGTTCTAACAACATCAATCACATCTCTTGTACCTTTACTTTCTGAAAACCAAACTGTTCTTTCCCAATATAATATTCTACCTTCTCCCCCATAAATTCTTCGAGTTAAAATTATCACTAAAACTTTAGAAGCATGAGATAACAGACTTGTTTTCCTGTACTCTTCACATTTAACACTTTTCTTCTTTTTAGCAACTGGAATCTTTATAACCCTCAAAAAATCTTCAGGCCAAATTCCACTATTATATATCAAATTGCAAAGTCCAACTATTTCCTATATAGTAATTTCTCACATTTCTTTCAAAAATTTCTATAGATATTGTATCAAATCTGACAGCTTTACCATTTTTCATTTGTTCAAACGACTTTATTACTCCATCTGTTAAAATGTCCATACCATAATCACCTACTTCAACAACTTCATTTTCAGGTTCATAATTAACTAAATTATTTTTATTTTCTAAATAGATATTGAGGATATTCTTTCCATCTTCTCACTACATTATCACTATCAGTTAATCTCTTTCCATTCTTATTAACTATATCAGTTGTTAATCATTTCTTTTTTCCTTCAAATGGCATTTCTAATTTTATCAAATACCAGATATCTTTTCACCTGTTAAAACATTTCTGTCTCTCTACATTCTTGTTCCAACAATTATCCTTTTGTTAAATATGTTTATCTCCTTAGTTCATTATTAATTTTTCTATATACTATTTGCCTTTCCTTAATATTGAGATATTCTTCCATATTCTCCACACTTCCATCTTTTCCAACATACCTTCCAATACCGAAGGTCATTTAGCTTTCTTTAACTGAATAGTTACTTTTTCATTTTTTACAATCCTACACCAACACTTATCAAAATTGTTCATATATTTCTCATTTTTATTAATTCTTTTTATTATATTTTCACATATTAAACCAAGTCTTTCTTTCTCCATTTCTTTCAATTTATTTAAGTCCCTTCTTACATATCTTTTCCCTCTTTTTATTGTTTATAAACTCAATTTTAATTTAGTCACAACCAAATTATGATCAGTTCATATTAGCACCAGGCAAAGCATGTGAATCCTTAATAGTTTTCTTATAGCTATCTTGTATCAATAAATAGTTTATTTGATATCGTTCTCTAAAGTTTTTCAAGTATACGATTTTCTTGAATGATTTTTAAACCAAGTATTTGCAAACACTCTTTCATTCCTTTTTCCAATACCCTAATATCCTACATAATTTTTTCTTCCTTACGTTTCTCTACAATAGCATTCTAATCACCTATATGCATTTTTACTCTCAAGTTATATACCTTTTCTAAATCCAAACTGCTCTTCAAATAAAAACATCCTATTATTGTCTTCATCATTAATGTTGTAGATAATAAAAGCCATTCTAACTTCAGAAAGTGGGAAGAAAAAAAGTCTGAGAAAAAGATTAAAAAAAAGCTAAGGACATTTCTTATTATAAAATAAAATCAATTCATAAAGTACAAATATATTCACATACATCTTTGATCCTAAGTCTACTTATTAATTTCTTTGGCAATAAATGTTTACTTTTGAAAGACTGCAATACATTTCTTAATTATAGTTCCCTATTCTAGCTCTTAATTATACCCTTACAAAAAATACATTTAATATCTCACCTCTTTAGAATGTCTTTGAGATTATCTTTATAATATAAAGGGACCTGCCTCTCTCATGAAAACCATGATCAAATTTGTCATAAAATATTTATATATCACTTTTTCTTATAATAATAGATTTATTATTATCACATATAGAAAACTGAAAAATATACTGAATGATCTTTCAATTTTGCTATCATATTTTCAGATTCTTATACTGTAGAACATTCTTAAAAGAAAATTTTCTAGTGTCTTTATGTTATGAAGATAAGGAATCTATATCTCACTTTCATGCAATAAATTTGGCAGCTTTAACTGCCTATGTCAACTAATTTAATTGAAGTAATTATATCAGATTATGATAAAATATTATACCTTTTAACTTATTAAATAAAGCAGAGCGCAATGAGTTTGATTTGCATTATTAACATCAATCAATCTTTTTAACTAAAAAGCTACCAAGATATTTAAATTGATTCACATTTTCAAACTGTTAATTCTCCAATCTAAACATTGAAGATTTTTTTTCTATTATTGGCTGATAAAACCTTTAAGTTATTGAACATTAATTAAAAAACTGAAGTCTTTATAAGGAGCATTCAAAGTATTAAAAACATTCCATCGATCATTCTTTAAATTGGAAAAAATAGTTCAATTGCCAGCGATATATATTAATTAAAGAATTATAGAGAAATAAATATGTAAAGTAGAATGGGTTATAACTTCAGAGAATCTAATTAATAATAAATTGTCATTTATAATTTCATAATGATTTTATGTAAAACAATGGCAGGATGTAACTAAATGAGTTTAGTTTAATTTAGTATAAATGATTTATATTTTAAATATTATATTTTAGAAATTATAAAACATTTTTTTAATTTGTTTTAATAAATTAATAAAAATCTTTTTTTAGAAACAGATATAAAAAGGCATCTGGCTTAATTTTAATTTGAAAACTAATTTAGCTATTCTGTAATTAGTCTGCACTTCATAAAACAAAATCTGTAACTATAAAAAGACTGCACATCTAAAAATAATCATTTCCAGATCTTGCCTTGAATATTGTTCCTGCAATCTCATTATCTGAATTGAAAATCTGCCAATTGAAAAAAGTCATCTGCTGCAAGGAGGTTTAAGAGTTGGAAACCACCAACCTTCTGAAGTGACAAAGCAGGCCTAGAACAAATATTAAAGCTACCAATGCCTATATTATTTTATTAAGCCTTAGGATTTTTGATATCCATAACTGTAACTATTCTGTTTTCATATTTATAATATATATATATCTTTAGACATTGACCATAATATTTGTACTTTATATTTAATATTTTAGGACTGAATCTATTGTGAATTCTGTGGAATTTGATTAGTACCTGTATATATATATTTATCAGTTCATCTAAATTTACTATTGTTAAATAATTTAAAACTGCTATTGAATTATGCAAGAGACTTATTATTAACTTTATTGCTTGGCCATTAACAGTGTAATCTCAACTGAAATTAAAATTTGATTTTACACCTGCTATATAGATTGAACAAAGGAGTTAACACATAGTAAATATAAAACAAAGATGAACATTTTTTTTTAATCAATTTAGTTTAGAAACTCCGCAATCAAATTCTTATCTTAATGCTTGCTTCATAAAATCACCTACTAACTGTTCCAAATCCCAGTTGTCCATCAGTTTTCATTTCAAATACCTCAGATTTTTTACAATTCAGTAATATTCTTTTTATATACCATCATACAGAAGATGTTTGTTTAATCACTTAATTTTAAATATTGGCATAAATCTTTTTGATTAATTGCTCTAAATCAATAAAGACATTATATAAATAACAAGTTGGCTCGCAAAACTTGATTTTTTTAAACCATGATGATTCTCTGGTAATCATTCTTTGAATGTACATTTGCTGAAGGAGATGACAATGATATTTCATGGTAATTATTGCAATCTTTTTTATCACTTTTATTTTTATAAATTGGAACAATAGAAGTATCTGCAATATAAGGTGGACAACTCTGTGGATCTACTTTCTTTAAAAAGTTATGAAAAGAAACTTAATTGGGCATATACATAGGGGCAATGAAATTATAAAAGATATGTGGAAAAACTACAGTGAATTTACAAAAAAAAAAAAAGAGTTTAAAAAAAAAAAAAGATCATAAAAAGAAAAATAGTTTTAAGTTTTTGAGAAACAAAACAAGATAGAAAGGCATGGAAAAATGACTGGTTTTGTAAATTGGATCTACATTTTTTGCTAGATAACAATGAATATATATATACACAAGTATACATATTACAAAACATCTATTTATATATATTACACATATACTCAGGAAACACACATATATTGCAACATATGTATATTCATAATTGTATTTTTTAAAAAGTTAATTTTTTGAGAAAAAAAATTAATAATGATTATCATTAATGATATAAAATGCTCACTAAAGTTTATGACATAGCTCTAATATTGTAATGCTAAAATTAATTGTTAAGAAGACAAGCAATGTCAACCCCACTGATAATAGTCGACTATTATGTTGCCTCATCATCTCAATCTTCAGATTGAGAAATTAACATGCATATATGAATTAAAGTATTAAATAAGTAAAATAATATTATTATTTTACCTAGTTAATACCATTTTAAACTGTCACAAACAAAATATTATGTATAATAGAAGTAGTGATACATAAAGCTTACTTGGAGTATCAAACAGTGTTACATGCATCCCGTAGAGCATAAACGAATGCCGAAAATTGTAAGTGACACTTCCTTTCTTCTTACTAAAAATTTTAGTTACCTAAAAGATATTCAGAAACAAAAATATGGATAACAATGATATTATTTCTAACTTTTTTCAATATTATATTGTTTTAATTTGTTATCTATAAAAATCTGCTTAGTGCAAAATTACAGCCTATGCAAAAACTAAAAGTATGACCTTATTTTTCAAAAGAATTGATATTTTAAGTTGTAACTTTCAATTTACAATAAAAATAGAAAAGAAGAAATAACAAATGCAGGGCAGTAAATAATCATAACATTGACATTTTGTTGAAACTCTTATAGATTATAGCTAGGAAAAAAAAAATAATTAAATATTATTTGAATAAACCACTAATGATGCAAATAATTCATTGTCTTTTCCTGTTGTTTGTGCAACAACAGGACTACCTACCAAAATCTTAATTACAAATATACTTAGATGATTATCCAAACTGTCTTATTCTTTCAAAAAACAATTGAAAATAATAAATTAATTTTGCAAGATGACTAGTTGAAATGCTGGGTATTAATGAAATAAACGTTTTCTAATGTAATGTTCAATCAACTGATTATCTCAAATACTGCTACATAAAAACACTATCTCAAAAACTGATCTTTCTAATTCTGTAGAGGACTGTTATTCTTTATAATAAAAAATTGAATAGTTTCCCAACTAAAGTTTCCTTTTATGTAAATAATAGCTAACTGTTGTCTTTAGAAAATCATTATATAATATAATATCTAGATTGGGATAAAGAGAACAAATACCAGATTTCATTAAGATTTACGATATTATTTTTGCCAAAATTACACATCAAATGGTGATTAGGGCTTCTCAAATGAGATGACAGGATCCCATTTTCCCAGAGGTAAAAAATTATCCTGGAATAATAAACCAAATTTTCTTATTAAGATTTTTTTCACTTTTTTTAAAGATATTGAAAATATGTACACACTCAGAATTTTAGTATTTGCTCTACTTTTTTCATCGTAATAGTAAATTTTGGTCAAAATTTTAAAAATGGAAAACATGAGCCACATATAAAGAATGTACCATACAAATTCAAATATATTGAATTGTAATCGTCTGTTATCTATAATTATAATTCACAATCTTTTCAATATAAACCTATTATTATGAAACTCATTTTACACTATGAAATTATTTTTGATCTGAATTTGTAAACAAAAATGTTACATAATGTTATGAAATTTGACTTTATTAAATTCAAACTCAGGGAATCCCCTTATTTGTGATTATTTTTGGTGAAAAAATGTAATTTATTTTATTATTGTGATTATTACTGAGGGTAATTTAATATAAACAAAAACATAAGTAAAATTTTATTCTTAATTCTTAAAGATACTTCTTTATGGCTAAAAAAATTTTTTTTAAAGAATAAAAAAGATTTTTTAATGCACTAATGACCATCCTACTGACATCAATTGAATTGGAAAAAGCTTTTTCTGTAGCTGTTTCTTTCATCATGAAAATTCGGTCATCTTTAAGCGATAGCACCATATATTTTTTTAAAAATTATAAAAATTACTGTTTTCATTTTTCATTATATTTTATTCAAATTAATGTGAATTTATTTTTGTTTTGTTTATAATGAATTATATTGTATTTAAGTTTTTTGCATTAAAAATGACCTTTTTTAAAAAACTCATAGTGAATTTTTTGTATTGTTTTGAACTGAAAAAAAAATACTTCATCCACAACATGCACTAATTGGATTAATTCATGTTTGTTAACTGATCTCAGGAAATCCCAGGAATAGAGCCCAGAATTTGAATTTTACGGAAAAAGGGAAACCCTAGTGGTGATATCTCAATAATAAATTATGATAGCGATGAATAAATTAGAAGATATACTAGATGGAACTGCAGTCATCAGGTTACATTGTCAAATGAAATCCATTAATTAAATCAGTCAGGCTGCTGAACTATAGGTGCACTAGACATTGATCCTAAAATGTAAAAATTTAGAGGCACCACAATAAGCATTAGTTAAAAAGAAATATTTATCAATTATTTTAATTAGACATATAATGTATAAATTTAAAGCTATCACAAGTTAAAATTTAAATTATCAAAGATGTTTCATTTTGTTTATTTCCTAAACTCTTAAGCTAGCCCAAAAATCAGTGCTTGTATAATTTGGTCAAATGCAACCTAATAAGACATGATGCTTAGTATTAGTAAATTTATATATAGTAGCAAACTTTACTACATATAAATGATATATATATATATTGAAGCAGTAAATCTGTAGTACATATTTAACTTCACTGCCTGATGACATTACAGACCTTTAAAGTAGGGTTTGAACCAGTTTATATATGTTTATTTGGTCATCCAGGAATGTTAGGCACACACATACACATATAACTTCCACCCTGTTTATTCAAACGATTATGTTTAATCAGTTGTGTTATTATTTTAACTTAATTATATTTTATTTCTAAGCTTGTAAATTCCTTCACTTAGATAATCATGTATGTGCGTATATGTATTACAGATACGAAAGTTAATATGATTAATGTAAAGCTAAAGCAATGCCAGAAAGTTCTAGAAAGTATTATTACAATTTAAAAATGTCGTTCTTATTTAACTATTTCAAGTCAAACTAACAAAATCATATTCTTAAAGCTATTTCCAATTTTAAGAAATACATTTAAATAATGCTTTCTGGAATGTATTTGTTTACATCTTCCAATTTTGCCAAATTTCAAGTATAGGAGGAGTAAGAGTTTTTGGCATGCGCAAAATGAGCTCAGGTCACTCAATCATCTTGTGTTTGATTAGAGAGTGAAAACAGAATGAATTCTGAGTAAAGCAAAAATTCGCCTTTCCTGATTTTAGATCGCCTTGTACTGCCTTTCTGCCATGCCATCGCTACTTGAGAACTGTTCTGTTTAAATGTCAAAGAACAATTGGAAGATGCCTACCATTATTTTGTTAATATTGTGCCTTGCTGACCGTGCTTTCGCATCTAAATTTCATATACATTATTCTAAATGGCCGCCATAACTTTTAAAGGTAATCTGTTTTACTGAAGAATGAACTCTTTATATTCCTCATTTCATTCCTAAATTCTAATTATATTCATAATGTAATCTTTTATTTATCTGGTAACTGACTATAAGCTCAGATATCATCATTGTTAAATTTATGACTTTCTCTCTAGAGTTTTAAAATCTCGTTCTATAAAACACTAGCACGAAATTATGTATTTTAAATCTATCATTAGCTTTTAAGTTTCACGCTTTAGTTATCTTATTTTCATGCGGCAAAACTTATTTTACATATGTATTTTATTGAATTAATTTTAGTATGCTAATGTTTCAATCTAGCAAACTTATATCATTTCAGCCACCATTCCGATATTTGGAATATTTAAATAGTTAAATGTAAAATGTCTTATTGAACGCAGTTCGCTCAATTGAATAGTTAAAAAAATATAAGCTTAATGGCGGACTGTTTAAAACAGTCATATTATGGGATATGATAAACCTTTTGTTGTTAACGCTAATGATTTTAAATGCATTTTATGTTCTCTAAATAAATCTGATTATTAATCTATTTTAATAATTATTTATTGCTTTCACACCATTGAGCGTTAACTTGCTTATAATATACTATCGTTTAAGAATACTTGGGGCTTATTAAATCGGAAAAATAATATTTCCCCTCTTTTATATTTGACATCCTAATTTACTAAGGTTGTCGCTGAGTGGGTTAATATTTTGTCATGGCATTACGCATGATATTATTACTTTATTTAAGCTTAAATTATTGCATTACTCATTTAAGATTTAAGTCATATTCACGTTGCTCACTTATGATAGCATTTTAAAGAATTTGTATTTTGCTTTATCATATCTATTCCTCCGAAAGTCCTGGACTTTCTTCATGTAACTTGTCTAAGAATGAGGTTTGGCGGCACCGATCTCTGGACAAATGTTAGATTGTTAAGGCTCTGTATGGAAAATGTCAACAAGTTCGAGCCATAGCATCCTTACCACTTGTCTCTTCAAATACCGCCTTGTTATAAATACAAGTGGTCTCAGATGATAAAGCTTTTCAGTCCAAAGACAGATCTGAATTCCATTTTTAACACTATCATTGTGGTCAGCACTGCGAGTTCTCTTTATGTGTAGTTCCCATATTATCTATAAGACGTAGCGCAGTGATGTTTGTAAACCATTCACTTAATACTTAATAGAATATCTTTAGGATTGTCACAGTAAAGCTTATTTAAGCTAATCCCCTTCCTCATTTGTACAGGCCCAGATGCACTCATGAACGATAAGTTGTTTAACTGTCACATCAAGAGTAAACCTCTCTTTAGAGGTGAATTTATAAATGTCTTTTATCATTACTTTAGAGTAATAGTCATAGCGTTAATAACATTAATTTATTGTTATTTATAGTTCATTAGCGTACTAAGCCATTTGCCTATGTGCAAATTATTAACCGCATAAAATCTGTGCTATGTCTCTGATGTAAATTAAAATTGTTTATGTTCTTTAAATTATTATGTTGATAATTACTCATGCATGTCTGTCTTACTGAATGTCACTCATTGAATCTTATTTAATCCTTATAATAATATTAATATTATTTAGAAGTTATAACTGATTACTTTAAATGGACATTTATCTCCGGATTGTTCTGTCCTTGCTCATTTTGGATGGATACTATATTATAATTTATGTTTCTTTCACAACGCTAGCTGTTTGCAATTCATTTAAATTTATAGATATTTCCTATACTTGAGGTATCTGACTGAGCCAAGATTTGATATTCTTTATTTATATTAATTACCTTGTAAATCTCATGTTTCTCCACTGGGTCTCCAGGACTGGAATGAATAAAATTTCATCAGTTATCATCAGAAGTGTTGTTCATAATGTTATAGTTTTAGAGAAGAGCAAATAGGGCAGAATCCATGATTGCTCCTGACCTGTGTATCTCGGGCATGAGTGGATTTAGGGTACTTCTGCTTAGTTTCTAAACCTTGTTAAATGAGCATACAATTCTGACCGATACAATCTGGTGATCAGGTTATGTTTTAGTGGTTTTAAATTTATATACAATTTAGCATTAAAGTGATTTGTTGCTATTAAAAATATTGGAATTTTTCTGTGCACTTACAATATAAGTCTAACAAAAATTATGCACTTTTACGCTTGTTAGAGAAGCTATGTCTATTAATATTTATTTATGCTTAGTGCTTTCAAAGCTCTGTGGCTTCATATTCATAGCTGAGTACAGTTAATAT
Organism: Epiperipatus broadwayi; assembly: GCA_028023455.1. Lineage (NCBI taxonomy): Eukaryota > Metazoa > Onychophora > Udeonychophora > Euonychophora > Peripatidae > Epiperipatus > Epiperipatus broadwayi. The sequence continues at coordinate 2,211,605 of JAQFVV010000136.1, read as the reverse complement.
AAGTCTAACAAACTTATGACAAACTAAAATAACAATATTAAAGAATAATATTATTTGTTTATTTTATGTCAGTATAATTAGGTTTAGCACCAAAACATATTTAAGATTTGTTCTTAAAACCAGTGTATTGTTGCAATGTTCATTTTGTTTCTTAGTCTGAGACTTTCTAATTACAAAGATCAATATTATTCTTATCCTAGACAATAATCTCTGCTGACAATCTTTTTCAGAAAACTAGAGATGACGCACCTAATTTGTTAAAGAAAGTAAATAATTTAACTTATTATTTTCACATTTGAAAGCAAGGTTTTAGGTTCAATTGCATTTAAAATATGACAGAGGTCTACTATTAACTGATATTTAACAATCTTATATAGGCTATAATCCTATATTTTATTTTTATGAAATCTCATTCCAAACTTCCAGGTGTTAAAAATTTATTCACTGGGAGATTGCACAATGAAGGCATTTCATTTCCTTAATGTGTCTATATTTGCTTATTAAATGTTTAAAATTAATCTTCAAGATCATGTTTAAATAATATTATCATTACCATATAAAAACAATCTACTAGTTTTAATAATGTAATAAATATATTCCGTATTTTTCTGATGAATCCAGATGCATATATGCATAAAAATACATTCTTTTTCTTTATCCAATCAATTTTAGTTAATATGACATGCTAAGTGATATCAGTATAATATTTACAAAAAAAAAAAAGTGTTTTATCAATAATTGAAGCATAATGTTCGATCAACAAGTAATTGGGGAAGGGGAAGAATTATAGTAGCAATAATCACAATCTTCCGGTATGCACTAACACAGAATAAAAAATCAATAATTCAGTATCATAGCTGCTGAATTAATAATATTGCCAAAATTATAACTAATTTTTTATCAGTAATTTAATTTGCTTCAATAATTACTGGTGCAAATAGGATCTGAATATGAGAAGATGGGGGCAATTAGAAATATCATATAGCATTATTGCAGCTTTATATTGTTCAATAATTTATAATTTTATGAGTTGTAATTGGATAATTTGTTTTTGATCTGCATGGGTTTTAAATATTTTCAATATTTTGGTCAAAATAATTATTCACCATTTTAGTCACTGAAGTCCATTAATATTATCCTAGAAATATACTTTGAATGGGTACTTACAAATATCTAACTTATTCAGAAACTAAAAGTTTAATCAGTTTCTTTAATTATTAACATGATTAAAATCAATTTTGATAAAATTTTCCATTCAGAAATATTTAGATAGAAGCTTTTTTCTAATAATTGTTATTTTCTTATCTAGCACCTTACTTAACATACATTTTAAAAAAAGCATTAGAAAATAAATAAACTTCTTTTAGTACTATTGTAATATTTAAAATCAGTGATGAGTGAATCAAAGTTGAAATAATTACACATGCACATACACCCACAAAATGAATAATCAGATATAGGTAAACTAAGTAAGAAAAATCAAAAATGATTATGAATTATATATGGCTAAAATTATTAAATGTATTTAAGATATATTTACTGACTACATAGTTAGAATGTAAATTGTAAATTCTTTTTAAATAGAATTATGTATAATATAAATTACAAATCTTGAAAAAATTAAATGTCTCAATTATAAAAAATCATCCACACTTATGTTTATAAAATTAACACAAAATGCGTTTGATTACAAATCTGAGACTTTTTCTCCCAGTCAAATAAATCTTTTAAATTTTATTTAATTAATCTGCAAACTAATTTATTTTTAATCAGTAAATATCTTTTAAAAACATCAAATTTTCAAATCTTTCATTTTTCAAACTAAAAAGCATTTGGATTTATTTTCCTATTAAATCCTATAGACCCTAAGTGGGAATACAATGTAGATTTCTACAGTATTATTTTGTTCATCGTGTTATGTGTAGATTCCTAGTAATTTTCTAGTTAAGTTACTTCTAGCAGGAAGCACAGGATTTATATATCTTCAATTACTGACCTATTTTTATTTTTTTATCTTGATAGTCAAACCAATGGATTAAACAAATACAACAACTTATATAATAATGTGGATCTCATACCAAGTCAATATCTGTATAACCAGAGAATCCACAGCAGGCATCGCAGATCTCATGGGGCAAAAAAACTAAAAAGATAGATTCACACCCTCTCTAGCATAATTTAATTGATTCATTCATTGCTTGCATGATCTTTCCTGGAGTTGAAAAAGAATAAAAATAATGAAATGGTTTTGTTGTTTAGTATCATAAAAAGTTTAACCACAGGAAGTGCCAAAGATTGACACAATCTTAAGTTCCTGTCTTCCATTCTACCACTACACTAAATTATGCGTGTTAAAAAAGAGATGTCATTATTATCCATAGATGTAAGCTAGAAAAAAAAAAAGAATACTTTGTTTTTAATTTTCTTTTTGTCAGTTTAATCAAGAGTGACTGTGGGTGGCTTGAAACTGTAATCACTATCGTATATTACGGTTAACATGATAGCAGAATTATATAGCTACATAAACTGTTTGCTAGAGTTGAGCTTTTTGAATTTTCAGTTTATTAATCTGAGTAATAAAATAAGAATAAAACATAGCCAATGAGTGAAGAATAATATAAATTCAGCATCTACTAGAAGAAGGTAATTAGTTAAAAACCAGCTACAGGAATTGTCTTGCAGTGCTACTGAATATATGCTGGTTTTAATTCATTGCTTCCATTGACACTTCTGGAATTGGAAGAAAAATGTCACTAAGATTAATTGAAATAAATACTGGAGAAATCAGTTGATTTCTAATTCATTATTATAAATTTAGAAAATAAATTATTTGCAAAAAAAAAAAAAATAGCCTGAAAAATTTGTTTCTTATAAACCTGTAGAAAAACAACCAAATACAGAAATATATATAGAGATACTATGAGAGTATTATTTTAAAAAATAAAAAAACATATCATACCACAAGTAGATCATTAAACAAAAACACTTCTCTTTGATGGATTCCAGGTCGTTCCTTTTTGTTTGGATCATTAACTTCAAACAGTCTGCAATAACAGACTAATCGTCTATGAGGTAAAGCAAGCAACTGAAAAAGACAACAACATATCTAAATAACACAATATTAAATAAAATTACTTAAGTCTATTAACTAAATACTCATTAAAATTTATAACACAGCTATAAATATTGTAATATAAAATTAAATTATTTTTAAAAAACTTGCAAACAATGGCAAACTAGTGTTACCAATGGACAAGTGACATAGCGTGATTTTAGTATCATATTGTTAAATTATTTATAATTGCTTCAAGCAAATAACTTACCAAATTTTTTGTATCAATAATAGTCTAAATATTGTATTGTAAGAATTTTGGTGTGTGTATATATATATATCAACTTAACCAACGAATCAATCAATGCAGACTAGAAAAGAAGTAAATGTTATATATATATTGTATTTTATCTTAGTTTAATTAAAAATATCAAATTGAATCAAAATGCATATTAAAATTCATAAATATATTTTTTCCAATATCTACTATCATAACTTTATAATATAAGAATGTTAATTATAGTTTCTAGAAGTATAATATTTTTGGTGCGAAATAAAAGAAATGAATGATTAATTTTTAAAAATAGAGATTGGCATGGACATATCTAAAGACTTAATAGATATATTTGATCTTTAATAAATCAAATCTATACCTAATAAAAATTGATAATAATCATTAAAACATTTTTTAAAAAGTGGTTATTATCAAAATTGCTAAAAATATAGCACAAGATAAATTTATTTAATATATTACAAATATATTAAAAATTATTTTGCATTATTAAATTAATAAACATTTCCATATTTACAATTTAAAATATGGCTTTATTATGTTTAGTACTTTCATTTCAAAATTATATTTAAATTATTATAAAAACTAATTGGTAAAAAAAATCTGTGAATATTAAATATTAAAGGTTATAATAGATTGCTCTGGTATAGAAAACGAGAGTATGAAAAATCATTTTGCTAGCCTCTGACATTATTATCAAAAACTTGAATAATATTTTGTCATAAATTGAAGTAATGTTTTTGCCTTTATGCCACTTAATGTAAGCTTGAATAAGTAATAATAGATGTTATATGATCATAAATAACTGTTATTAAAGCAGGCAAAACTCTCTATACGTATTGCCACTCAGAGTAATCAGTGGATTCCAGAAGGCTTGTGCATAAAATCCCCATCTAGTGCCTACTCATCCAATATTCCCAGACTAGTTTCTGGCTTGTGGCCTTCGTGAGTGAGCAGCCTTGGATCTGAGAGCACTGCATCTAGATCTTAGGATCCTAAGATATTGGATGAATAGGCACTACATGGGGATTTTATGCACAAGCCTTCTGGTATCCATTTGATTACTCTGGCTTGCACTGAGTGGCAATATGTATAGGGAGTTTTGCCTGCTTTAATGATAGATGCCAATGCTGTCCTATCTAAAATCTCCACACTAGTTTCAAGCATATGGCTTTCATCAGTGAGAAGTTTTGAATCTTGAAATAGTGTACCTGAATCTTTAGAATCTACTCTCCAGCTACTATCATTTATCTCTATAAGTCATGTGATCAATTGCTTGTAAATGAATAAATAAATAAATAAAATAACTAAAACTATTGCAGAAACATTAGAAATTTTCAATAGCATAAATCCTTTATTGCAAATTTGTAATAATTATATTTAATATTTGATAAATTTGATAAAGTTTGTGTTTTAGATTGTAACAAAGTAATATTTTGATAAAAAAGAAAATTTGTAGAAAAATCAAAATAGTTTAATTTCTTAAAAAAATGTAAAGGTTTAAATAATTTTAAGTAAAACCAAATAATAATTAGATGAAAGAGTTAGCTAACTGGTAATTAGCCCATTAGAAAATATCTGCAATAAAAACAGCTTATTTACAAAACAGAAAACACCAGTCAATTAATAATTGAAGTGATAATTGAAAAATAATGCAGGATTTTAAACAAAGAAGTTTAAGTTTAGTTTCGACTTTATCATTAGATGCTAAATTATATTAAGGCTGCATGCAAATAATAAAGTTAGTTGGTATTCAAGAAGAAACCAGTGAATTAATAAATCAAATTAATTATGTTTATGACTTAAATTATCAAGAAGAAAATTCAGTGAGCAATTGCAGTGAAATTAGGAAAACTTCAAAATTGAAATTATTATTTTAGTAGTAGTATCAAAAATATGCAATATGCAGAAGTAGAAACAAAGGTGAGTGATTAAAGAACCCAAGTTCACCATGCAAGCCAGTTTAAATATACAGTCTTGTTTATCCTGCCATAATTGTTGATACTTCAAATTCCCAGAACTTATCTTTTCCTCTGATATCATAGCCAAACTGAATAAAAAATACCTGTCTGTAAAATCTCCTTCTGAAATATGTAAAACAAAATGCATATAGATCTGTTTGCTGAAAAAATACAGTAATTTAAAATTCTGTATTAACAAAAAGCTTACAAAAATAAATGAAATGCAATAAAAAGTAAGAATTATCAAGAGTTAGACCAAGGAAATAGTTTCCAATGGGTACACAATCTATTTTTCTAATCAAGATTTAATAACTCTTTAACATTAATTCTGGTTAGCTTTAAAATAGGTTTTTTTAAATTTCAATTACATATTTAACTATTTTATATTTTTAGTAATATTTAATGTTTTAAAATAATATTTTTTTCTCTATATTTTAAAATTTAAACTTTGTAAAAACATGAATGAGCTTTCAATTGATTGGAGAAAAAAGAAGATGATTCTTCTAAAATCTTTCATTCTTCTGTTCTACTTAAGATTTCATTTACCCAAAATTCAATTTTGTTTACATATCCCTAAAATGATATATCAATATTCATTGCCATTCTCTAGTGAAACAGTTATTTTTTTCATATATGTGTTAGTTGAGATGTGATACATGAAAAATATGTAAGTTAACTAGAAAATTTAATGAGTTTTAAATTTATTTCCAATATTAATATATTTGACTCCCACTATAAATGTAGGCTTGTACTGATATAAATATTTTTATTAAACTATTTATTTTTGTCAAATTAAAAAAATTCTTAATTTTCTTATTCCTTACTCTATTCTGCATATAGAGTATTCATTATTTTTAGTTGGTGTGTGATATTTAAAATACTATTTTATATACTCAGCAAATAGTAATAAAAAAGTAATATTCAATGAATCTAAAAGCAAGGAATAAATTGGTTGTGTAATGAGTTTGTGTTTATGGCAGAATAAGCTTTTATGGTCCAATAAAGGTTATTGGTAGCATTCTGATGACATCATCATCAATTATAAATTTAAAACAAATCATCACTATGTTATTCTTTTAACAGAACTTTGGAGAAATGATATAGTAATCAAACTTCTGAGATGGAAATTTAAGAAAATAATGTATTTTTATTTGGACACATTAAAATATAGTCAAGTATATACCAAAAATATGAATAAATCATTATGATCATCATGTTTTGCTCACCCATATCTAGAAGTATATTTATATTTGTATTCTTTTTGAATAATTTATTATTCATGTACTATAATATTTGGCAAATCAAAGTAAAGTATGCAGATTATGAGGTTATTCTTCTGCCATCTTAGTTTTTGTGTAATTTCATTTAATCATCTAGCATGGTGGCTGCTAAGACCATTTCCTCAATATATATTTACAAGCTGAGTAAATAAAAGTTAACTGCAAGTAATCAATAAACAGTGCATGAACAAGAATGTTTCAATAGCCTTGTAGGATATATTGATACTCATCAAACAAACTAGAACTTTTTTCACATGCAAACCAAATGCATGTTTTTTTGTAAAATAATGGTTTATCAAATGTTGCTTGTAGCTTATGATATATATAGTCTTTTTTTTTTGTCTTCTCTCAGTGTTTTTTTCTTCAACTTCTCTTTTTGTTTTTAATCTTATAGTTTTCAATCACTTAAGTTGATATAGAGCCCAATTACCATAAGCTTCTCATGGTATCAGTCATAACTGTAACTTAAATAGTATATTTGAGATATTAGATTTTCATCTTTTAACAATATGAACAATAATTCTAAATCAAATCTTCTATTTATTTTTTTTGCAAGCAAATATGACTATAAAAATGTGCAAAAATCTCAGATTAAGAAAACAGTAATAGTGCAAGTTTAACAAACTGGGAGATCTTAGTTAAGATTTTAATATTAGGCAATAAAATCAATTAAATTATTTGGAAGTAGATTTCATTTGTCAAAGTAGATCACTCTACTTTCACAAATGTAGAAGTTAGAAAATGTAGTCTAAAATCGCATGCTTGACAAAATCAGTTTAGGTCACTATGCCTAGCAAATTGCTCAATTAGGTGATAAAAATAGTTATAATGTCAAAAATGATAATAATGATAGCAATATAGAATGCAAACATTTCAGATTTGAATAAAGGCCAGCATTAAGAATCACCCCTAGAGCTTGCAGGCCTGGAGAAAGATTTGATATTTATTAAAAACATCAAATTGGAAACAGGGAACTATACTTCTCTACTTCATGAGACACTGAAGCTCGTTTGAAATCTATTTTAATAAAATTATTGAAATATATATTGAAATGGTTATAGTTTCATTAAAATGTTGTATTAAAAAGCAAAGATTGGTACATTGAAATAAATATTGAAATGATTATACTTTTTTTAAAAATACAATAACGATCGATATCAAATGGAAAATGTCCATTAACAAAAGAAATTTAATTAATGTTAACTATAATTAAATTTACGAAGTTGAAAAGGAATTAATCAGATTGAGAATAAATTCACCATTTGAAATCTTACTCTTTAATTAAAATACTCCAGAAATAAAAAAAGAAGTGAAAAGGAAAAATGCTGAGGTAGAATAAAAAACAGTCGCTTTTTTCTTTATTTGAAAACCAGTAGAAGCAGCAGAAGAAAATCGTCGAGGGGACATCTTTTCCCAGGATCTCGGCTCCTGTAGATCACCAAGCTGACTAGAGACTTTGAAACAGATTGTCCTGCTCTTATTATGTTTTAGTATGATTCAAGGGCCATAAATCATCCAGTTACTATGCTACTTCTTTTTTTTTATTTCAGTATTATAAATATAAAACTGACTGTGCATAATCAAAATAATTTTTTTTTTTTAAATTTTATTTGATAATATCAATCTTATAGTCTATAAAATCATTCTTATAAATATTTAAATGTTCACTCTTCCTCAGTTTTTATTATTTACTTATCATTAAGTTAATACATAAGCCTACAAAACTGAATAGTTAATGTAAATGCTACAAGCAATATGTTCTTAGAAATAATGTGTTTGTTAAAAATATCATTTCAAATTTGATTTTTTTTTTATAAGCATTATTTTCAATAAATATTAAAATATTTTATAAAAAACTAAAAAAATATAGCCATAAAATTGCAAAAATGGATCAAATTAATTTTGTTTAAGTAAATTCAATTGATTACTTTCATACAAACAATTATTATAAAGAAATAAATTTACTTTTTATTATAATAAGCAGTAGTTATACTAAGTTTTATAATATTTGTCTTAAAAATAGAAAAAAATAGTCATCATTTGCAAAAAATGAAGAAAATGTATAACTGTTAAAACTATAAACAGTATGAAATACTGCTAAACCTGAACGGGGAAGGGAGCATAAAATTTATACTTTATGAGCTAAATTCAAACTAATTTCATTTTTTCAAAATAGAAACATATTTATGAAATACAGAGATGGACATCTATCCAATTTAAAAAAAATTATGTGAAATTAAAACATTTGAAAATTTAAACCAATCTTACACAAAACGATTTTAGCCATTGCAAGTTAATTAAAAAACATTTTATCTTCACAAATCTATCTGTAGATATTGTGAAAACAATTATTTGTTTTAATCTTAAATCAAAATATAACCACTTAAAAAATTATTTAAAATTACACTAAATATATTGATTACTTTACAATATTTAAATATGATAGAAATTATTTTCTCATAAATTTTATCTCATTTCAAAATGGTATTTAAAGTATTATGAAATATACTTACCAATAAAAAATTTCACAAATATAAAATTGAAACAATAAACTTTAATTTTTTTTTCATAAAAGAAACAATAAATACTTTGTTTTTTTAGCAGATTGGCGAAAGCAAAACAACATATTAAATTCTTAGAGTAGTAAAATAAAAGTAGATGAAAATTCCTGTTTATTTTCAATTTTATATTCTTTTAAAGAGTACAACAAAATTTAAGAGTTAACATTACTGTTTGCTTTTGCATTACAATGACAAACAATATAATTATAATTATTTAATCAGAAAAAATATTGCAACTCTGGACAATTTATTTTTTCAAATTGTACAGGCCCTATTGGGAGCAATAGACCTAATTAGCTAAAGGCTGCCATTCTGTATTGAATTGTACTTTATGAATTTTCATGAGAAATAAAAAACACATACATAAGCACAACAGCACAAAAAATTGCTATATTTTATAGAAAATATATTAGGCTTTAGTAACTCGAGAACTATAAATTATAAAGCTAAGTTTTACTTCAAAGAAAAAACAGTAATGAAATGTAAATACATATCTAGTTTAAAAAGCAATAAAAAGATCCTAATAATTAATGGAAACGTAAATGTAAATAGATACATAAGTTTTTAAAAAATAATGAAAAATAAATTCTGTAAAAATAAAGGAAACTTTATTTTGATAATTTGAGTTTAAGTCTAATTCAACGAAGAATGATTGGTTTGCAGATAAATTAGACTTAAACAGATAAAGATTGTGACTTAAAAGCATTCTATAAAAGATTGCCGAAAGATAATGCAAAAGATTATTTTCAAGGTCGGATATAACTCGTGAATTTAAAATATAAAGAAAACTGTATAATCAAACCATTAAACTATTTTAGGAGAAAACAAATGGAATAAATATTTGAAGCTAATTACTGTGGAATGCGAATGGTCGTAATTAGAAGCCAGATCCTTATCATCATTGTAAAAATGCATTAGTCAAATAGATTTAATGTTACATTGGAATGATAGAAATTTATCAATGAATTCAAACAAGGAGAAAATAGTATAAATAATGTATGCAACAAAAGAGTGCCGTCGCCAGGTTTTCTCCATTCATCTTGTGCTGTTGTTGTTGAAGTGGCCAGAGACTTTTCTGCAACGATGGAAGTGTCCCGGAGCCTGTGCCTCTGAAGGTGAAAGATAGCCACCTAGGGAAAATGTTTATAGACCTCATCAGTCTTTTATTATTTGTATATGCCTGAAAAGGTCCAATTAGGATTGTGTTTTAAGTACTGTGAGTATAAACTTTTAGTAGTCACTTAGATTCACCACTATTGTAGTGGCAGTATTTGTTTGTTGGTGATTATAGCATTAAAGATTTAGAACTTTAAATCAGGACTAATTGTTAATATGTATATAAAGTAACTATGCATCGTTATTTAGTAAAATCTTAATTGATGTGTATATATATGTAAATAAATGTATTTATTCTTATTTAAAATAAAGTTTAGGGTAACTAATAATTTTGTGATAATTGTTGGTAATCAGCTTCATAGCTGAATACACAACAAAAATATAAATAGAAAATTAAGAAGTTAGAAAGTATATTTCCATTACATCAGATATATTATTTTGTTGCTCACATAACCATACCTAAATGCTGTAGAAATATGCTAAATTACTGTCAATGTGATAAATCCATTATACATTATGCTTAATTTAATATAATAAATAACAAAATTTATGTTATGTAAGAAAATATGTAACAATCATGTTTTAAATTTGTCATTATTTATACAATATGATAAATTTTTCATAACGTAAAATTATTTTAAAAAAATAAAAATTTGTGTCGATTTAATATGAATTTATCAATAAATAAAACATTATCCTATAATTTACAAAAATGTAATTATTTTCAAAATTCTTACTTTTTAGAAAACTATATTTTTTTATCACTTCACACAATTTTACCAATTTGATTTTTATAATAAATTTTCTATAAGAATAAAATAAATTCAAAAATATGTTAAAAATTTGATATCTCGATAAATTCATTTAATTTTTACAAAATGCAAAACTCCCTAAACATAGAGCCGAGTTATATATAAGGGTAATGGAAAGTGCAACCTTCTTAGTGCTAAGAGTAATACTTTTATTAAAACTCTTCTTAATAAGAAAAAAATTAATTAAAAAGGTAGCTACTATAAATTTTTTACAGTTCTTTGAAAGAAAAAAGAATGTGTGGTGTCTGATTTACAATGACTTCCAACTACCTTAATATTCTTAAAATTCCCACACATATCAATGGATGGCTAATAATATTAGAATCTGTTTATATAATAATACTGTGTTCCACTTTGTCAATGCTTAACCTGGAAAATTTAGAAAGAAAAAAAAAGTGTTCATGCCTCGTTAGATAATCATATTATATCAATAAAAGATTGGATTTTTCATCACTAAATTTCAATGCAGTAATGTTAGCAGATTAGAGCACAAAGTTACTGGAATTAATAATTTTGACCTGTAAATTCAATTAGAACTTTTTATCACTTTTAGATAAAAAAATTATTAGAAAAAAATTTGGATACATCCATATTCAAAGCAAAAATATTTTATAGATTATGTTATAGTTATTAATCTAAATGGGGAAAAAAGTTAATATTTTACGAGCACTTATATGTAAAAATTATTAACAAATCATAATTACTATGCTCTAAAATTATAATGATAGTGACATTAATCAATAAATACTATTCCAATATGTTTACAGGAAATTTTAAGCTTGTTCTTTAGAAGCTATTCTTAATAAATTTCACAATAGTTAAATATTAAAACTGCCAAACTGGATTTTCAAACTGAATATATTACTGAGACATGGAATTTATACAAAAAAGGAATCGCATATAAAATTGTGAGCATTGCTATATGATTTACTATGGACAATACAAGGGAAACTTTCATATCTGACCTTGCCTTCAGAAGTGGACTAGTCCAGATTCCTTCCTTATCTGATTGGAGTGAGCACGCATTGCTGCTAACCAATATGTAAACATGTGGATAACCAATGTATAATGATGACTAAAAGGTGAAACATAAATACAGCCAATGTGTAAACATGTGTTTAAAATCCTACCATTGGTTAGGCTTTCTGAATTCAATTGCTGCCAGTAAGGGAGGGGATCTGGCAATAAACAGTAAGCCTTTTTAGAGGCAAGCAAGAGAGAATGTCTGTCTAACTTAAACAACAGTATGCACTCTTAAGAGAGAGAACATTTGTCTACCTGAACAACTGAATGTGCTCCCCATTGAAACCACTTCCAAAAGTAAAGGTGTTTCTACAATAATCACTACTGATACATTTATGCAGTGAGGCAAGTTCACGATAGGACTGGAAGCTGCAACGATTACGGCAGACTCGAGGTAAGCTGTCTAATACAGCCGGAAGAGTCACTCAAGTCAAGCTGTCCAGTACAGCTGTAAGAGTTAAGACTAGAACTCATGAAGCAAGCTAATATATACAACTGGAAGTGAGTCCAGTCATTCTGCATGACCAGCTCATTATTGACTAAGTTATATGACAAATTGTAATTATTGATTGTATAATACATATGTATATTTGTTCTAATAAATTATACTCATTAAATAGTGAGTTTATATTTTTGATATTACTGTTTGGTTTGAGTCTGAACCCTGCAATTCAGCCAAACACAACAGAAACAGATAAAGAAGTTATAGAATATAACAATGCAATTAATAGGCGAGATGATAAATCTGCTTTATACATTCACTACTTAACATATAGACAAAAAATAGATGTTACAAAATATATGAAACTTTTAAATTACATTAAAGATCCAAAAAAAAAGACAAATATATGAAATATATTATATTAAGTATAATATAAATAACTGTATGAATTTATAAAACAAATAAATTTAGTTAATAACTAATCAATTAAAAACAAATGCAAAATTATATAAAGTAGTATATATATAAAGTTATAAAAAGGAAATTTTTATTTATTCTTTATATTGCTGTTATATAGTTCATTGTTTCAACTTTTATTGATTCTCTGTATCACAATTTTATTTTATTCACGTTTTGTTATCATTGATTTTATACCTTTTATAAAATACTAGATAGTGTTCTATGTGCAATAATAGGCTAATGTTAAAATAGATGTTTAACATATGATAAGTCATAAACCTGATGATGTGTACAGGGGTCAGATTGATCTAAACCAATTGCACACTCATTAAATTATTTTAGAAATAATATGCAAATAAAATTTTAAACTTAACAAGTTTATATTCTGAAAATATAATATTAGTAGATTTGTTATTATTTCAACTAGCTAGGGACTAGTTGAATTTCATAAATTACATCAGTCTCAATCACACATGCACAGTTCTTTATAGTGTTGAATTCTAATGCTGGGATTTACTTATTACAGTACTTATTTTATTCTATTAATTCTTCTTCACTAACTTTTCACCATTATGCTCTCTTCCCCATTTTGCGCTGAACACAACACTGTTGTTATGCACTAATTGCTCTCTTATATCTGTAGATAATTAGTATTGTTTTACATACTTAATTTGCATAAATAGTTTCATTCTTGTCCCCTTACAAATTAGCATATCTAGGATATTTTTGTACATAATAATTATTTCTAGAGTGAATATTTATTGTCTTTAATATTGATTAATCTTATACATACATTTATGCAATTTTTATTTATTCTTTATATATTTGTGTTATACAGTTTTTAGCCAAATATAATGGAACCATGGGTCCAAAAAGACTTTCATGTATAATTATTAATATATATATATATTTAGATAGCTGTTATAATTGAAGTTTTTGTTATTTATTATAATTTATATGAAAAAATCAGCACAATGGACTTCATTAATTTCTATTTTTGATGATACTATATATATCATAAATAAATAAGCATAAGATTTAGAATTATGTCAATTAAATTCATCTATATAGTAAAAAAAAAAAATTTAATACCATGTGTACTCATACATGGCAAAATCCAGCACCAGCTAATACATGAATAGAAGCAAAAAAAAAAAATTTCCCAATAAATCAATTCTGTGCTTTTTAGGTTTGCTTTGACTCTTTTAAATTATCATAGCTATTTTTTAATAAAGAACTAGTACAGTGAATAAGACTATTGCAACAACAATTCGACTTTCTGAATGAATCTTTGCCAAAAAATGATTAAAAGTATTTTTTCTATGCTCTCAGGTGTATCCAGAAAGCACACTTTTCCAAGTTATTCTCAAATATTTGAAGGATATTGGTATGGATAACAAGTTGATCAGTGTTTAATAGCAGTTATCTCTATTTAAAGTTTCTATTAAAGCTGACTTATGATGTACTGCCTATCTCAAATATTATTGGTCAAATACAGTTCTGTTTGAATTACTTAAAAAGAGAAGAACAGAACTTTTCTATACTTTTCCCAATTTGGTTAAGTTCAACTTAAAACTGCAATGAAAATATTATCATTACAATTCAAATTTTTTGCACATTTTTTATTCTGAATGTTTCTTTGGTTCTAGAAACTCATCCACTGCTAAAAGAAAAAAATTAAATCTTCTTTGAAAATTATATTATACATAAATATATATATATATCAAAACTGATCAATTAGTTTCTGAGTTATAAGATAAAAGACAGATACTTTATTTTATACGTAGAGATATGTGCTTGTTTATAAATATGTATTTAAATATGCATTATTGATAATGAAGAAATGAGGCCAATATCTTGATATTTTCAACAACTGTGAACAGGCTCAAATTTATATTAATTTTATTAAATAATTTTACACTCTAAACAAAAATAATTTAATCAATTGTCACCAGATATTAAAGTATTTTTATATTAAAAATATAATAACAAATAAAAACAACAAACTTACTGGCCTTTTTCCAACAATATTTTTTTCAACTTTCATCACTTGGGTTACATGATCAGTGCCGGCTTTAAATTCACTTAACTTTATCCTATCATATAGACCAGTTAGCGTTTCTCTATCAATATCTTCACCATCATCAAGATCTGAAAATGAGAACAATTGTAAAATTAAATATAATTTATAATTAATATTTTTAATTAATATTATTAATTTACTTATAACAACAATAAAAAAAATTAATTTACTTATAACAACAATGAAAAACCAAATGTTTTATATTAAACAATATAAGACAAGAGCAGCTTTCTATATTAATGCCGTCTAGTGTAAGCTTGAATAATCAATGAAAACCAAATGGTCCTTCTTTAATATTTAAATCTCCATCTGATTTCTGTCGTCTGTTCTTGTCTTATATTGCTTAAGTAGGAACTTTAGTGATTTGTTGTTGTACTTAATGTTTCTAGCCAAGGTAATAAGATGCCTACAGTTAATAAAGAACTGACAATACTAAAATATATAATTTACTGAACTGGAGTCAGAACAATATAATTATTTCAAGAAACTTAACTTGTATTTAAAACCCCAGGCTGATTTGAATTTCAAGTTCTAGTTTGATAGTATGCGTCTGCATTCCTTTAACTTTAGGCCCAAGAATCACTGATAAAAGCAAAAGCCAGAAACCAGTCTGAAGATGGGGCTTTAAATACTAAGGATAGGTCTTTTACATACATCTGGTAATCACTGATTGCTCAAAGTTATGCTAGATGATGCTAGAATAGAAGATTTTATTAATTTATTTAATAAATAATTACATAATTACTTTTTGCAATAAGCATATATAACCTATTGTAATTATGTGAAATTAGAGATACTTACAATTGTTCTAAACTACTAGTTATCTTACTTTCAAATAAAGAAGCAGACCAAATACTTTAAAGTAACAAAATAAAAGTCTTTAAAATAAGATTTTCTTGATTGGTAATTTACATTTTGTTTTAAGCTGAGTATTGCAAGATGAAAGTTAATTTAAAATAAAACTTGAAACTAAAAGATTCATAAAACTATATATACTTTAAAAATTATACTCTTAGTTATTTGAAGAAGTTATAAGAAATAAATGTTAGATCCTGTGATCTCGAATTTTTAAAATATTGGCTTAGAAAGAAATTCAAATAAACAACTTATCCCTTCTTATAAAGAAATTTAAGTAAGAAATAGTCAAAGTTGAATAAAATACACATAAGTTGTTGTTTTTTTTAATATAAATATTCA
Source organism: Epiperipatus broadwayi (assembly GCA_028023455.1). NCBI lineage: Eukaryota > Metazoa > Onychophora > Udeonychophora > Euonychophora > Peripatidae > Epiperipatus > Epiperipatus broadwayi. The sequence goes on along the minus strand of JAQFVV010000136.1, from coordinate 2,195,327 downwards.
GATGTTTCATACGAATATTTAAATTTAAAGCAAATACTTATAGAAGTAAACAACACATGCATTACTCCAGAAAAAGATACGGCAAAGAAAATATATTTAGAGAAATATATTTGATAGCTAAGAGATAAAATTAAGGTGAATAAGAGTAAAATTAATTAGCTTACTATTGAAAGAAAGTTAAATGAATTTAATATAAATGATAAGAAATATTTGCTTTAAGTTATCAATAGAAATTAATTGTGTAAAACAAATAATAAAAAATCCTGCTTGATAAATGATGAGAGATTTAATAATAAGAAATATTTGCTTAAAACAGTCAAAGTTGAAAAAGACTAATTAAAAATATCAGAGGGGACAACAGACTGATTGGTATCTGAGGAAATAAGATAGTGATCAAGAATTAAAACCGGACATCAGTGAGATATAAATAGTGTGTGTAAAAAGTGTGGCAAGGAGTTTTTTGCTTTTGTGGACTTACTTACATGTTCATTGTGAACTTTTAATTATGAACTGTTAGTACTAATTTTTTGGAGCCAGCTGGAATTAGAACAGGGCTGAAAGAAGCCAGTGAGCTGTCGTCCAGGAAGCAACAAGCAGTTCATGCACTGAAGAAAGCAATCCCAGAGACCGTGCCTCTGAAGGTAGCAACAGCCAACTAGGGACTAAAGCAGATCGCACAGATCTTATTTTGTTTTTATATACCCCAACCGGCTCTATAGGAAAAAACACAGAACAAACTGTGAGTATATTTATCTGTTAAATTTGTACTCGGCCAGATTTGAGCGATAGACTGTTGTAATCAGAGATTAACCCAAAAGTGGTCTATATATATAAATAGGATTTTATTTGTTTGTGTGCCAAGCGATTAATATAGCTGTTGATAAATTCATGTTAGTTAGCATTGATAATCCCCTATTGTAATTTTTGCTGTTATTAATTTTTGTTGTCATTAAATTTCTGTTTGTTACTTATTTTGTTGGTATCCATATAATATATATATATACAAATACACAACAAATATATTTGTCAGTTCATTTAAAATTAAATCTAGTAATCAGATATTGATTGAAAAATAGCTGATTAATAGTAATTATCGGATTAAAGTAAAGTAAGAATTAAAAACTACATTAAGAAACTGGAGCTGACAACAATAGGAATATATTTTCTAATTAGTGTTTGTCGTAGTCTATATATATATATTGTAACCATATGGTTTTGGCTCTATCACATTAAGCTTTATTCAAGTGATCCAGTATGCAAAATTTTAAATTTTAATTAGTAATGATTTATTAATATATTGAAAATCAGTGTGTAAAAATCAGTTACAGATTGAAATGCTTGTTGGATTATAATTTTCCAATTAAGCAAAAGCTCACCCATAAATATCCTGAAAGCGATGATGACTTGGACTGTTTGAGACACTGGAAAGTCTGATAGAGTGGATATTTATTTCATAAGCATTTTTATCACATGTTCCAGTGGCAGCTCTATTTCAAATAATATTTTAATAGTATTAAACCAATTTGGAAGTATGAAAATATTTAGTACTTTATTATTATTATTAAACAGTAATTAAAAGAAAAGAAAATCAACTTATAATTCTTCTAAATTTTGTAAACAATCTTTAAATATATTGTATTGGAATTTAAAATGATATAAAATAGTCCAAATAGTTACCACTAGATGGAGAAATATTAATTTATTCACACTGTTCAGTTATTGGCCCATTTAGTACCATAATGCACTGTAATACAAGGTATAAATAATATAACAAAGTTTGTAGGGGGGGTTACTAAGAGAAGAAAATCGGAATAAGAAGACTTCAATTCTTACACTTATAAAATAAAGTAAAAAGAAAAAGCTGAAAAGTAACAACCTTGTGGATTAAATTGAACAAAATTACAGGATAATGTGGAGTTAAAAGGATGGAGTAAAAACTTTAGAACCTTGTATTATTTCAACACTGTTTCCCATCGATTCTATAGTTCCTAATATGCATACTGGAGAAGATAGAATAGCAGCCATAGGAATAATTATTTACCTCAACAAATACCACTTCAAACGAAAAACAATTCCAGAAAATATAAGCAACTACTTTTATTTAGTTTGTATTAGTCAATTTTCAGATTTTAAAATGACCCATAAATTATTTAGATTAAAAAGAAAAAGACTAAAATGTGTTGGTTTTCGCGCTCTTATTATAAAGCAGAAAAAGACGTTTGCTTATAAATTATCATCTCAATAAAAATAATTCAAAATAATTTTGAAGACATGTTTCAGGAGATATAGTAAACAAACCAAAAAGTCACTTTAAATTGTATAAAGTTTAATAAAATTAAAGGAAGAATGCGTGAATTTATTCCTTATTCTCATTAAAGAAGAAAACTTGTCTGCAATGGTGTTTCAGCGTGAATTTGCTTAGTTATTGAAAATGGAAAAATGACAGATTATTAATGCCAAGGGTATCATATTGATAATTGCTCACAATTGAATAAATTCTTCTTAGTATTACTAAACACATATTAATTTGCTGATAGAAATGAATAAATAAATATTTACTTTTAATCTTTATTGTACAACATGCGTATTAATAATATTTTAAAATGTTTTAAAAATGTCAAGATCATTTAAAATTATTACAGATATTACTGCGGATGGAAAAACAAAATAACAAATCAATAAATGATTTTAAAAAATTAACTTAATAATTGTAATGAATCTATAAATTCATTTTAAGGAAAATTATCTAAAGAAAGTATGGATAAACCTATTTTAATTGTACTACACTTGGAAGCGTTTAAATATTGTCTCACTATGCTGACATCGATAAATAAATCAATAAATGATTTTAAAAAGTTTGTTTTAAAGATCGTAATAGACCTACAAATTCATTTTAAAAAAATTATCTATAAAAAAAATGTGGATAAATCTATTTTAATTGCGCTACACTCGGAAACGTTTGAATATTGTCTCACTATGCTAGCATTGAACATAATAATCAATATATATATATATGCGTTACTTAGGAATGTTTGCTCATGATATCAGTTTTCTTATCATTTTTGCTCATAAGGATGGAACAAACTTTGGCTAATAGGATAAAATCTAATGGGAGAAAATGTTCGTTTATTTTTTTGTTATTGCTATGTTTAGTATGATAACATATTTTTGTCATGTATTATTCAGGGATTTTTTTATATATATATTTATTGTGGTATAAAATACATTTAGTAGGGATGAAGAGATGTATAAAGATATATACATTTATTACACGTATTTTTGTTATTTTCCCAGTTAAGGGAAAACATAATATTAAATATCATTTATTTAGACAGAGAGAGAGAGATATTTCTCTCTCACATTTTTTAAAACAGATTTTAATATTTTATTGAAGGATAAACAAACAGACCCAAATTTGTCAAAGTTATACACATAATGACCCAATTGTTTTATTATATGAAATAATTAATATAAGCATTTTTCATTTCTTAATTTTGCCTATGAATGAACATGTCCACTTTAAATATAAAATGTAGGCTGATCTTCATTGTTTACATGTGTATGGCTTGCTATAACAAAAGTATAATTATTATTTTAAAATAATTAATGGTCATTTGACTTTTATGTTGGTGGTTTGTTTATTAATACATTAATAGTTTCTGCATTGTGAAATGGAATATTTATGTTTCCACTTTTATTGTTAGTGTTATTTTATCTTGCTATTGTATTGATAAGGATTTGTGACAGCTTTCAGCTGATAAGTATATGCCACATATAATGGCATCAAATAGAGTAATATTAATATTAAAATTGTGCATGGGCTGATGGAGAATTTCCCATTGCTGATTACATGAGAGGATGATATTGTCGAGGCTGATTAATAGTTAGTGCTTAGTTAGCATAGTTAATCCCAAGAGAGGATGATATCCATGGTCTGAATTCTATTTCTCTGTGATGAGGTAATGCCCACACTTTTATACCTATGGAAAGATATTAGAATTGGCCATATTTATTGTACAACTATCATGTTGTTTTGTAGAGCCTCCCTTTATTGTTTGATCCCTCATGAGGTTATATAGTTAGTTTTCCACCTGTGTATGGTAAAGTTTAGTATTTTCAAAATCAAATAGCAAGGATAAGATAAAGTTAGATTAAGGGACACTGGTCTATCTATAGTGTTTGCCTAATTGGAATAGTGTCTTTATGATGTTGTAGGATCTTCATCAGTTTATAAACAAACCAACCAAAACTTACTAGTGATTGTAGAACTTCTATATGAAAGAGCAAGAGATACACATGGACAATGTTGATTTATCTTCATCAAGCAGTGATTCACGATGGATCGGTAAGATAGGTTAACTATTAAAATGATTGGGTTGTGGACATAGGCAATGTTTTGGTGTCATGCGTGCATTTGACTTCTGATGTCTGTCCCCACATTAATACAATGAATCTTTTTATAGTACATGATAATAATTATTAATTGTGCTGAATATGATAATTGTCCTTATCATATTCTGATAAATAAAATAGCTACAGTTTAATACACTAAATTATAACTTTGAGTTTTACATTTAAAAAGTTGCGTATATCCCAAAGACCTAAATACATTTTGTTTTATAATTTAAATGCTAATTTAGCTTAAATAAAGTTTAACTATCTTATTCTATAAGATAGAATAATAATAGAAACATAGCCAATAATAATAGTGATACTATGAATATCACTGTATTAGTTTGTCTTATTTACTATGTGTGTAGGCAATGGGATACCAATTATTTTCCATCCCTGATTTTATTTAATGTATTTGTCTTATTTCATGCAATGTGTCTGAAATAAATTTGTAAATAATGTAAATAAATCTTGTTGTGTTGAAAATTTATTTAGTTGTCTGTAGTCTTATTGCTAATCACCACACACATTATTATTGTTATTGCTATCGACATATCATCTGATTATATGGAAATCATCATCGATCAATATAGTATAAGTAACTATATGTTGGTATATCATAATAATTTTGGTAAGCCCTGTGATTTATGAGTACATCTAAGGCATCATCACTTAATAATCAAAATATTATTAACCTAGAGTGCATATTATTTTAAGTGGTATACTAAAAGATTAAACACTTAATATTGGTTTAATCAGTTTATTTGAACCTGCAGATCTATCATTTACTGATCTTGATCACACTGTTTATAATTAACTGAGAGAAGGAAGTTGGTAAGTTATTGTGTTTAGCTATTGAAAAGTTATTCCTATTTCTTGAAGCTTAAAGTTTATAATAGTTAAGGAGTTTATAAAGTTTCTTTGAAATTACTAAATATTGTTTGTTAATTTGATTTTGTCTTAAGAGCCGTTTTGTGCATTATATTTGGGTAGTGGCAAAATCCCTCTCACTGACCCAAGTATATCTTGTATAACAATCTTTAAGTTGTTTGAACCCTGAGAAGAATAAGTTAGTAATTTGCAATGTAGAATTTGAATTTATGGTAAATTTTATATCTAGTTATTTATTGTAGTTGGATTTGAGTTATATTACTCACTGTTTTATAAAAGTCAACCAAACTTTAAGGTGTAAATTGCTTCTTTTGTCTTAAATGTATAGCTTGTTTTGACTTTATGGTGAATATTCTGGTTTTGTTAAGCTTGGAATCCCTATTTTATTTAGTTATCTTATTATCATTTAATTCAATATCAATTTAGAGTTCTGGACATCATCTTCCATCATCATCATTCTTCTCATCTGTCATTTCAATCTTTCTTTATTTCTTTATTCTTCTTTCATCCTAATTCATTATCCTAATTAACTCACCATTCACTAGCTCTTATTCCATTATCATCTTAATCATCCATTAACTCTTATTCTACCATCATCTTAATCATTCATTATTCTGATACATCTTCATTCTTTTCTCTTCATTCTCAGACTCATTTCATTTTATTATTTAATTATTACTTATTTTCATCATCCATTTAGTCATCTACATCCTAATTTACCTATTGCTTAATTTATAATTTTAATTTCATATTCATTCCATCGATCTAATTATTATTTATTTATTGGTTTGATGAATATTAAATTTATTTCATAACATTTTGTTTGTTTGTTTGTTTGTGGATTTTAAAGCTAGTTTGACCAGAAGTTATTATCTTCATTAATCACCTTGTAATCTTCTTTAAGTTTATAGTTTCATGCGAGCTTAGTCAATAAAGAAATCATCTCTTTAGTTTAACATTTATTTTTAGGCGTATATTCTAGATTAGTTGTAGCTAGGAAGGTTACATAGGAGGATTTAGTCGCCCTAAAACGAGAGGCTAGATTAGATTGATTGTTAACTATAGAAGGTTACAGAGGAGGATAGGTCGCCCTAAAACATGAGTCTAGATGATTAGTTACAGTTGTTGATAGAAAGTTACAGAGGAAGATATGGTTCCCAAACGTGTAGGCTGACTAGCTAGATTAGTAAGAAGGTTACAATATTTAGGGGAGGGGAGATAAAGAACAAGATATGGTCTGAGAGTCAAAATGCATGTAAAGAGCATTGTATAGCAAAAAATAAAAATAAAATTTCCAGTCAAAATGTGGTAAGATTCCACATATAGGAGCTGTCATCCACAACAGTAATTCAATGACAGTTATTTGTCATACCAAAAAATATAGCTGTTAAAAGTACTTTTTAGTGCTAATTTAAATATAGCTAATAATAACAAATTTTTGTAAGATGAAAAGTATCAAAAATGATATGCTAAGACCATCAGAAATGTTAGCTGTAGCCTGACTGTGCAGTCCATTCAATCATAAAACAATGAGTCCAGAAATAATAATGCTATATAGCTTTGGCCTGACCATAATGAAAGTATTTTTCCATTGCCCGCAGTTACAACCCTAATGATGAAATAAAAGATCTGACATTAAAAAAGTAAAAGTTAACATAAAACAAAATCAATGTTGATCAACCAACATTAAGAATTTCATCTTAATTGACACTGAAGACAAACATAATATAGGACAAATGGAGAGTTACAAATTGTAGTGTATAGATATACCAATAGTTGACAATAAGTTTACCGAGTTATCAAAAAAGCCATGGTAAGACTTTTTAATTCTATATACATAAATAAGAGGTCTCAATAATTAAAAAGAAATGGATTATGATAAATACTTTATTTTATTTTTTTTATTGTAAGCATTACTTTAAGTTTTTTATTATTATTATTAATTACTAATATTGTGGGTAGAATGTACATATTCTATATTGGCTGTTACTCATATTTTAATTATTACTATTTTTTATTGTAATTATTATCTTATTTATGAAATAATAATATAAAAAAAATATATATGTATGTGGAAAATGATGAATTTGTAAATATATATATATATAGGAGATTATACCTTCCATAATTAAATTTTAATTTTCAACATAATTAGCCCTCATACTCTTTCCAATAAATATACATTCAAGGGACATAAAATATTTAGTCTTCTAAGTTTAATATTTAGTAATCAATATTATTTTACATAAATTTTGTTATACAAATTATTTAATTGTCCATACCTTTTTGAGTGTATTGGTCACATTCCAAATGTATACATGAAAATTTGCTATTGATCCTGAGAAATCATGTTCTGAACTGGGAAAAGTGGTGGGATGGGATGATGTACTTTAGGCTTCATATAATAAAAAAAAAGCTTTTGAATAAGAATAAAGTATACCCCTTTAAGGGATGGCTTAATATATGACAATCAGGAAATATAATTAGGTATTTTATATAAAATATTTATATTAATGATACTTGGCTTGATCATCATCATTAGCGTCAATCTTAAATATAATTAAAAGACTTAAATATTTGTTATTCTATTTTTTTTACAATAGTAGAGGATAGTCTTGAAATGAATGGCTTCTCGCGTTAAATGAATTGAATTCATTTATATGCATGGATTTATTCATCTGTCTATGTATCTGTGAGTTATCAGAATAGACAGCATCCATATTCCTGGTATACTTTATTCTGAATACTCTTCATTATCAAAAAGTAATAACAACAAAATAAAATGTTACCATAAACGTAACTTTAATTTCCAAAGATAAATTACTTAATTACTACAATTTATTTAGAAAATGTATAACTGGACCATATAACATACTTTAAAAAAAAAAAATCAAATAAAAAACAGAAATATATAAGTAAATATTTATAAATTTACTATTTAGAATAAAAATAATAACATAAACTTACTTCTTAAATTTCTAATAAAATCTTCTAATTTCATTCTCTTATCAGGTTTAACATTTGGACTGTGAAGGTCAGTGTTTAACATAATAATGGCAAATGCTAAAATGAAAACAGTGTCTTCACTGCGAAATTTGGAAACAGTATCTGGATTGCAAACACAATATCGATGACCAAAGGCCTTATGTAAAAAATAAAAAAAAAACATTAATTAAATGTTCTTGATCAGTAATTAAATCCAACTTCATACATTATTTTACTACCAGAATTCTTTTTATTCTTTGTGATTATATAATTCTACTAAGTATTTACTCACAAATGACTAGTAACTAAATAGAATATAAGAACAATAAAAAATTTTAATAGAGAACTTATGATCTCATTAAACTTAACAATCACAAAGTGAGCCAAATCTAAATAAAAAATAGAAATGAGGAAAGATAAAAGATAATTAATAGTGTTATTTTGGAAGTTAAATAACAATCTTACATTATTTACCATGGACTTTTTAAAATCAACATTATTTTTTTACTGGTTAATTTAAAATAAGCTTGAAATAGACCATAATAATGTTGTGTGTGTGAAATCATGTAACCTCCAAGCAAATATTTGAAACATTGAGTTCTATTCAAGTGATGAAACTGATATTTATTCAGAAATTTTTAGCATTTAAGACCACAACTCTATTACTGTGCTAAATCAAATCAACATGAATGTCATTCCATTTAATGTCACCAAATGAAAAGATTATCATAATCGGACTGTAAAATCTAGATTAGAGGCACTTATCTTCTCAATCAAATGAAAAGCTAAAAATATCAAATAGCAGTGTCTTCAAGAATCTCTCAAATGATTTTTATTTTTATTTACAAAAGATGAGCTGCTAAAAGTGAAAGCCTATAAACAGCTAAATAGTAGAAACAAGCAGGATAATTACTGTTATTGACTTCCTAAATTTAATTACATATAAATTCCAATATTTTTTGTATTATATGTCTTTATATTTTAATATTATTGACTTTATATATTAGTTATCTTCAGTCTAGAAAGATACTTTGTACTTTCCATATATATACACACTTACATAATGTGTAAATGCAAATAAAAAAACCCTACAAGTAAAAATGCTTGCATCTAAATGTAGCATCTAAAGCATGATCCAAATCATTATGCCAATTTTAAACAAAGAAAAACAAGAATATTATATAATATTCCAGCAACATTGCTAGCATTTTAAACAAAATCTTAATGAAAATCTTAAAGATTAATGGATCAGATAGAAGATGAGCACTTGGCAGATGAACAAACTGATTTAAAAAAGATAGGAGTACCATACAATGGATATTATTACTCTGTCTCACTGCATAAAAATCAAGATTCAGAAGACCTTTGATAGCAATGATCAAAAGATGTTTTGAAAAATACTTGAATTATATAAAACATATAATAAATTAATTAGCTGTAGAACATTTATGTTAATTCAAAAGCAGCTGAGAAATGTCTGAAAAAATAGGAAATTGGTTTAAAATTGGGAAAGATACAAAACAGAGATCAATATCTCTAAATATATTCATCACTTGGAAAAAGAAAAAAAGAAAATCAAAGGAAAATGCAAAATAAAACATCTAAGTATGAATGTAAATAAATAATATAAGACATTCTGGTGATATAATAATCTACAAAGAAAATGAACAAATGCCAAAATCCACCTTAGGCATGATGAATAAGAAGTCACAAAGATATAAACTAAAGTTAAGTCAATAGTGCTTGGGAAAAAGAAAAATCAAAACTGATCAAAATGATCTAGATAATGTAGAAAGTTATGTAAACCTAGTGATAACTCTAAGGAATAACCATAGAAAGAACATACCTATAAGCCATGGACAGGATTTGGAAACATGAAGACATTAGATTACAAAACAAATTAAATGTAATGAACATATAAATGTTTACTAATATATGTCAGTGAACTGTGAATGATGACAAAGTATTTAATAAAAAGAATCTGAACATTTGAAAGAACATATTACAGCAAATTGTTGAGAATAGGGCAGATGCAAAATATTTTCAAAGTAAAACTGTACAAAATAAATGAATTAGAAATCAATTTTGTTGAAAAATATTTAGAAAAAATTATAATTGTTTGGCTATGCTAGTAAAATAAATAATGCAAAAAGACTAAAAAATTTTAATTTTGATTTTACAGAAGACACGAATAAAAATGAAAAAAACTCATAGAATATGAACAGATTAGAACAATATAGGGCTTATTTTCTAAGCATTTTTGGAATAAACAAAACTGGAGTTGGTGAGAAACAACACATCCATGATCTGACCTCATAATATCTGATGATAATAGGTATATATGCTATATTCTAATATTGAAGAAAGATTGAGCAGTTGGAGTTTATTAATAACTTTCAGTTCGAAAATTTCTCAACAAAAGTTAGTAAAAAATGTAAAATGATAAACTACCATAGTAATTTTAAAAAATTAAAATTAATTTTAAAATAAAAATTTTATATTTTATTCATCAGAAAAAGATTTTTTAACCACACCACAAACAAGTGTTTCAATTGCAATGCAGCATTAATAAGTTATTTCAGATATTCAATTAAAATCATTCAGTCATGCAAACAAGCATTTTTATTTCTACTAATTAGGATCACATTAAATTAAAAGCTCTGAATTTTATTCTGCTAATATTTCTGAATTTAATAAATTTAAATTACTTACCACCATTAACCGCTCAATTTTCTGTGCTTCTCCCTAGAAGAGAAGTAAGAATATAATTATTGCTTAAATATCTTCAAGTAATTAACACTAATTAAAAGTAAAAACATATAGGTCACACGATAGTACTTATTATCCAGACAACAGTAATTTTGATATATATTAAAATTAGATTTAAGTTCTTCTACTTAAACACAATTATGTAACTGTATACTATGACTGATATAAGCAAAAAGGTTGATTATAAGGATATCAGCATACTTAAGAAAAGTTGGTCATATGGCTTATGCCACTTTAAAAAAAAAAAACAATTTCTGAGAGTAAAAAGCATTGAAAATGAAATTGTTGCAAAATATCAAATTATTACATAGTTTCAAACAAAACATTTTAATAACTTTCCATTATACTAATTTTACAATATATCTAAACAATGAATTAATTATTTAAATTCAGCTAATTTAATAATTTTATTAAACCATTTTAACCAATTTCCTGTTATTTCTTTTATAAAGCTTCTATTCACAAAAGTCTAATCTATTTAATAATTTTATATCATCAATTATAAAATAATAATATTAACAATTAATAAAATATAAATTTAAGTAATATACATTAATTATTGATAGATTATATAAATATAACAGATATATGAAAACTAATTATATACATTTTCCTTTCTCGACCTGCCACCCTTTTAACCATTTGACTTAAATATTAATCAGTTTATGTAATTATATGTTTATAAGCATCAACCAAATATTAAATCTATTATAATAAAATATGCATATTTTATTGTATTTAACTATTATATCTGATTGTTGATGCTTATAAATGTATAAGTATATAAATTGATTATATATTGTATTTAAGTATTTATTTTACATATTATATTTTATATAATGTATATATGTTTACATTATAATAATATAAATTGTTATATAAATGTTATTTTAAACTGGTATCAATAAAGTACTGCATAATATACATGAAAAAAAATTGTATTTCTGACTTGCATCATAGAAGAAATAATAGATATTTTAGTTCAAATGGTTAATTAAAACTATTAAAGTAGTTTAAATAATTAATTTATTGTTTAGTACATATAAATTAAATTGTGTAGATCTTAACATGATGTCTTAATGGCTCAAATGCTTCTAAAAGCCAATAACATAGTTTTCCAGTGTTTACAAAAAAAATAAGCTTAAAGTAAAGGGATAATTATAAAATTCTAAAAATATAAGATATGAGCAAAAAACAGGTGAAAGATTAAAAAGTTTAAGAGTTTATCAGTGCCTATGTAACACAGCAGCAACTTTCTCCAAACAACAGTGACATTTTAGTTGCCTATGTAAAAATAAAATATTTTAGTAAATTCAAAATTTATATCAAGATTTATGATAAATATAATAATTTCTAACATAATAAAAATGATTAATAATCAATCAATCACATATTTATTGAAACGAGAAGATAAATAACATATAGAAAGGAAATCAATGAATCTTACTGTTTTTATCATTTTTTTGAATAAAGTTCAAAGAGCAAAATATCTTCTTTTCGATGTTTATAGTTAAACTGAAATGGTTTTATAGCATTAGTTCTTTTAAAATTATTTATAGATTTATATCATACCAAAAAAAAGAAGCTTTTAATATTACTTTATGAAACATTAAATTTGAAATTAAAATAAGACATTAAATGTTTTTCACCTTGAATGTAACACTATACTCAAAGTTTGACTTAAAAATAATAAGGTAAGATTAAGTATACAAAAAATATTGAAAAGAATAAAAATAATATGTTCTTTGAAATCAAAAATAATGTGGAATATGCACAATGAAAGATGTGAGTAGAAAGATAAAAAAATGAATGATTTTAAAATATTCTTATATGTATTAATAATAATAATTTTATTTTAAATAATATCAACCTTAATGCTTAATATAGCTCATTAAAATCTAATTTTGTATTTTGATAGATGATAGACATTTTCCAATGTTTATTTTTTTTTTAAAATTAACTTCAAAAAGAAAAACTTACAGGCAATCTGAAAAAGGACTGGAATTTACGAAGTGCTAGATCAACTTGTAAACCACACAAATCTATTTCTCGCACAAAATACCTTAAAAAAAATTACAAATGGATAATTATCAATAATAAAAATACTTCAAATATTTTTATAACAAAATTAGATATTTTAAAAAAACAAAAACAAATGAAAATGTGATATTTTATTATATTCATGAATTGAAAATGTCCTTTAACACCTTGATACCAAGTAGAATCATAACTATTTTAAAATTCTACAAAAAACTGTGTTTAGAAAATTAATAAACCATTAATTCATAAAGAATAGTCTAATATCTCTCAGTCATGTAAAGATAGCCATTAACCTATATCTCAATATTCAAAAAAAATTCATAAAAGCTTAACATTATTTAAATCAAATGACTAAAGCAGATATAAAAGATATATAACATCATCATCATTTTCAATATCTGATTGCATTGAATTATATAAACAGGAATATTATCTTGAAAAATGGTAGTGTTGTCTAAAAACAATATGAAGTTGGATTACCAAAATATTCAAATAATCTAAATCTGGGATGTGTTAATGCAAAGAAACAATAAAAGAAAATAATATGAAAAAGTTATTCAATATTCCTATACTGGGCAATAACTTTCCCCAACTTTGGAGAAGATACTCTCCAATAGATTTCTTTGGTGAGTGACAGATATAAAGCCCTCCATAGATTGTAAAAGTTTATAACATTCATATCAAATACAACTGCCTTTAAAATAATAGCTTGGCTGTAAATCTTCTGCTTACGAAGTTCACAATGTATCATATTGCCAAATACCAATGTTCAAATGTCAATTAACCTTTGCAATGATTTATTCCATTACAATTTTGTGTTTCTTGATTATAATTCCTTGTCATGTGTATCAATTCCCTCAATAAGCAATGATTTCCTATCAGAATTTATTCTAGCAGTTTTGCTCTAGGTTGCGAAATTTTTTATCAGACACGGTTTTGTCAAAGAAAATTATATATTTCCATAATGTCAAAAGTATAATTATAATATGACAAATATATTTTTATTTTAAATATATAGAGAGAGACTGTCCTTTAAAAGTATGTAAAATAAAAAATCTTAAGATGAAAACTTGGTAATATTTTCTTACAAAACAGAGTACTTTACATTACATATTGGGCAGTGAACCTCTTATTAGCTATGTCAACAAGTATTTCTAAATAACACATCATGTTAGATTTCTATTCAAGCACAGAATACATATAGATAATTTTCTACTTAATATTGCTACTGAAAATTTCCCTGTGTGTTTGGGCACAAATATCATAGTAACTATTTCAGTTGGATCCTTGAAATATTTATTTTTTAATCTCTTCCCAAAAAAATTCTGAAGATTTTAGCAAAATAATTTCATTACTAATTAATTTAGAAATTTTTTTTTAATTTCATAATTTTTTAATAGCTATATCAATTCTCTAGTTCTTTTTTTAATTTCCAAATTATTAAGTGATGATTTCAGTTTTAACCTCTTCGCTTGCAAAGCAGCCATATTGAATATTTAAAAAATTATGCTAAGCCACAAATTTTATCATAACTTTAAGTTTGATTACTAAAAAATGACATAATATATATTGTTTGAAAGATAAAACACAAAAGAATGTAATTAAGCTGAAAAAAATATAGTCATTGATATTCAAAGTAATAAAAAAAGAATAATAGTTAATATTTCTAATAATTATTTTCATATTATTTCATAAATTCAAAATTATCATGCATACAATTTAAAATTATATTTTTGTTAGTAGGTTAGTTGGATTCATCATAAAATTTCTAAAAAATTGGTATATAATAATACTTACCTAAGGTAATTCATCACTTGAAAACTTTGTAGAATAAAGACATTAGTACCTTTCATTTTTCCTAGTAGCCCTTCAAAACTTTTTTCCATACAGGATTTGCAATGAATATGTCATCCCTAATAACATCCCTTATAACAAGTAGTTAATATTGATCAATAATTAGTATAATTTGAATATTATAATAAAGAACTTCAATACAGTTTGTAATTTATTAAAAAGTACTACTAAAATAGTCACTATATACAAAATAAAATAATAAAATAAAAAGTACATGAAATACTAAATTAATTATAGAGTTAAGCTTGAGGTACATAAGTTAGAAGTTTAAAGTCAATGCAATGTAATATTATTTATCCTATCTTTATAGGTTTTGAGGGCTCATATTGCTTCATGCTACTATGACCATAAATTTAGTAATAGCTTCATCAACTGCCACCTCTCTTTGCATTTGATATGCAGCTTTGAAATTTACATTGCAGTAGTGTATAATCGACCTAAGTTTATATACTGTCAAAATCTTTACTTTTAGCATTTGCATATTTTTATTATTATTAAAATGTAGACAAGACATTATAAAAAAAATCAAAATCAGATCATAATATTTGCAAAATATGTTTATCTTTGTCTCATATCACCTAATTCAAATATTGGACCCAAGCCCACATAATAGCAAAAAATGCAGATAATTTACAATATAAATGTACACAATAATGAGCTTTTTTTTATGTTAGTTTCAATAATAATTTTTTCATATATTTTTTATCAAATATAAATTCAAATAATAATTAAAAAATACATAAAAATAAAATAGTAATTAAAAAATATATATAAATAAACACTTACCGTCAGGCCTCACAAATACATCGGTAAAATTATTTATTTTTTCCGATGTATTTTTCACGGCGAATACTTTTTCATTAATTATCAAAAAAATTAGAGAAAGACAAAAAAATTCAATTTACTTGATCACACTTACCTTTTCTGAAACTACAATGAAAGATGAAAATGCAGGTGTAAAAAGTGCATGCGTAGACTGCATAGATTTCTATTAATCTTAACCTGAACCCGGATGTTTAAGTATTGCCCGCATTATGCTGGCATATAAATAAATAGATTTTAAAATATTTAATTAATTTTTCTTTATTTTACCATTTTGAAAAAAAAAGGGGGAGGGGATTTTCTACTAACATTACTAATAGCATATTGTGAATTGAAATTTCTTGAGAGGTCATGTTTTGAGCATTGAAGTGAGAGTTGAGTTACAAACCTATATACTTTTAAAAAGTTTTTAAATATTCTGCTGTTTAGTACAATAAAATCCTGAATCAATTCCCAACTGAGGAAAATAAAAACCAAAAAACTGAACTTGTAGTCAGCTGAATGGAAACATTGTGTTCAACTTGTCATTTGGGTGCTTGAACATCAATCAGATAACTTTTCAAGCAACAGAACATATAATTATTATAAAGATTTAAAGTCATTCATTAACTTATTTGACTTAAGGCAATTTGATTGACTATGATTCTGTAAAACAAGAACTCTCTTGCAACAAAAGTATGAGCTAATTTCTTTTTGACAAAAAAAGAACATATTAAACATACGATTTGTGATATCAATATTATTATTAGAAATGTTACTATTAAAAAAACAGTTAAATTCATAATAAAAAAAAATTATGAATTGACTACCAAATATATCTAATAAATCTATTTTTATTACTTATACACTATTATAATTCTGAGTAAAAAAAAAAAAAACTAGCAATACAAATTACAAAATTTCAAGAACAAAAAATTATTTGTTTGCTTGAATTTCTAGTCCACAGAATAGTTTTAAAAAAAATAGTTATCATAATAAGCAGTGGTTTGAGGCACCTGATGGTTTTTTTTTTTAGTGATATATGATATATTTCACATCTCATGCAAATTGAGATATAATTTAATTCACCTGGCCATTAATTAACAATATTGATATCCTACAAATCCATCTTTTTAAAAATTCAAGATTTAGTTAGCAATTAAGAAGACTTCATAAAAGAACTTTATAGTTTATTATGCTTCTTATTGCTTTATTTTAGAATGTGTCACATCTAGAATAAATTGATACCTTGATACCATACAATCTTTTATCAGAATACTGTTGTCATTTTACGATTTCTACTGGAAGTCACTAGCTTCATCATCTAGCAGTACTTCTAAAATCTGTTAGATTTCTATTTTATATCTAAATAATCATCATATAAGCATTTCCTAATATAAAATACCCATCAAGTAACGCAATCAGTTATTCCTACCTTTTGAAACTATTAAAATTTAAAGTTTAATTTTAAAAAAGCTATTGACTATATACAGTTCTTATCAGCACCCTACTCTTACAGCTAATCATAATAGTCCTACATTACTGCAAGGAAACAATGACCATTCTTAGTAAATTAATAGAGATTATAAATAAAGATCAATTTTTATAACAAAATAAAAAACATTAAGATGAATTACTGCAATCATACGATTGTTTCTAATTTAAAAGATGTTGCCATTATATCATACTATGAATTTATGTCTGTGCTTGAAAATAAATATATTTAAATATGTTTTGTAGCCACCTTGGAAGTCATTTTTCATTTCCAGATGTCTTTATTCATGTTTCAACAATATATGAAGAAACAAAGATTTTAAATATATCTTAAAAAGATTTTTTTATTTATTAGTGATATACCTACATTTAATTGCTGACTGTCTTGATTGCTTGTATTAATATAAATATATCTTTAAAAGATATTTTTTTTATTGTTTGATATTCAAGCAAGTATAATATCTACATATAATTACTGACTATCCTGATTTCTTGCTTATTATAAATATATATTAAGTACTTTGCCCAAAGCCAAGAGAAAATAATTATATAAAGAAATATTAAGACCAAATGAGATTATAATAAATTGCCATTGGTTTCTATTCTCTTAATTCGCTTTATTCAAGCATTTCAATAATTAAAGTTACAAATGAGAATATATTTTAGATATTTTGAATTGGAAGCTAATGCTCTTTTTTGGAAATTTCTTTGTTAAAACTGCTGCTATAAATTATTAAAACAGACTTCACAAGAGTCATCATTAAGCATCACATGATCACTATCTTATACTAGCACATATGGCCACAAGCCAGAAACTAGTCTGGGGATATTGGATGAGTAGGCATTAGATAGGGATTTTATGCACAAGCCTTCTGGCATTCATTGATTACTCTGGTTAGCACAGGGTGGCAATACTGTATGGAGAGTTTTGCTTTGTTTATAGTCATCATTAAGGTTTTAACCTTCATTTTAATTTCTTTATTGTTTACATCTTATTTGAAAACTTGTACAACTAATTTGTCTTCTTCATTGTTATCTTCTGTTTGATGTCTATATTTTATGAACACTTGGAATTATTTGTAATCAGTATATATATGGCTTGATTTATCAAGTTTAATATCATTTCATATTATCTTACAAATGTACTTAAATAATTGTGTTAAGAAATTTCTCTATCCTATATCAAAAAATTTATGACAATAAAGATAATGGGAAAGGTATTGAAGTTTCATTCTTTGTCTTATAGTAAACTTTAAGGATCAAGAAGTCCAAGGGTCAAGTCAAAAGATTCTTTTACTACTTTTTATCTGATTTGCGATAGTAGCAAGTGGAAAGTCACATAATTATTTGTGATGCTATAAAAATATTTTCCTTTTAATTATTCATCATTACTTTAAATTAATCTATATTCAGTTTATATAAGATCCTTATAAAACTTTTTGTTAAAATAGCATGACAAAATCCAAATAAAAGCTCCTACATTTCCAGTACAATCTTGTGAATTATTTTATCATAATTTTCTCAAATAAAAATAACAAATGTTTCCTTTGCTATTGCCTCCAATACAATTAAAAATGCATGATCTAAAGAATTTCTGTAATCTACTAATACTATTTACCAGAACAAACTATTATTTTTTTTGATAAATTAGTCCATCATTCACATTATAATTTATTGCTCCTAATTTTCAATATTGTGATGGATTATAAAAACTTGATCAATAATTTGATTATAAAATTGAAACTATTTGTTATGAATATTATCAATTTGAATCAGGAGATGGCTCAATTCCTGACCAAAAAAAGTAGATAATAAATTTGTCTGATCAATGGCAGAGAATAGTTTTGCTCAATAAATTTATAGTACTTGAGTAATGCATAAATAGTTGAATTAGATAAATCAACACAAAAAAACATATATTTTTTTTATTTACGAACATTTCAATTGTCCTTAAGCAATTATTTTCAATCTTATTTTATAGCATTTTTAAATATCAGATTGATAATGATTATCTCACGTATAATCAAAACATCATTCAAATAATAAAAAAATATATAATTAAAAAAAAGATTTTTTATGACTTAATTCAATTCTTTGGATTTAATATGTTTATAAAAGAGATACAAGAACCATGCTTACTAAAAATAAAATTAATAGTTTTGTTTTTATTTTTCCTTACCAAATTTATTAAAAATGGTTATTGTTTAATTCATTTTGTATTTTGATTTGTAAAAATTACTCATAATTTTAAATGCTACTTTTAAGATGATTATTTTTTTGCTTTAATCTAAACTTTTACTATTTAATAACAATTTCACAATATCAAAATCAGAATGAATATTAACATTTTCTTTAAAAAAAAAACAATTGCATTAAGAATTGTTCTGGAGTGAAACTTTTCTCTTATCAGTTCATCATTAAACTCAGTTATTTAGATAATGTGTTTAGCCATAACATATATTTTAAATAAAAAATTATTAATTTTCAATCATTTGAATAACTTTATAATGCTATAAAGTCAAACATTTATCAAACTTACTTCTATTAGTATAGAGATGATTGCACAAAATCAATCTAGAAAAATAAAATATTTGAAATAATGCTAAACTTATAAAAATTAAGTAACAATAATTCTATGCATAAAACATATAACAACATTAAATAACATAGATTTTAAGCCCAGTCTATGCCTATCTTTGGTTTCTTCTAATGGTACTCTTCCTAAAGTTATAAGATGAATGATCACAAAATATGTTATTAACACATCTGGCATTGACCCCATGTAAATACTTTTAGATACAATAGTAACATCCAATTTTAGATGCATTATTGATCTCTCAATGCTAAAGTCATCTCAATATAAGTCATGTATAATATCATTTCTAATAGACAAAATTTATAACTAGTATAACCTTTTTTGCTGTATGTTAACATTGTAAATCATAGAGTATTTCTATTTCTAATATTTTATTTTTCCTTTTGCTATAAATATAGTCATAAAAACTATCTATTTGATTTCTTAAACATTATATGATGAACTTACATGAACCAATCAAATAATATAAGTGTATTTGTTGTAAAAAAATAAATGTATAATAACTAGCTGGAGGGTTGCATGACATTCAAGCATCTTAGTGGTAGTTGTGTAATTACATTCAATTAATTTGAGCAAGTTTTTTTTTAAATTATATTATTCAGTTGAGAATTAATCCTATAATGTACAACTCTGAGTCTGCACTCAACTACTGTGCTAAACTATATAGGCATCTATTGTAAATAGAAAGAAAGATGAATTGTTAAGAGTAATTTTTAATAACTGATGGTAGATATTTAAAATATATTCCCAAATCATTTAATATCAATAATTAATTACTGAGTAGACACTGATTTCCAATTGCAGTAGTAAATTTTAATAACCAATGATGGATATTTAAAATATATTCCAAATCATTTGATACCAATAATTAATTACTGAAAAGAGACATCGATTTACAAAAAGTCTCTATTAACAAAATACTTCACCTAAAGAACCTATTGTTTTGAGAATTGTTTTTGGTTAATTAACTTTTACTTAGATTAACTAAGTTAAAATATGCAAGATTTTAAATAAATTTAGATCTATATAAGAAGTCTATGTAAGAACAACTTCTGAATGCTAATCATTAATTAGAACTAATTATTAAACAATTAATAAGTAGTATCTGTTTTAATATTGCACTTTTTAATTTTTTTACTAGTATAGATATAATTCTTTGTAATTTAATAACTTTACTTCTTTTCTTTTTTAATGTAATTCAATATAGAACACATTTTCTGTGTTTAAAAGAAAAGATTACTTATAATCCTGCAATGCTGAGCACGCTTTCAATTATTTATAGCCATATTTGTAGTGTAAGTAACCTACTGAAGGCACTACGAATATGATTATAAATAGTTGAAAGCATTCATAGCATTGCAGGATATTATAAATAATAATCTATTCTTTTAAACACAGAAAACGTGTTTTGTATTGAATTATATAGACATAATAAATATTATTTTATATATATTGCTGTTCTTTTTGATCCATTTAATAAATGGTATAAAAAAAATTAAAGATAACATAAAAAAAATAACTGTGAATTAGCAAGGAAAACTATAGAAGAGTCAAGCCTTTAAAATATAACACATTAACTTAGCTGTGGAAGAAAAGTCGTATCAATAAGAACAAAAGAAAAGGGGCATTATTTATAATTTAAAAAAAGCAAACATCTTAATGCCAAATATTTTAAATGAAGAGTTGAGACATGCAGCAAATAGATCTACGAAAAATGGAAAAATTTCAGATGAAGAAACTGAAAAATTGTTTAGTTAAGATATATAATAAATATTTACATGATAAATATGTACTATATCAATGTTTTTCAACCTTTTTTATACTGTGATCCTATAAATTTGTTTGTATATTGCAATTCAAATATTATGAAATTAATATATTTTGCAAACTAAAAAAATAGAACTGTAATAAAAGAGTGCATCTGTGCTAATATTTGCTCAAATCAAATAATTATGTTAATCGGGGAAAACTGATTGTTTCAAAAAATAAGAATGACTAAAAAAAATTTGAATGATATTTATTTTAAATTCTTGCTGGAAAAAAAAATTAACAAAATTATAATTTTATCAAAAATAAAAACAGAACAACTAAAAAATAAAATTAATGATATTTAATGACTCTGATGTTATCAGTTTTCTAGTAAAATATTAATTCTTACTTCTATGGAATTATTTAATGCCAGTCTTATTGCAGAACTTATATCAACCTGGTTTCAGAATTTGTTTTTTGTAATAACCATTGTCGAAAATCTATTTTCTATTAAATAAGTCATCACAAAGGAAAGTAATAATTTTATGGCTTTTCACTCAAAATTCAATGTTCATCTTGAATTTGTAACCAAACTTTAGGTAAATTATTTTGATTATCTTTAAAAATTATTTGCAAATTCTTACCTGTTGACAATTAAATCAATTTTTCTTCTTCTAATAAAGTTAAATTATTTAATTTACATTCTTTGAAGAGAAAATATAATTTTTGGGTGGGAAATATGGATAAATTGTTTTTTATTTTTAATAAATGACTTTATATAACTTGATACATATTGGAATTTTCCTGCTGAATTAAGATTTTGTTCTTAACTATCTATGGGCAAATGATGAAAACAAATCAAAATAATCCTGTTTAATTTGTTGTTTTGTTTTTTTTAAAAAAAAACAAATTTCTATTTTATTATTAAAAATAAAAAGATTAGTCTGATTTCCCTGCATTGACAAATTAAGTCATTCATTGGTGAAATATCAGCTAGTTAAGCAACTTTAAAAAGACACAAATGATTTTCAAAATATTAGCTTAATGTTGATTTCAATATCTATTCGAAGTTCAAACAAACATGTCAAAACTTTTCCTCTTGAAAGCCATCTGATATGCTAATGTAATAATACCTTTTTATTAGCTAAACCCATTTCATCAGATATTATGTTAAAGATATGGATTTTTATAGCACTCTTTCAAATATAGCTTATTATATGTATACATTGATTAAGAACATAATGTAAGTCTTCACTCATACTTTTGATTGTTAATTATTCCCAATCAAGAAAATGAGTTATTATTAAATCTTAGTGATCAACTTCCTTTATATGCACTACTAAGCCCCTATTCTTTCCCGTCATTACCCAGCCCCATCAAAACACATCCCAATAAGTATTTCATGAAATGCTTTTTATGCAAAGTAGAAGTTGATATTTTTAAAGATTTTTTCTGATGTTGTTCTGGATTCCAATTTCAAACAACATAGTAATTCTTTCTGCACATTTTTAGATGTAAAATCAACATATCTGACATTACTAATAATATTGCATCATTTGATACATCTGTTGATTTGTCCAATTGAATAGCATAATATTGAGATTTCTATATTTTTTGCACTAATTACAACTCAATGTCATTAGAAAAGTTGATTATTTTCAATTAATAGTGTCGTTTGACATGGAAATAGCATTAATTTTTGCTTCAAATTCTATATCAAATAATTCACAATAAATATCTTTCATGCAAGGCTTTAAGAGCATTTCTCCACTTAGCAATATACAAAGCTCCCAAATAACACATTTCAATAATTTTTTATCAGTAAATAGAAATTTTGTTAAATTAGATTGACATTTTTAATTCTAAGCATTTTATAAAAAGATATCCTTAGAGTTAGCTTTATATTGGCTGTACTTTGTTTCTAAATGTCTTTATTCATTTTCACTAAAGCATTAACCAATACATTTCCATAGATAATACCTTATGGTAAATCTATTCCATTTTCTTTCATAAAAGTGAATCTGAATGTAATAAATTTTTCTTGATAATCCTAAGTAAAACTGTTCTTTTGTTTTGTTTTTTCTACTGATTTGCTTAAAGTATTGGAATTTTCAATATTTTTGTTACCTGGATATGTATCATGAAAATTTTCTTTTTCTGTTATTCCAAAAAAAAAAAAAGATTAATTTGCTTTGTTTACTGTGATTAAAGGAAGGGGGGGGGGGCTAAAAAAGAAAAATCTGTAAAAAAAGAAAAGAATTCCACATAAAAATAAACTTTATTATTGAATTTTGATGAAATACAAAATTTTGAAATTGAATGTGTAGTCCAATTTACAAATAATAAATCACCCAAATACTTAATTAATCTGAGAAATAAAACATGTTTAAAAAGAATAATTTTCACTTTTTAATTATTTGAATTGGCATGATAATATCATTTGTTAAATTTCTTTCTCCATTTTGTTATAACTTACTCTTACTTTTCTATTCAGTTCGCAACAATATTTTTAGGTTAGGTTTGGTAATTAAGTCTCCATTCTACAATTATATGGCACCATGAATACATTCAAATATGAATTACTATTAATAGATATTATATAGAAAATAATAATGATTATTAGAGGTATTTCATTTGTTATTTTTCATTAAAATTTAAAGTTAAATACAGATATTATAACAGTAAAACAAAGAAAGTCTGGATAGTAATGAGAAGTGTGAATTTTAAATTGCTCTCAGAAGTGAAGTGAAGCAAAATCATTGATGCATGCATATTTTTGCCTGATCCATTGTTATTCAAGAGTTTGGAACATGCACATAACTTCTTGTCTATGACTTGAGTTCTGAACAGTGGTGGATGGAAAAGCTTTGCAATAATCTGCAACATCTCTCCTCTTTTTTTAATATTTCACCCATTGAAGATAGGTATCAAGAGTTAGCATTTATATAATTTTTCTATTATTTTGTGACCCATAAAAATTTTGGTGCAATTCAATATTGGATCATGATCTAAATGTTGAAAAACTTGTATTAGAATATTGGAAAAATGCAGTAGTTGATAATTAAGAAAATTAAATAGAAAACATTAAAAATCACAAGCTTTTCAGTTTTTTATTAATTCTATGTAAGATTTTTACAAAGATCATTTTCAGAAACTTTGGAGTCTTTCCTTAAGGTATATAATAAATATCTAAATGATAAATATGTACTAGATGAATGGTAAAATGCAATAGTGGTATTGATATTTAAGAAAATTAAAAATAAGATATTAAAAACTGTAGACTTATCAGTTTTTTATCAGTTCTGGATACAACCTGCTGGTAATTAATGCAGATAATAAATATAATTTACTTTTGATGACTTTATTCAAAATCTTAGAAAATGCTTTTAAAATGTTTATTATGGAAAAACATTAAAATTTTACTGCCATTTATGCAAAAAATGTGATAATGATAATATTTTACATTACTGAATAAGCAATAGATTCTTATTTCTACATTAATAGTATACTCATAAATTAATATTCTGAATTACTCAGTGGTTTACAAAGAGTATATAATATTAATATTATTATATTAATAAAGAAATTTAACATTTACTTTTATAATACAATATTTTTAATAGATGTTTTAGATAGAAATATTTAATGTGTGAAGTTATCTATTTATAATTGTTGGTACTTTGGTATTAGCCCTGCAACACGAAGCATGTATTAGACTTGCTGCGCCTTTTCACATTCATATCAATCCACTGATAACTTTGTAATCTTGTGATCTGACCAAAAGAACATGTACAAGGATCTTGTACATGATATTTTTCCCAAAATTTGCAAAAAAAAAAAAAAGTAGTAACATGTACATGAAGTTATCGCCAGGTTGATACAAATGTGAAAAGGGGCAGCAAGTCTAATACATATGCTCCATGTTGCAGGACTAATAAAAATAACTAAAAGTATAAAATATAACATTAAAACAGCATTTTAAAACAAATTTTGAGAAACAAATGGATATTAAAAAAATTATTTTAAAACAATTTTGAGGAACAAATGGATATTAAAAAGACAAATTTTTAAAGTATAAAAAATATTTAAAACAGCATTTTAATTAAAACAAATTTATATGACTTTCACACTAACGACTTTAAAATGTATAATGATATATAAATCGATATTAAAAACATTTTAAACCCCAAAAAAATTGATTTGCCATCTTAAATAAATGACGCCATCACGCAAAAAAAATGTTAATTTAAATACACACAAAACAATCCCTAAATTATAATTTTTTTAAATATTATTTACAAAACACATAAAATACACACATATACTACTTACCATGTAATACATAACAGGAATTGTCACATTGAAGCCAAAAATTTGAAATTTACTTCTAACACACATAAAATGAAAATTTGAACTGAACCCCCCCCCCATGGAATTTTATTGAACACGTGATTGCACAGAGTATGCCGGGATTCCCCACAGAAATGCTAATAAATGTATTTTTTTTTAAAGAAAGAAAAAAAACATACGCAAAAAGAAATATAAATTATTATAAGACTTTTATTAAATATTTATTCTGTTTCAGAAAGAAATCTGGTCAATAACTGAAAATGTCGAAATATTACAAAAAAAAAAAAGACCCATGGATAAAAATAAACACAATTTCATACGAGATCGAATAACATCGCAGGGATTATTTCCTTTGAATTTGACATCAGTGCAAGATTACAAATTTATTGTGGATGTGAAAAGGCCTCCTATCTCCCCTACATTGTAGGTCAAATATCAAAGGTCAAATATCAAAGTATCTAATTGTTTAATTAGAAAGCATTTGACTTAGAACAATAGTTAATAAAAACCAACTGCCCCAGGTCAATCTTGATTACATTCAAAAGCCTCTTTTAAATGCCATTCTAGATGTAATATAGAGAACAAAGCACTGAAGTTTACATTTATAGCTGTAAGAAATCAAAGTATAGCAAACTTTTTGATTTTCTTATAAATTATAATAAACCCTTCCACTGGTATTTTACATTATGTAATGTAATACAATATTTTTATGAATTTCTATTTTAATATTTTTAATGGATGTTTTAAGATGGAAATAATTAATGTGTGGAGTTAAAATTTTGATATACTTTGATTTCTTCTATCTATAGATATAAACTGCAGTGTTTTGTTCTTCATATTATATCTAGAGTGACATTTAAAAAAGGTCCTCCTTTTGAATGCAATCAAGGCTGTCAGTTTTACTTTAACACTTGGCCTGGGACAATAGGTTTTCATTAACTAACTCTTGCAAGTTAATTTCTTTCTAATTAAACAATTGTAAAAGGACAACTTCACACATTAAAATACATATATATATATATTTAAAAATAAATTATATACATTACCACAAAAATAATTGATTACAAATCAGTTTTCAATTACAAATCAGTTTTCATCATCATTCACATAGTCTTATCTTTCTTTCCTTTGTTGTTTCGCTTCATTTTAGACAAGGTTTTCTGCAAAGAATGCACTTATTTATAAATAATTTTATTGAAAAAACCATATGTAATAGTGATACAATTGTAAATCAAGAATGCACTTATCCAGGTCATTGATATACTGTTTTTTTCTTTTTGCACCATCATCAATATATGATAATATCCCATTTTTGTGTTTCACTAATAAATGCAGGGTATTTGCTTCCTCTATTTGATAGAACAATATCATAAACTTCATCCATTTTTTTTTAATATTAAAAAATGAACTAACAATAATTGAGACATGCTTACATTGAGTAATAAATTTGATCTATAAAAAATCTCAAAATTTGATATTTCTTAGATTTTTTTTTTTAAAAATAAGAGAAAACAAAATAAATAAGATATGCTTTTGTTATATTAATTAATATATTATGATTCTAAAACAACTCAAAGAGATGTAAAAAAGGTGAGAATAAACCATATTTATTTTCTTAAAAAAAAAAAAAGATACTCATTATTGACCATTTTTAGTCAGCTGGTTAAATTGACTATATTCGTCAATGTTTATCACTAGCTTAAGTTAACTTAAGCTAAATAGATATGTAATCAACTTAGTCTTTTTTTATTTTTTATAGATAATTATAAAATAACCATGACAAAATAATAATATAACTATTCCAAATAACTACCCAAATTTGGTCAATAAATTGATACTTAGAAGTTTACATATATAATAAACATGAGCCAAAAAAATAATATAGCCAAACTAATTTAATTTATTGTTTTTATTTTGGCTTTTTTTTTTTTTTTTTTACAAAATAAACATAAAAATGAATAAAATAATATTATGGCCAATATAGTAGGTTAATTATCCAAAACTGGATGACAAATGATAATGAGAAATTTGACTTATATATGCAATATAAACATATTTAAAAGATAAACAAATCTCTTATTTTTACTGCTAATTGAAACATTTTACTGATTAATATAATCAAAATCTTGTTCTTGTTTATTTTATATATAAAATCATCCCTTTACTTTTCACACCTCTTTAAGATTATTTAATTAATATAACAAACATTAAATAAATTATCTCTAATATATTTCCATAACTTTTTGAGATATTTAATTAACATATATAAGAACAATTATTTGAAAAATAATATCACTACTAGTTTCTAATGCTAATTCAATTATCAGCAAAAAATAGATAAATTAGTGAGACAGTTTGTCTCAAAGAAAAATATTAAAATTAATTTACATTGTTATTTATAATGATGTTAGAAAAAATATCAGATTGAGTGTAATCATTTATGAAAAATCTTGTCCAAAATGAAGGAAGAGATTGTGAAATAAGTCAGTAATAACTAACTCCATATTATTATACTCTAATTTGTTTTTGTGAATATACAATTTTTTGTATATTACATATATATATTTATTATCAAAATATATATAGTTTTATTTACTACTAACAATATTAATACTATTTACTATTCATATACATAGAATATTATCTTCAAAACAATTATATTGTGCTGTTAAATTCATTTATATAAAATATTAATACTATTATATATTGTCTGCATAATGACAACAATTTAATGGCTATTACAATTCCATGATAACAATTGTTAATGCATTTTCTAAGATGTGTTTTTTTAAATAATTATGACACCAGAAGTAAATCACTTGCATCATCTGCATTGAGAAACATTAAATTAAATAACTTAACAAAAAATAATTAAATGCTATTAAATATAAAATGCTATAAAAAAGGCATTTAAATAATATTTGTCAATATTTACTTTATTTTAAAATTAATATATGAAAATGACTGCAGAAAATTTTGCTGTAGATTGAAAGAAGCCCCTTTAATTCTTCTTTGAGACCTTAAAAGAATTAAGCAGGGCAAATTTCTAATATCCACTCCATACATTCTTTTTGGTTGCATGTTATTATTATAGGATTATTCATATAGATAAATTGCTCAACAACATATATTAGTGTGGCAAGTTTATTGATTTTTATCATTGAGTTTAAAATCAAGTAACACCATGAACTTTCTTCTAAATTATCTGATAGTTCTTAATTGAAATATCAGCCAAGTTTTTGTGAAAGCACATTAATTGAATGTGTCTGTGAATATTTTTTTTTTTAAGTAGATATTTACAATCATGATAGACAAAACTAAATTATGATCACAATGCTAGAGGTTATAAAGTCGCCAGCCAAGAAAACAGTTGGCTACCAAAGAAAAAGAGTGCTAACAATCCTCTGATTGTGGACCCAGGCTGCAATTCAATAGTGACCATTTATGTAAGTACTTACAATTGTAGATCACTTTCAATTGAAGCAAGAAATTTGTCTAATATTAAATGGGACGTTGTTAAACTTTGTGAAGTTAGAAGAAATGGTGATAAGACGATTAAAAAAAAGAGGTGTTTTACTACAAAGATATAAATATCGGAAGCATAAGTGGAACAGGATTCATTATAAATAAGAAGTGGAAGAACAACATTGTGGAGATTGGTGATATATCAGACAAAGTGGTAAGATTAGTTGTTCAACTTAATGGAAAATATCAAATGTAAATAATTCAAGTTTATGTCCCAACAAGTTATCATTGTGAAGAAAAAATAGAACATTTTTATATATGAATGTACAAAAAAGCTCTTGATCAGATTAAATAATATTTTTAACTTTTCATGAGACTTTAATGCTAGATAGAATTGGTAAATGATTGAAAGATGAAAGTGCTGTGAGTAAATTTTATTATGAAAATAAAAAAATGAGAAAAGACACAGTATTGTGGTATGCACAAAAGAGAAAAACTATAATAGTAAGAATTCTTTCTTTGACAAAAAATGCTAAATGGAAATGGACTGCATCCAAATGAAAATACAGCAGAACTAAATTATATATTTTTTGACTGACAAGAAAATATATATTTCAAAATTGTAATAGTCTCAATAGATTCAACATAGGAAATGTCCATCAATTACTGAGATGTAAGGTAAGTAAGTATTAATGCAAAAGAAGAAAGACATAAATTATTTTAAAAAAAACAGTTTTTACAGTCAATATTCCTAATCTTCAGAAAATGAATTTAAACTAGAACTTGCAAGCAAATTTGAATGAAATCAATAAGTAAATAGCTGTTATGTTATTAAGAAATGCAACAAACATAACTGGCAAAAAGTAGCAGCAATTTACCAATAAATTTTCTATTGAAACAAAACAATGTATGAAGAAGGAATATGAAAATATATAAAAATGGTCCTTTAAAAAGAATTGAATATTTAGAGTTTTGCAAAATGGTATGAAAAAGAGTTAATAACAATATAAGAAATAAAGCTGAATTAACAAAAAAGCTATAAAAGAGAATCTCAAAAGTGTACAACATCTTGGTATTAATAGAAAATTTATTTCTGCAAAAAAAAAAAAAAGAGAGATGACTACTATCAAAAAGAGAAATGACATCATGAAATGTGTGGAGTTGTACAAAGAATTATATAGTACTAAAGAATAAGAAAACAAAATATCCCCTACAATTATTATCTCATATAAATTGCCCAGTATTTTAAATGAAAAAAAGTAAGATATGAAAATTAAATTTATGAAAGGAAAAGCTCCAGAAAATTATGGAATTATTACTGATATCTTGAAAAAAGCAGGTAAAGAAATAGAAAAATTGATGGCAAAGTTATATACCAAATAGAAAAATGATTGAAAGAATGTAGTAGTAATATTAATAGTTAAGAAAGATGATAAAAAGGATAGAAATTACAGAGCTATCAGTCTTTTATCAGTTCTATACAAAGTTTTTATCAAGATGTGTTTCAACTTGTCTACAGTGAATTTTGGACTTTAACCAATCAAAAAAACAAATTGAATTTAATAGTAATTTTAGCACACTGGATCACATCTAAGTATTGAAAGAAGCTATAAAAAGAACTAATAAATATGAGTTGCCATTATGCTTTGATTTTATAGATTATGAAAAGACACTTGATTCTATAAGCATTTCTCAATGATTAAAGCAGTGCATCGTCAAGATATAGTTCCAGAAAGTTGTCATGTTCTGAAAAATATTTATCAAAATGCAATAAAAATGTACAATGATAATAAGAAAATTAACATTGAGAAGAGTGTAAAACAGGGTAATTCTATATTCCAAGAAGTTTTATAAAAAGTACTTTGTGGATTAAAATGGGAAGCTAAGAGAGTAAAAGTAAATGGAGATCATTTAAATCATCTAGCTTTTGCAGATGATGTGATTGTTTTTGAAAAAATGCTTCATGGCTTCCAGAAATGTTGCAAGAGTTATAAGAGAAAAGTAAAAAAGTAGGGCTGAGGATAAGTGCTAAAAAAACTAAACAATAAAATAAAGATGAGAATAGTGAATTAAAAGAAATTAACCACCACAAATACCTTGGCCAATTTATTAATACAGATGATAATATAATGGATGAAATTAATCATAGAACTTGGATGAAGTGCTTTTGATATGAATAATGTTAAAAAGAAATATGCCCCTGTGTTTGAAAAAAAAGGTGTCAAAATACTTACGAATCTGAGACTTGGACATTTAACAAGGAGAATAATACAGACCAGACCACTCATCAAAGTATGAAAAGATGTATGTTAGAAGTAATAAGAAGGGATCAAAAACAAAATTCATGGGTGAGAGAACAAACAAGTATTAATGACATAAAAAAAATTAAAAGACTGGAATGGAGCTGGGCTGAAGATATTGCTGGAAGACATAACAATGAAAGGATAGTTGGATCTCAAGAGATTGCAAAAGATCTAAAGAGATTATATGTGGGCTGGATGAATGAAATATGAAGTTTTGTTATGTCATATGGAGAAAAGAAGCTAGAGTTTGGAAAAACTAGATTAGATTTGGAAAGATCTTCATCCAGCAGTAGATCAATATTATGTTGAAAATGATGATAATATTAGAAATAAATTCTTAATAAAAGAATTGTTTTATTTTAAAATTAAAATAGCAAAACTAAGCAGCTACGGTGACTTTCATTGATAATGAATAATAAAAAAAAAACTGTTTTATTTCAAAAAGTGATATTTCTTAAAAATTGAAATCATGATGATAATAAATTAATTTACATTTTTAAAAAAACTATGTATCATAAAAATTTAAAATATTAATAACTTTTGATGCTATTATAAATTAAAATAAGGCATACCTTATTTCTTACTTGGAATTATTTTTATTTCTCATAACAAAAATGTTTAATAAATCAACCTTTCAAGTAATTGATTATTTGTTCAATCATTTGATCGTTGAGATAGTTAAAATTAAAGAGATTTTGTAATCCATTTTCTAGGTACAGTTCTGCTAGTTATTAGGAATTGGAAGTGCCATCTCTTTATTGGGTATATTAAAAAAAAATACAAATTGAAAGAAAAGACATGTATTTAAAAACTATAAATAATATTTATCAGGTAAAGGTAGATATAAAAAAAACTAAAGGTAAATATCTTGTCAATCTCCTTTTAAGTGAATCTTATTTTTATAAAAATAGGGATAGCATCGGGTAAGAGGCTTCAATATATTGTATCAGATTTTCTAATATGCTACATATAATGAAAACACAGAGGCAAAACTCTCCATACAGTAGTGCCATTCAATGCAAGACAAAGTAATCAATGGATACAGGAAGGTTTGTGTATAAAATCCCTATCTAGTGTCTACTCATCCAATATCCCCAGACTAGTTTCTAGTTTGTAGCTTTCATCAGTGGACAGCCTTGGATCTGAGAGCACTGCATCTAGATCTTGGGATCTAATGCAATTCTCCAGCAGCCACCCTTTACTTTTTTAGTTAACTATAAAGCTTTGAGTCCAAAATGTTTTCAAGACAAGCTCATTAGCTTGAATAGTCGTACAGATCTGAACTCCGTTCAGTATTCATACATTTTAGTATATTTGGTTCTTTAATAATCATAGTCATCATAATTCTATTGGGCAGAATTGGTATTAACCATCAAACATCACATGATCACCATTCTTTATGCTTATACAAGCTGTTTATAGAGGATATGATGTGATGTATTATGGCTTCTCCTTAAACGAAGTCAAGAATATCTCAGCAATTATGCCCAGATAAACCTGTTAGCCACTTTATTTTACATTCCCCACTCTAAATTTACCCATAATCTGCTCTATCCCATTTCCACAACATAATCTTTGTCAACTCTATAACCTTTATATCTAAATCCCCCTTATCTTTTCCCAAACCCAGCATAAAAACCAATAATTCACTTTCTGTATAATCACTCTTTTCATATTTATTTTTCCACAACTTTATTATATGTACCCTTTCTGTTTTCAAACATTTACATTCAATTAACAAATGCCTAATATTTTCTATTCCTTCCTTACATAATTTATAAAATAAATCACCCATATTTTTCCATTTACATGTATATTCTTTTGTAGTTAAAGATCCCGTTCGAGCCTTAAACAATAAACTACTTTCCTTACTATTATCATATATTAACTCACACCTAATATTCTGTTTATTTCTATATATATTTAAACTCTTTTTACTATCTAGTATCTACTCATCCAATATCCCCAGACTAGTTTCTAGCTTATGGCTTTCATCAGTGAGGAATCTTGGATCTAAGGGCACTGCATCTAGATTTTAGGATCTAATGCAACCCTCCAGCAGCCACCTTTTACTTTTTTAGCTAACTATAAAGCTTTGAGTCCAATGTCTTTAAGCTAAGCTCATTAGCTTGTATAGTCATATAGAATGGTGATCATGTAATGTTTGATAGTTTAATACCAACCCTGCTCAATAGGATTATGGTGACTATGGTTATTAAAGAACCGAAGACACCAAAATGTATGGATGCTGAACAGAGCTCAGATTTACATGACTATACAAGCTAATGAGCTTAGCTTGAAAACATTATTGTGTTTCATTTTGGACTCAAAGCTTTATAGTTAGCTAAAAAAGTAAAAGCTGGCAACTGGAGGATTACATTAGATCCTAAGATCTAGATGCAGTGCTCTTAGATCCAAGACTCGTCACTGATGAAAGCCACAAGCTGGAAAGTCTGGGAATATGGGATAATTAGAACTACAAAGGATTTTATGCACAAATCTTCCTGCATCAATTGACTATAAGCCACAAGCTGGAAAGTCTGGGAAGATGGGATAATTAGGAACTACAAAGGATTTTATGCACAAACCTTCCTGCATCCATTGACTACTCTGGCTTGCACTGAATGGCACTACAGCAAAGAAAATTTTGCCTCCGTGTAAACAGTTTGTATAAGCATAAAGAATGGTAATCATGTGATGTTTGATGGTTTATTAAGATAATGAAGACCTTAGTAAAATATTATAAACAATTGTCAGAGCTTGTAGAAAGTATAAAGTGATGATAAATGCAAATAAAAAAACTAAAATGCAAAAATAGGTTACAAAAAAAAATAAAATAAAATAAAAAATATTGGACCTGAAATTGTAGAGCAGATTAGCTCATTTAAATATTTGAGTTGATTAAGGCTGATATAAGTAACAATAAAAGAAAAATTAGAATTCAAACATTAAATAAAAAAAGGAGATTATTGTGTGATTTACTGGACTTAGAAGTAAGAAAGAGATTTGTTAACTGATTTTGTTTGAAATATAGCTTTATATAAAGCAAAAACATCAGAAATAGTCAAGAAAAAAATTGAAGGTTTTAATGATCTAAATTTGGATGAAAATGAAAAAACAAATTGAAATTGTAAAATTAATAATGTGGAAGAATAGAAAAAGTAAAAAAAAAATTTTTGAGGAAATTATTAAGAGGGCTTGGATTAAGCTGGTATCTAGAAGAAGACAAATTATGAAAAATGTGTAAAGATTTTAGAGAAAGCAATAAGAAAAAAAAAATAGGAAACTTTACAAAAAGTGTTTTATTTTGATATGTCAAGCATACTTTTTGACAAATAATTAATAATAATAATTTAAGTGTATCTAAGTTAAAAAAATATTTATTGTGTACTGGAAGTTTCAATCCTTGAAACTCCTAATCCAAAGATATTTAATGTTTATTGATATCTATACTACTTTACTGTTTACCATAAAATGATTTATTTTACTAAAATTACAAAAAGTAATTAAGAAAAGCCTATATTTTCAGTATAATTACCATGAATACCAGATTGAATGCTCATTAATAAATATCATCAATGTTAAAGCTCCTTTTCTTATATTTGAGCCTATTTACACTCGTATACACAGAAAGTTAATGGAAAGATTTTCAAAATATTAAAAATCAAATTTATAAATTAAATTCATAAATTTTGTGCATACCCAAACCTGATAAATAGCATTATAAATCATTTAGTCCATTATTTCCTCATTTTATACACTCAGTAATCATGCAATTGCTCTCTCTCAATTTATTGTTATACACCTGGGTCTCGTTTTATGCGGTAGATAGGTTCCTCAGAAAACGCGCACAAAAGAAATCGCACAAAAATAGACTTAAATTACCTTGAAAAATGGGAGATACGTACTGTAATTTTCCAAAAATCGCATAAAAGCAAAGCACCAACATAAAATTACTTTAAAATTAGCATAAAAAGAAAATTAAATAAAATATGACTAATAAAAAATTTCAAATTTGAAAAAAATTGATACAAGACAAACTTTTTTTATTTTTTTTTATTAACTACATTATTTAATTTTATTCAAAACAATATATTTTTATGCGTAATTTACATTTTTTTCATACATGTACAGTATTTTAATCATTACCACTATTTGAGACATCAGATTTGTCAGGATGTGATGTGATGTACTGTAGCTTCTCTTTAAATGAAGTCAAGAGGAAATACAACTAAAACGTTTTCCAATCGCTATTGATCCTTCCCATTTCACTAAGCGATCTAAAATAAAAAATTTTGTTTCCAAAGAAATTGATTTACTTGGGTGTTTTTTTTTCTCTCCGTTAGAGTAAACTAAAAGTTTCCACTAAGCGATCTAAAATAAAAAAATTTGTTTCCAAAGAAATTGATTTACTTGGGTGTTTTTTTTTTCTCTCCGTTAGAGTAAACTAAAAGTTTAAAATAAAAATAAAAACTTAAGACTTACGATAATAAAAAGACATCGACTTACCACTGTTGGGCAAAACTTAATTAAAACTAACAATTAAAAATTAAATTCTTATTTTTGTCTTTAATTTTTTAATTTTCAATTCCATTTAAAAATCAAATTTCATTGTTTCACATCCCCTTACTTTCAGATCACGTTACGTAATTTTTAAATTGTTAATTACAATTAAAATCAGATTTTAACTGTCAAATTTAATTGTGCCCACCGCTGTTACTCACCTTTTAAAAATAAACTTGCGGCCACTAATTGATTAATTGATTACATACTCTTTTTATAAAAAGCAAAAATAGAACGTGATTTAAAATGCAAAAACAACAACATACATCGTATTTTTCATCTATAACGTTTGAACAGATTTACATTATAGTCTTGTGTATATAAAATGGGGAAATTCTGATTTTAAGTGAATTATAAACTTCTTTATTACATAAAATCTATTATAGTACTATTATAAAGCGCTGAAAATATTGAAATTATTAGATGGAAGTCGAACTCCGATAATGTGCTATTACTTTAAATACGACATGAGTGCGTGAACTTTATAATATTTAAAGTAATAGCGCATTATCGGAGCTCGACTTCTGATCTAATAATTTTTATCACATAAAAGAAAACTGCATACAAAGATATTAAGAAGAAACATGAATCGCATAACTTCAAAATCGCATTAAATAAATCCGCATAAAACGAGACCAGGGTGTACTATCTTTTTAATAACAGTTATTTATTCTATTTTTGTTTTCCAATATATTTTGTTTTCCAAAAAACAAGTTCTTTTATCTCAGACTTAATTATTCTGTATTCAATTAAAAAATAACTATGATTAAATTAAAAAGAAAATACAAATCAAAAACTTTATTTTAACATCCAACCAGATGTACCAACGAATCCCACTCTTTGCTCGTTTTATTTCCTGATGAGCATATTGCAGGAAGGAACTATCGATTGGTATTCCCCAATGCTGACGTCACCCCACCTACAATATTTCCTGCTCTTCGGAGGATGTAGCGCCATAGAGATTGGAAACATCTAGAAATGCCTGTGTTTAGTTTCCCAAACAGCACCATTAGAGTTCCATCTCACTACAACCTTACTTACCCATGTCAAGTTATTATGGACATAGCTCAGGTGTTATGAGATTCTTATGAACCAGTGCATAAATGGATGAATGATGCAAATAAAATTGACAAAAGGTATTATTTATTTTGAAACAATAATTTTATTTAATAATAATTTTACATATAAAGTTCTTAAAAAAGAAGAAAAAGATTGCTAACAGTCTCTATACTGGCTGACTTCATATCCGTGTGCACATTATGTTTTTCTGATCGTTCCTGAGTGGGAAATGTCCTTCTTGGTTTGAAACTCCTTCATTTACATAGATACGTATCCATGTGTATAGAAGTAATAATTTATCCAAGTATCTTGAAGTATTTGTTCTAATCCAAGTATCTTAAAGTATTTATTTTAATCCAGGTATCTAGAAATATTTGTTTTAATCCAGGTATTCTGAAGTATTTATTCCAATTCAGATATCTTGAAGTATTTATTTTAATCCAGGTATCTAGAAATATGTTTTAATCCAGGTATCTTGAAGTATTTGTTCTAATCCAGGTATCTTGAAGTATTTGTTTTAATCCAGGTATCTTGAAGTATTTGTTTTAATCCAGGTATCTTGAAGTATCTGTTTTATTTAACATATTATACAACTGTGGGTTTGAACCATTTATCCGTCATATAGGTGCAGTTTGGATGTCATTATTTGGAAGAGATTTATTATTACTTAACATATTATATAGGTGTGAGTTTGAACCACTTATTCTTCATATCAATGTGGTTTGAAGTCATTATTTGGAAGAGATTTATTATTACTTAATATATTATATAGGTGTGGGTTTGAACCACTTATTCATCATATCAATGCGGTTTGAAGTCATTATTTGGAAGAAATTTATTATTACTTTATATATTATATAATTTGTGGGTTTGAACCATTTATTCATCATATCAGTGCAGTTTGAAGTCATTATTTGGACGCATTTTTTTATTATTTAATATATTATATAGGTGTGGGATTGAACCATTTATTCATTATTTGGAAGTATTTTATTATTATTTCTTAATTCACATCTACCATTTATTCAGTTATGTAGACTCATCATTATTCGTGTATATAATATATCAATTTTAATCTATAATTTCTTGTTCACTTATATAAACATTTCCTTAATTTATGTATGTGTGGATCCAGATGTAATTCATTCTATCAAAGAATTTTTATAAAATAATAAATGTCATTCAGAATACATATATTTTCATTTTGCATCATTTTGTAATCCATCAATCCAGAAAATGACATTTCATTAAATCATAAATTATTTTAATAAACGCATCTTACAAAATATTTTTAATTCACCTATTACTCCAATGTGTTCCATTTTTAAATGTATTTCCTTTTAGTATTACTTACAATCAATCAATTTAAAAAGTAACATTTCATTATTTTATAATTTAACTTAATAAATACAATTTATAAAATATCTTTAAGTATTATAAAGGGGTATAAATTGCCTCACCTGAAGCTTCATCTGTTGGCAGTTTTCCATAAATTTTCCAATTAATAAGGGGTATTCTGAGAGCTTAAGGAGTCAATAGTCAGTTTACAGGCCTTGTTTTTATTTGACTTCCATTTTTGAACCAGTGACAGAGGAGAGAGAGAAAAACTGTTTCCTTATTACCCAGACATTTGAAGATATAATACTTTAATCACTTGTTTCTTCATTCTTTTTTATCAGTTACAGATTCCTTCTTTTATTACTCATGGTGCTCCAAGCTTTGTTGGGCCGGTATTCATATAATCTGGATTTCACTAGTCCACTAGTAACAGTCTTGATGCTTTCTAATAATATGTCTGCTAAAAAAATTTTTAAGCAATGTCTATTCCCCTATTTATCTCTTTATGCTTTTCTTATCTATCAGTTTTTGGATTGATCTAGCACCAATTAGCGATCATGACCTTCTCTAAGGCCCGTATGTTATTTTCTTTCCTCATTGGCCATCTACTTTTAGCGGGAACAAATTCTAATAACCCTTATCTGATGTTTTTGGAAAACATCTCTTGATCTTTTATGCCCATGGCAATCTTTTTTTTATTAATTGTTAATTACAGCCTTTTTTTTTGATAATCTGTAAACATTTAACTTTTGCAAAATACTATATTTTAACAGTACTTTTAATACTTTAAAATATTAATTTTTAAATTGTTGTCATCTTTTTATTTCTTTGTTCTAACTTTTATTTTTGAAAACTGCATCAGCTTTTTTATACTCGACAGTTTTAAATTGGGGGAGGGGAAGAACTTCAAATTATATATGTGAAACAACGTGACTGTTTTAATATCTAATTAAAGATATAAAACATGTAAAATTCAATAAAATATTTAAAATAAATTTATTGAATAACACAATTGTATATATGCATTATATTATTTATCGTCATGATGTGAGACCTTATCATCTCAGTATATATATGCTAAAAACAAAATATCATTCAGTATTGTGTGCTGTTTCAAGCATTCCTGTGAGAGCATGGGCTTGCATGCCTAATTTACCAATTTTCAAAATACTAAAAGATATTGCAAGAGATCAGAAAATACAAAAAAAAAACTGGCCACGGCAGATTTAATATATATAAACAACCTTAATTTTGAATATCTTAATTACAAATTTTGAAAATAAATAGACATCAATAAAATAATTTTTAATCATTACTCTTAAATGTGGACATTTTTAATATATTTTAAAATTATTAGATGTCATTTAGAAAAAAAGAAACCATTCAATGATTTATCTCTTACTTTGATTATTCATTGTCTCTTTTGCAATATCATTCTGTTGATGACCTCTATCTCTTTTGAACTTAATTTAAGTTTTCCTGTTGCTAAAAGTGCCTGTCTCAATTTATTCTTTTTCAAAATATTTATACTGTTCACATCATATGCATCCTTTTTCTCAATTTCACTCAATCTTCTTTACCTAATACTAACTTTCCTCATACTTCATATATTCTTCAATCTTTCAGTATTATTACTGGATGCTTATTTTTTCTGTATACATATATATATAAGGAACTTTAGCACTTATACACTAGTGATTACAGCATCTTTACAACCATCTTTAAAATATTCTATTTATCACCTATTTGATGATTTCTATAACCAAGCTAAAACCTTGGTATATTAATTATAAAAATCATACAAGGATGAACCTGCAAAGTATAACATATATATATTTCTTGTTTATCTTCCTCTCATTTTAATCATAGAATAATTTTCAAATAATAATCATTTTTTTTAAAATAGCTTGCAATAAATAAAATTTTTGTTAATATTGTAAAAAAAATTAATGTTAATTTTTTTCCAATTCAATTTTACATAAAATAAAACAATCAAAAAAAAAAAAAAGGCATCCAAATTAAATTAATAATTCAATTACACTAGTTAGATTACTGCAAATCCAAACTTTACAATGAAAAAAGAGATATTACAGAAAAAATAGAATTTATAACAAAAATTATTATTTTTCAAAAGCAAATTGTTTTTTAAAAAATATACTTACTCTAAAACTGCCATATTGAATGGATTCTGAAGATTTCCCAAGTATTCTCCAATCATTTGTTTGCTCAAACCTTTACGAGAGATGAGGAATCTTGCTACAGTTTGTGGAGTGTTTTCAATGAAATGCTTCTGGATTAAATATTTAACGCCTTTTTCAGGTTTTCTGAAAACAAATAAATTATACTTAAAATTTTATTAAAAGATATAATTATGTAAGTGTCAAAGTTTATATATATTGCTTTTAATTTAAAAATAAAATAATGAGAAATAGTAAAGAAAGCACATATTTG
The DNA here is from genome assembly GCA_028023455.1 of Epiperipatus broadwayi. Lineage (NCBI taxonomy): Eukaryota > Metazoa > Onychophora > Udeonychophora > Euonychophora > Peripatidae > Epiperipatus > Epiperipatus broadwayi. Next base: position 2,154,227 of record JAQFVV010000136.1, on the reverse strand, counting down.
TAGGCTTCAGAAATGATATTAGTTAAAAAGGAGACTATTTTAAGTACTTTATTTTATTTATGCTTGAATCCTATTCTATAAAAATATAATTTAAACTTAAAATAAGAAAATAAATGAAGAAAGTATGATAATTTAATCTATATGTGCTCAATTTCTTGAGCTCACACACTTTATAATATCTTTTTAAATAAATATATTAATGATTATTATTAATTATTTATAAGACAAGATTATTATCTCGTTAATCCAAATCCAACCCATTTTTCCTATGTGAATTATCATATATTTAAAAAATCTATTCCACAACATATTCATCAAAAATGTGAATATAAATATCTGAAAAGAATAAATGATTCCCAAGATTCATTGATAGTTGACTGAAATCACAATGTCTCCCATGTCTTTATCATCTCTGTTCAATATCTATAAATATCAAATTACTATATTTAATCTATAAGAAACAAATTTCTTGCGTACACATATTTTATGTCACTTCAGATAAATGTATTAATGATTATTATTTATCATTTTGTAGGTTAGAGATTATCACATCAATTAATTAAAGATCAATATATTGATTCATATTAAACACAATTACATGGTTGTCATAAATACACCTTGAAGGTTATTTATCTTTTCTAAATGTTTTTAAACAAGTTAAAAGAGGGTGTGGTGGAATAGAAGTTATAAGTATATCTAAGATATTACGCATGGAAAAAAAGGGAATGGGGTTGAATTAATAATACTATGTGATAGTGTTTAATAAGAATAGTTGCCCTGTGTAACATAATGCAGTAGTAGTAAAATGGCAAATTTAAAGCTCAAGAGTCATAGAACACAGTTCAACTGTCATTTCTGCTGCTCATGTCAGCTATCATTTCCAGGTGTCTTTTGTGTATGTTTGAAGAATGTACGATGAAACAGAAGTTTTAAGAATAAAAGTGGCAAATGTTGAAATCATCAAATATTAATGTCTCATAAATAGTTTTGGCATTTTTTAGACTGCTGGATAAATCATCTAATCTACTATTTGTTAATTTATTTAGTTTTGTTATCTATCTGATGATGTGCATTTTGCATGTAAAAAAAAAGTTTTTAATGATGCAATAATATAAGTGGGTCATTTAATAAGTTAAAATGCTTTTAGTCATTAATTATTTATTTTACATAATGTAAAGTGGAAATGACTGATCTGAAATTCATGGCTGAGTTGATTTTTATTGAAATTGGTCTCATACAAAAATCTTCCATTTTGATCTTTTTATATTAAGATATTTTTTTTACAAATGAAATCAATAAGTAATCAGATTCCTAAGCTGTCAAAAATAAACAACCTGAGGAGAGCACAGAGATTAAATTATTTAACCATATTTCTGAATAAATAAATATATTACAAAATGCAATAAAAAAAATTATAGTCAGAGTCTTGTTGAAGATTGAAAATAAAAAAAGATTATGATAAACCAATCACTCAGAAACAATTTCATTAAATGAAACCATTCAGCATTAAAAAATACTTATCAGTAAAAAAATTCTCAATGTATGTGAATCCCTATGATAAAAAACTAATAAAAATATCAACTGAAATTATTAAATGTGAAAAATTTCTTTATCCCAACTAAAATAAACATTAAAATAATACATTTTTAAAAATGACTTAATCAAAAGACCTCATGAGCTTTTGCACATTTTTCTGAAGTCTTTCATAGTTTGTTTCTGAATGTAAAAGTGAGTTTATTTAAATAACAATTTAAATACAATTAATTAAATCTTATTGCTTCCGAATTTATATAAGAAAAAAAAAGTAAAAAAAGATCACATAGCAATTTTTAAATATTAAATCAATACTGTAATTATGATTAATTAATAAAGTATTGCAAATAAAAATATTGACAAAATATTTTTTCTTCATACTCATGTGCCTCCAAGAACAGATTACTCACTCCAGAGCTATCTATAATGGAGTTTGAATTATCAATGAACACTAAATAGTAGAACATTATAATATTTACATCCAGAGATCACTTTCTGACTATTGCCTGAACTGAAACTTTAAAGCTAATGCTAATGCACTTACACATCTAACTGCCAACTCACTTGTATAGTTATAGAGACCCGACATTAGGCCTATAATATATTTTAATTGCCTTAATTTTAGGCTAATAATAGGCCCCTTCTATCTTTAGTTAGGGAAGTAAATAACAGTAAAACTTAATAACTTACTCAATGTACTCCCATGTGTTTAAGAAAAGTTCTTTCCACCTCATTTCAAAGCCATCTACTGTAAATACAAATAATCAATATATAATAGATGGTTGTACTATTACATATTTACATCTCTAGGCCAATTACTGACTTTTACCTTCATTAATGAGGACTTAGGATTCAAAATTGGAACTAATGCACTTATGCATTTAACAGCAATCTTTAACTTCTTTATAATATTCAAAATAATAACCTGAAATTCTATAGTTTTGAATCTAAAATAATTTTGAATAGTTATATAAATACTATAGTAGACTTATATGTTTACATAGTTATATGGAATTATCATTAGGTCAGTAACTATATAGTTACTTACCAATATTATATAAAGCTTTCTGAAGTGATTTTGAGATGTAGATATTATATAATACTACCATCTAGTATCCAATGATTACTCAAATTTACACTAAACAGTTCTGAGGTGAGATGAAGAAAATTAATCTAAATATTTATATACTGTTATAATCAAATTATATTTATTGTTATAATCAAATTATAATTTGATTATATTTTCAAATTGATTATTCATCTATATTATTTATTTATGTTTTTTTTTAGCTTTATCTTTGTTAAATTTAATATATTAATTACAAACATAGCCATACATTGTTAACACTAAACCCTGAGATCATTTAAAGTGCTCAATTCGAAGGATGTTCTTTCACTTAGAAAATATGATGAGTAATAATGTAAAGAATTATATTTTATTCAAAATTGCAAAAGTTAGGCAGAAAGCCATTAACCAAATAATTTAAAAATTTTGAGACTTCTTTTCATATTTGTACAATCAAAATTTGTTATAAGAATCAATAAGCACATTAAGTATCACAAATTCTTTTTTAATTTAAACACAATGATGATATTTCTGTGGAAGAGCCTCAATAAAATAGTGGTTAATGCAAATGATTGTCATGCTCTTAACAAAGGGTTCAAATCAGAATAAAAATTTAAAAAATTCAAGTGTTGGATTCTAAGCAAGCTCATGAATATTTTACAGATAGTTGGTCCATAGCCATGAAGCTAATCTTCCATTTATTTGTCAGTAAAAGGATATTAAACTATTAATCTCCAGTTAATCTGAGTTAGATAAACATATATGTTTTGACAATAAAGCATTATACCATCATGAAGTCCTTATTTATTAATGAACATAATACATTCCTTAGATAATTAGTCCATGGTTTATCTTTACACATCTCATTATAATGAATAGCTAAAGAATATTAAATTGGAACGCAATTAACATATGAAGTTTGTTGCAATTGATTGTTTAAAGTTTCTTGTAACTAAACTAAAGCAAATGGGATTTATATGTCATTAATGGATTAATTTTTCATTAAAGTTGTAATTAGCTTATGGAATAATTTCTTCTCTTATGAAAAGTTACTAAAGAAAAAAAATTTATCATGCTAACAATACTAACACATTACCTTTTATTCTCCTATTACATTTAAATAACAGCTGCTTGGCAGTTTGAGTAATCTTTAATCATATTCTTAGTTCTCATTATAAAATCCCAAATAAAAACATCAAAAATCTCTACCTTTATCACTCCTCTCATTTTAATGCATTTCCCATTTTTCATATAATTTATCCATTTATTTTTTAATATCCTACATTCTAAAAGTATATTCTTTTTCACATTTCTACATAAAACATATACATAGTCCAAATTGTTTTATCAGTTTCATCCTTTCCTTATCATTCAAATCTCCTTGCCTTGACATAAATAGCAATAAACATCCTCTAATCTTATATGTATATTTATACTCTATATGTATTTTTCCTTACAAAAAGCTGAACTTTTTTTTCTTATTCATTTTTTATAACTGCACTTCTTTTTGTTTGGTCAACTTAACTATTTTCTTTTCCTATCTTTTATAATGGTACTTACGGATAATTAACCGAGAAGGTTTATTATCTATATATCTGTCATTTCTTATGAAAAGACATAAAAATAAATTTACTACTATCTGTGAACTTTATATATTGTAAAATCTTTAGTACATCATGTTCATTACATTCTCCATGCAACAACATAAATACTATTTTTATTCATTTATTTTCATTCATATATTGTAATCTTCCAAATATGTCAAATTAGCTTTACATCTGTCTCAATTAAGAAAGATATCTATTATATTTCTTCCTGAATAGCCTTATTACCTATCAACAATTTACCATCAAATTCCACAGTCAAAACAAAATAACTCATTCTAAGTGTGAAGATAGTTAATCATTTTATTTTAAATTCATTTTTCTTTTAACAAAATACCTATACACTTTTACTTTTCAAGGTACAGATTCTACATTTTTTACCTTCAATCTTACTTTTCTCATTAATCACTATTAATTTTTCATTGAATTTATTTTTCACTTTCCTTCCTATCTCTGTACTTATCAAAATAAGAGCTCCACATCCTCTACACTATTTATAAAAAGTCTATATTGTCTATAAAGAACTGTTGCATTATAAATTCTCCAGGTTTAATACTATGGAAATCCTCATCTTAGCACAAATTTTCTACTGCAACCTCCAATTATCTTTTTACAAAAAAATAAAAATAATGATTATTAACATTTTAAATAAATTACAGAAAATTTTGTATTCTATGACCATTTTTTTTTTTTTTTAATTTTGACAAAATTTAAAATCTATAACAGTTTAAGATACTTTTCGATAAAATGTCTAAAATTGTTTTGATTTTAATATTTGTTAATTACAGTTAATATTATATCTATTTACCATTCAAAAATGAAAAACATAAAATAACATTTCTCACTTTTTTTTTTATTCATTCTTATATTAGTTTAGTCAGGTATTTAATGTTTTATTTGTTTGTATTATTTAATCATGTTCATGAATTAATTTTAATATTTGCTAAACTTTAAATGTTTTTTCATGCATTATGCAGCTATGTTTTTACTCATTCTTTATGATAGTTTAGATATACATACATTCTGTTGCATATTTGAAATTTGATTTTTTTTTTTTGTCAAAAGTCATGCAAAACTTGGTGAAATTTTTTTTTTTAATTACAAATAAATATCCATAATGTTTTGCTTTTAATATTTTCTAATTATAGATAATATTGTATCTTTATAATATAAAATAAATACCATTTAACAAAATATCTGTAACAGTATACGTATAGGTATTTTTGATATATTTTCTAATTGTAATCATAATTTTTTTTTTTTTAAACGTTCCATGAAACTTGACATTTTTTATTTGCACTAGACAAAAATATTGAGAACAATTTGTTAGTACTTTCGCTGAATTATTTAAGGTTATTTTATCATTTGCCTTTGTCAGAGAGAGGGCACAATGGCATTCCTAGTGTCAAAATATGTCCTAGAGCATCTATTAAAACAATATCAAAATTTGTTTGCAAAATTTATAGTTTAATTTAATTAATTCCAGACAGACTGTTAGGAAACAATGTTATCTATTATGTTTTGATTATTTTTTAATAAATATTATTTATTTAAAATTGATTACTATATCATTCACATATAAAATCAATTAATCCTCTCCTGCTTAGATAAAACATTTAAATAAAAGTGTTATTCTTTCTCAGTGCATGTATCTCAATTTATTAAACTGACCCAGATTAAATGAAAATCTATCATTTATGATCAATCAATAAGATTAATTTTAAAATGCTAAACTAATCAATGATGATTACAGATTAAAGTTTGCTTTATAGGCTTAATATGCATAATTAATAAAATAAAATGAAATTGGTTGATTTATAAGACACATGATAGATTAAAAAATTGATTTAAATATTTATGTTTAGCATAAAAAATATTTAGAGTTTCTTTAAATTAAAATAACATTATTACTCTTTTTAATTAAATATAAATTATGGTAGTAAGTTAAAATTGATAAAAAAACAGATGCCAAAAATAAATGATGACATTTTTTTTTTACTTTACTTAATTGAGAAGCAATCCAGAATTCTCCAGTTTCTTGAATCTGTCACAGAATTTAAAAGTTATATGTTATAAAAAGAAAAACTGTAAATAAGAAAGTTGAAAGCATTTTCATTGTTTCCTTTTATGTGTGGGTAGACAGACATAATTTTTCTTTATGAGTAAACAAATCATTAATATTAAAACATTTTAACCTAGTTTAAAATATTAAAAAAAAAACTATATCATGAAAAATTTTTAAAAACAATATTGCAACAACAAAGTTGCTATGATGGAGTAAATACTGCAATCCTTTTTATCTCTAAAACAAAAATTCTGGAAAAATTCAATGAATCTCAAAAGTAATACATTATGTCTTAAAAGAAAATACAAAAATAAAACATTTAGAGATATTTGAAGAATCTCAGAATAAAATATAGATAAAATTAACAAATTTCAAAACAAATGATGTAGGGTAAAATTCCAAGAATAAAAAAAAAAAATACCAAAGAAAAATAAAGAAATCTCAAAAAGATTTTTTAAAATCTCAGAAATAACAACTTGAAGCATTTTTAAAGATAAAACATAATAGAAGATATAAAAAATCAAAAAGATTTAACAAAAAATTTAAAAAAATAAAAGAAATGAAAACACTGGAGATAAAGGTGAAAATAAGAAAACAAATAAGAAATGTTCAAGAGGGAAATAAAAAAACCTGAGAATATAGTCAGCTGCTAAGATTATATGGTCTTTGAGCACTGAAGTAATAGCTGAAGACAACAATTTTATTCAATTAACCAAAACATTTTTTTTTCTGAATAACATAATGGTAATTTTTAACTGATGCTCCAAATATAATGGAATATTAGGTGTGTAAAAATAAATATTTATATTATGGCTAGTATGCATTCAAACAAAAATGATTAAATTCAAATATATACAATAATATTAACAGAATATCTGTAATGATGATGATGACTTATAAACTAGCACTGAAGATTAAGCTAATTATCATTACTCCAAAAGTATTTTAATTTGTTTTTCTAGTTTCAATAAAAGAAAAATGAAACTTAAGGTGCCAAATCTTCTAAATAGAAAGTTTACTTTTGGAAAACTTATTAACACCCAATCACCATCATTTATAAAATATTACTGTTATCCCTGCATGTTCCTAGTGGATTGCATGATTTCTCAGGGCTGTCGATATTAATAGCATAACGGATAGTAATAGTATAATGTTTGGAGAAAATGTGATATCAAATACAAACTAAATTGATTAATAATAAATATAAGTTAACAATTTATTAACAATAGATATATACAATTGTTGCTTATGTATTGACATTTGTTACTAAATACAATAAATATAATATAAAGCAGTAAAAGTAATAATAATAATAATTATTAAAGATATTTTAAACTTAAGATCTTAGAATAATTAATATTGATAAGATCTTACCAAGTGTAAAGTTTGAAATCATGTTTTTCTGCAGATATTGTTCTTTTATTATATTTATGAATAATTTTTTATTAGTGCAGCCTTGTCAGCAGTTGTCCTCCTTGGACATTGGTAACATTAGATAAGGTACAGTAGGTCATCATGACATTTGGCAGAATACACAGTAGGTATTGGTAAGTCTTACAACATAATCTATTTCTTTCCACATGGTATAATTAAAGCAGGTAATAGCTGGTTTAAGCAAACTTATTAGTCTCCAGATCCAATTGCATCACCCTGGCCAGGTGTTTGTGGTTTTTGGTTTTCTAGCCAGACATAATAACTTGTGCTAGATAAGATCATCATATTTGCTGTTATAAATAGAGTATTGAAAAATACTTTAAAACAGCAAGATGCAGTTGTCCTTGTTATTCCCAAATTATTCTATGGAAAACTGTTTTATCCAGTGGTTTCTCCTATTTTCTTGGAAACACCTGCATTACTTCTCGAGTTGAGGAAAAAATTAAACTAGACTGCCTAGTTATTCATTTCTAACTTATCTATGCACCACCTGTTTTCCACACTTATTGCTGTATTCAACAGATATTTCCAAACAACAGCTCTGTCAGTTTTATCTGAAAATATCTTAATAATTACAAGTATAAATATTCATTTCACAATATGTTGAGGAAATAGATCATTTTATATATACTTTTAAATTATATCATTATTTTATAACTAAATGAACAAAAGGAATTTTTTTTTTTACTTCATTTATTTAAGTTAGTGGTAGGAAGAAAGAAAAAATCTTTTCAGACTTTTAAAAATTGATCAATAACTTTCTTAATTTTAGTAAGATTTGTCATTGAATTTACTATAACAATGGGCCAATTATCTATTTAAAACCCCATTCGGAAAGCAAATCAGAAAGGGTCCCAAAATACTTTATATTTTTATAAATTACTAATTCAAATTCTTGAACACATCAAAATTATTTTTCATTCTTCCTTTACATCAAAGGAACTATACTATTATTTTCAATTTTACATAGTACATCTTTATAAAAAAAAAATTTAATAACATTATATAAAAAAATCTATAGACTAATTTTTTTTTTGTTGCATAATCCGGTGTATTTAAGTCATGCATATGTTATGTATACATACACACATAACAATTTATGCCTTTTTTTTTTTTTTTGATTATGCAACTTTGTAATGTAAGTAATTCCATCTGTTATTGGATTTGTTCTGTTACAATAGGAAATGAATTCATGAAGCTTTCTTGAATATGCTAATTTATCACCAGCCTATACTGCATAGAAGTACAAACTAAATATCTAGTTGATATAAAAGTTCATGTATAAATTAACATGAAAAAATATAAGTATTTAAAAGATTTCATAATAAAAAAACAGAAAATATTAAGAGTATTGAGAAAAGTAAATCATTACTTCTGTAGTTTAAATGTCTAAGACAATGACTATAATGAATGCATCTCAAATTCAATGAAAATGTTCAGATTTTCCTCTAATTCAACTAAAATATATTCAATAATTTTTCATCCATAAAATATTTCTTACTATCATTATGTATTAAAGAATTTATAAAAATGTATCAAATATTGTTTTATCAAAACTATATAAATATACTGAACCGGATAGTATCCGTTTCAAAGGTCACTTCACAAAAGTAGAACAAACTTTTGTGTTTTATTAAATTTAAAGCATAAAGCTATTTAAAAAAAAAAAAATTGTTTATAAGAGTACGCGTATAAAACACATACTCAGTTATATTTAAAATAGGTCATTTAAATTTTTTTTATAAAATTGATTTTAAAATAGTTTTCTTTCACCGCTTGTTTTTAATCAATTTCATTAAAAACAAGCAAGCTTGTTAATTACATTCCTGTCTCTTTTATTTTAATAATTTCTAAGTTCATTATAAAAGCAGAGATTTAATTTTGTGTTGTTGTTTTAGTTTAAAATAATCCCTGGTTAGAATTCCTAATTAGTTTGAGGGGGAGATTTGAGATTTACACTGCCCTAAGGCATAGAATTCAACAACAAGAAAAGTTTTTCTGGGAAATGTAGCGTGGTATAAATAATCCCGCAAATTTTGGGACAATAGTTTTTATTCTTGGCTGCAACAAGCTAATCCAAGTGACTCTTTCAGTATTCATCGTACCGTTTTGTTAGCAGATCGGACATTTAATTTCTTAAAACCATTTTGCTTTCCCCAAGATATCAAAAATACTACTGTACATTTTGTAACCAACAAGATGCATTGCTAACTTAAACAAAGATGGACCCACAACCACCAGCCCTTATTCAGTCATGCTATAAAGGAGTAAAATAAACTGGATTCCCCAATATGCCTCTACACTTGCCACTGTCAATACACCTGAATATGAACTTAAATAAAAGTGCGCACTCTTGGAAACTACACAAACTTTGCTTTACCGTAAGGTAAATATTTTCTTTTATTCTTGCCAGGGTAAATTCTTTTAGTTAAATCTCTGCTCAGTCTAATAAATTTGTAGTCTTTATATTATTTAATTTTCTATTTAGTCACTGCATTTGCTTTTCATTGTATTAATATATTATGTGTCTTGGAATCTTAGTTTTAAGATTCCAAGTTTGCTTTCAATTTTATTTATCGGATAGTGACTAGTGAGATTGTATTTTTATATGCTTAATATGTCTCTAATTATATGCCTAACTTTTTATAACTGCTTTAGCAGTCTTGTGTAATTTTAAATTGGCTCACCTGTATTTATTTTGTTGTCCAATAATTGGTTTAAAATACTGTGTTTGTGCTTTTGCAAACTGCAAAATCTTTTGGCTGGCGGTTTATCATGTTTATTGTTCTGGTTTTCTGTATTTGGAGATTTTGTTTCTTTTTTTCTTACAGGACCGTATTTGTGTGTATGTCTCTAAAATAGGAAACTGGAATTGTTGTTCTTTGTAATTGTATAAATCACTAGCAGGAAGATATTAATCCCCTTGTAAATTACAGGTGAAAGTTTCTGCTAAAGTATTTAATGTCTTAATATTTTATATCATATACACTCTCTGATAAACTAACTTATAAAAATCTAGGTCAGTGCTTATATATGCTTGCTAGATTTATTTTGTCTTTATGTGTAGCTTTAAATTTTATCAGTGTGTGTACTCAGAACTTGATTTGTAGATTTATTTGTAATCATAATTATTTCACTTTCTTGAAATGCTTGTGCAGACGTAACTGGTTTTCTAATTATTTACTAGTCTCCTATTGAGACCTCTAATTATTATTCTCTGATTAGTTTTGGCCAATCATTTGGTTGGGGATTCACCAGTTTTAAATGCTGTTTTCCTTTCATTCTAGATTTAATATTTTATTAAGTCATTTCCAACTTTGTTATTTCATTAAAATTGGAGATGCAAATTTTCTCCCATTTTATAATTTACACTCAGACGTATTAATCATATTTTATTTTGTTCTTTGGGTAAATAAATCATGTTTGCTTTAAACATAGTATAACATCAGCTTCTACCGGCATATGACGTTCTTGGTCCAGACACATTTTTCGGGCCAAGAAATGCTCGCCAGCGCTGATTTTGTTGATTTATTTCAAGAACATATTGTTTTCGTATCTGTGAATGGGAAAACCAGTGTTTTGGTGAATTCTCAGCTAAAGGAAATGTGTTCTCTCCCTTTCTAATACACTATTAGAAAATTAGTCTGTCTGCCAGAGCGTTAAATTTTATTCTTTCTGGTAAACCTCTGAGATAATCCTATTTGTTGTTATAAACTTTTATTTTATAATTTATATCTCTCTTAAATAAAATTTTAAAATGAGTTTAAACTTAATTTGGCTGACGTTTGTCTTAGTGCTTTTACTTCTCAATTGTCTAAACAATACTTAAGAATTCTTGTTTCCCCCTGAATCTAATCAGTGCAAACCATCATCCTCGTCCATTTTAACCATAGTAAATAAATTATCAAGATACATAGTTATCTGGTGGCACCCTCTGTGTTCAAAGATAGATCGAGTGTGGTGGCACCCTCTGTGTTCAAAGATAGATCGAGTGTCCAGTGCATAGGGATATTAATTTTGGGCCCAACATGTGGCTTCAAGTTTTAAGCCCGTGTGAGATTTTGTTTAGATAATTGAGAAAGATTTCACATATAAGAGGCAAGATTTAGTAAGTGGGATCAGTTTTGTTAGTATGACATGTATTGTTGGAGCAGTTTGGTAGAAGGGGTTCATCTTTTTCATGTGAAATAATTGGTAATACACTGTCTAATTATCCATACTGCTCGATGGCACTGCTACTAGTGAAAAACAAATAGATATAACGTTGCTGGGCTGTTTTTATTTTGTTGATTTATGTTTTTAATTTTTGGATTTGCTTGATTTTTTTGTTGTTGTTTTATTTTTTTTAACCGGTTTTATGTATAAAAAAAATGTTTTTGTTTTTTTTTTGGCCTTTTAAATATTCTGTCTTCTTTTTTTAAAAAACAAACATTTCTTTTTTCCAGTCATTTTTTTTTTTTTTTTAAGAAACTTTTTTTTTTCCAGTCTTTTTTATTGTTTTTGGAGAAATTTTTTTTTTTTTTTTGAGAAACAAGACTTTCTCAACAGACCTCTCTAAGACCTGTCCTCATATTCCTTATGGCGTTTTGACACATTTCCAACTCAGCTCTAATACGCTTCACTGTAAGCTGATCCCAGCTTCAATAATAAATTAGCTGTACCGTTTGTGAAAAAGCAATTCGTCAGCCCTCAAATTAGCTGTACCATTTGTGAAAAAGCAATTCTTCAGCCCTCAAACCCTGTTCCACGAGCGAATGGAACACCTTCGGTGACATTGATGCGATTGACATTCCATTTCAGATATTTGATAAGACCTTAATTTCATTAAACCACCACAAAGACAGTTTTTCTGGGTGGGTAAAATATTTTTTTTTGGTTGAAGGAAGGCCACCGCATCTGCTTCTGTAGCAGGTAAATCTAAAAATTACAATGCCAAATGGTCGTCTGCCATTTAACTGTTTTGATCTCGAAAAAGTGCACGACTTGATCGTGAACTTTGCCGAATTGTGATTTACACTCCTCATTTAGTGAATTGTGACCTCTGACAATGAAAGTAGGGGCATTTGAGAATTTGTTACAATTTTTACTAAAAATTACAATACATTTAACCAAAAAAAAAAAATCCGTTCTAATATACTTTTTGTCATTACAACTATAGAAACTTTCATATCATATGCTGTACAATAGTTAAGAGTAATATCTATAGAGAGTGTCGGATACTCATCACTAATAATGTTCAGCATGCTAGAGATGTTGGGTAAGGGTGCACTTCAACATCTTAGTGTTTGAACAGTTTACAGGCCAGGCCATAAGATCTATAAGCGACTTTGTAAACAGCATATTTGTGCTTTAGGGTAGAAACAGCGCCATCGTGCGGTGTGGATGAACAGACGATGTATTACCAAATAATTTATAGAAACAGTAAGTAGCTTTTTTTTTTTTAAATTCTTTCAGAGTTCATTTTTTTTGGAATTTAAAAATTGTTAAAAATAGTTAGTTGTCTTCTTTCATATAAATAATTAATAAACAGTAAATAGCATTTTATATGCTAGTGGATTTTTTTTTTTTTTTTTTCAAAGAAAAAGATAAAAATAGCGTGTTTAGTCTTGTGTAAAAATGGGATTGGTTGAAAAAGAAGTTGGAGACACAGATAATAATGAAGATGATGATGGGCATGATGAAGGAAATGTGTCAAGAAATAAAGGAAGAAAATAGAGAAATGCATAAAAAAATAAATGAAGATATTAGTGAATTCAAGCAAAGTCAGCAAGCAATGCTGGCAGAGTTCAAATAAAGGAAGAAAATAGAGAATTTCATCAAGAAATAAAGGAAGAAATTAGGGAGTTCAAAGCAGAAATTATTAAAGAAATGAAGGCAGTGTGCGATGAAATGAAGAAACGTCAGAAAGTAGAAAAGGAAGTAGAGATTGAAGTTGATCTGAAAAATGAGTTGACTAAAGAAATTAAATTAGAACAGGATACTGGTAAAATAGATAAGGTTGAAACAAAACTAGAAAATGTAGATCAAGAAGTAGAAGAAAGTTATAAGGTAAAGACAGAAAATCAGGTAAAAGAGTCTCCATGTGAAACTAAAAATAAATTGGTTTTAGTAACTATTTGTTTTGAATATGAATTTGAAAAAAAAAAAGTTAGGAAAAAGATTAAGAAATATGATTTTAAAGTTGAAGTAGAAGCCACGTATAGAAAGATCTTATGTCAAACATTCAAAAAGATTATAGAAGATAAATTCTTTCCATTTACTAATACTGATAGTATGAATAATAAAGTGAGACATTTTGTAGAAATCTATTTTGCTCGTCAAAAAGTTTTCCATTACACAAGTTAGAAAATAAACAGAGAGACAAAATCATAAATTCTAGGCAAGTAAAATATAAGAGGGAAAGTAGGCCATTTCAGAAAATTAATAAAAGGAGTAAAAGAACCACCAGACAAAAGTTAAGGATTCACCTTTAGTATTCGGACAGATTGTTTTCATAAAATAAAATTAAAAAAATTTTTTTGTTACAAGGATTATGAGAATAGAATGATGTAAATGAAATATTTTTTTTTTTTTAGTGGAAGGCAAACATTCAGCCGGGTTACTTGAAAGATTTAAAATGTTTATAGTTTATAAAAAAAAAAGTAATAGTATAAATACTGAATCCTACCGCTTGATGGCATTGTTTTTCACACAATGCACATCAACATACCGTTTAGCTGCCTAACTTATGGCTCACACTACAATAGTGTTGTTTAGAACCATAACAGGCCATCTAGAGGGTGATGTATCCTACAATTACATAACAAAATACTATGCCCATTGAGTTGCGACCATATTCCTCAAGTGATCACAATTCAACTATCGCTAGTCTGATTTGATGATGGCCATATTTGAAGAATGCGAAACTATCAAAAAATTCATTGTAGAAAAATTTTGAGAAAGCGTAGTGGATTTAGTATTACATATTAAGAATTGTGAGGCCATCATGCACACTTCCCGACAATTTTGAACTGCACACAACCTGAAAAGGTTAGGGTTTTCAGCAGAGTTCACACACAAATGCACGTTTACGCGTGAATCCGTGCGAGAACAGTAAAATGTCAATGCGGCAAGTATTCAAAATTGGTTGAAGGGGAGTGAATTTCCAGCCACAGAAGTTGACACTGTTGTGTTTTTCCAGAAAGAGAACAAACATCCTGTCATATGCGAAGCTATGGGTTTGCAGGAAGAGCATGGTTTTAGTCAACTACAGGATCTTGAGAATTCCGTTGCCACTTCTGCAAGCATACCTGGGGTCTGCATAAGGGAAGTTGGTTGGACGGCTCCAAAATCCCATTACTTACGCTTTGAGGCTCATCTCCTATTGGAGTCAAACAAACCGTAACTCCCCGCCCCTTAAAAAAATGTTTTTGTTTTTTAAAAACGAACTGTTTCATTAAGGCTTTTTGAAAAAGGCAAAAAATAAAGGAAGAACTTTTTGCTATCAAATAAAGGTTTCAGTAGCATAAATATTTTTTTTAAAAAAAAAAATCTCAAAATAAGAAAACAACAGACAATTAATTAAAAATCAAACCAACCTCCCTCGACCCTTTAAAAACCAACTATTGGTTTATTAAAAATGAATTGATTAATAAGGCTTCGAAACAAAACAAAAAAAGCTCAAAATCAATAAAAAGTCAACAATTTAAAAGCAAACCAACTCCTCTCCAATATTCATATATTTTGTTAATCTATCTCTTTATATGTATTCTTTATTCGAACACATTTAAAATTAATATGTGAAGTTTCCAGTACATCGGCAAAAGAAACTAAAAGACGAGAATTAAAATTCAAACAAACCCCCCTCCACCCTCTAAAAACCAACTATGAATTTATTAATTAAAACTGAATTGTTTAAGGCTTTAAAAAAGCTCAAAATCCAAAAAAAGGCGATAATTTAAAAGCAAACCAGTCCCCCTCTATCATCTAAAAACAAATTGGTGTTTGTTTATTAAAAAGGGGGAAAAAAAAAACATACGGGTTTTATGTATAGAAAGGGGTAAAAAAAATTTTTTTTTACCATAGTATTATGTAAAGAAACCGATAATTCAAAACAAAAAAAAAAAAAGCTCAAACTCAAAAAAAAAGTCGATAATTTCAAAGCAAACCAACCCCTGCCCCCTACATCATATAAAAACAAAGTGTTTGTTTATTAAAAACGCAAAAAAAAAAAAAACCATATGAGTTTTATGTATAGAAAGTGAAAAAAAAAAAAACTTTTGTACCCTAGTATTCTGTAAAGAAACAGACAGCCCATGAATTGGTATATTGATATGCATTGGGCGAAAAAGAGCGCCATCAAATGGTAGGGTTCAGTATTCATATTATTACCCACAAAAAGACATAGGAATGTTTTTATTTATTTTTTTTTGATCATGTATTTGAGCAGTTAAACCAGATAGTATCAGTTTCAAAGGCCACTTCACAAAAGTAAAACTAACTTTTGTTTTATTAAATTTAAAGTATAAAGCTATTTTAAAAAAAAATTGTTTATAAGAGTACGCGTATAAAACACATACTCAGTTATATTTAAAATAGGTCATTTTAATTTTTTTTATAGAATTGATTTTAAAATAGTTTTCTTTCACTGCTTGTTTTTAATCAATTTGATTAAAAAACAAGCAAGCTTGTTAATTACCTTCTTGTCCCTTTTATTTTAATAATTTCTAAGTTCATTATAAAAGCGGAGATTTGTTTTTGTGTTGTTGTTTTTGTTTAAAATAATCCTTGGTTAGAATTCCTAATTAGTTTTAGTGGGAGATTTGTGCTGCCTTAAAGCGTAGAATTCGACAACAAAAAAAGTTTTTGTGGGAAATGTAGCGTGGTATAAATAACCCCGCAAATTTTGGGACAATAGTTTTTATTCTTGGCTGCAACAAGCTAGTCCAAGTGACTCCTTCAACATTCATACCGTATTGTTAGAAGATTGGACATTTAATTTCTTAAAACCATTTTGCTTTCCCCAAGATGTCAAAAATACTACTGTACATTTTGTAACCAACAAGATGTGTTGCTAACTTAAACCAAAACAGACCAATGACTGCCAGTCCTTCTTCAGTCATGCTATAAAGGAATAAAATAAACCGGATTCCCCAATATGCCTCTACACTTGCTGCTGTCAAAATACCTGAAATTTGAACTTAAATAAAAGTGCACACTTTTGGAAACTACGCGAACTTTGCTTTATCGTAAGGTAAATATTTTCTTTTATTCTTCCCAGAGTAAATTCTTTTAGTTAAATCTCCGCTCAATCTAATAAATTTATAGTCTTTATACTTATTTAACTATTTAATCACTGTATTTGCTTTTCATTGTATTAATAATATGTCTTGGAATCTTAGTTTTAAGATTCTAAGGTTGCTTTCAATTTTATTTATCGGAGAATGTCTAGTGAGTTTGAAATATTGCAAATTATCTACAACATGTATGTTGTGTTGCCACACATACTATGAGTTTATATATCAAAATAGACATAATCAATAGACTACATACACCTTCAAAAGAACCAAAAACATTTATCTTTAATATTTGTTGTCCTATGGAGATAATTCATATTATAAATATTTATTTTTAATATTTGCTGTCATATAGTGATGATTTGTATTTTTTTATTATTATATTGTTTTGTTATTTACATGAAATAAATAATTTTGTTATTTTTTTAAATTATACAGTATTATTCTTTAATCATCATTTTGATACCATTTAAGTTCAGGTCAAGACATCATACTATTGGTTCATTTAAGGTTACTTAAATATTTTTATTATATTTGCTATTTCAATCTAGGAAATTAAAAGTAGAATGCATACATAAAAATCCCTGATACTCATATTAAGACTGATAATAACAAATGTTTATTAAAGAAAAGCCCTGAGATAATTATTATGATAAGTCTTAATGAATATTTATTAAAAGAAATTAAGATTATGTAGTCAATGAATAGATAAAACAGAATTATATAAGTATGAAATCATTTAGTAATAAACCAGTGATTATTGATATATTATAAAAATTATATATTATATCTTAAAAGTTTAGTAGTCAATATTAAATCCCTGAGAAAATTATTTACTTTGTTTGGAAATCTGGAGTAAGAGTGTTCGTGTGGACTAGTTTTATAAGGTTAAACCATTTGTGAATGCGTTTTCAGTACACACAAATGCAAATAGAATTGCATTTTCAGTTTCTCTTGCTCCGATCTTCATTTTAGCACAGTTAACCTCTTACTTACAGAGTCTCTTCCAAACAATGCCAAAATATGAGGTTGCAATTTGGCTTACCCAATGTGTTAGCTATCGATCAGTGAAAAGATTTAGATTGATTGTCTAGGGTTTAAGCACTACTGTCTGAGTCTTTACATTTTCACTTAGATTGAGAAATTACAATATACACAGGCTATGGATTTTCATTTTATAGTAATTAGATAAATTTAAGTAATAAATCTATAAAACTAACTGTGAGTAATAGCTTCACATTATGTTGATTTACAATAATTTCAAAAAAGGCTGACTTTTCTATAGAAACAATACTAAAAATTATCAAATACAATAAATAAACAATCTTTTATTGTTTTATAAATTACAGTATATAATTTAAATTTAAACAGCATTAAAATTATCCAATACAATATTTTAAAGAATCCTTAAAATATATTTTTATTGTCTTTAAAATATATATTCTAATATTTTACAATTTTTGTAGTGAATAGCGAAAGTATTGCAACTGTCAAAATTTACAGTACATCCACAAACTAGCCAATTTGCATGCGATCTCCACATTCTAACATCACAAAATAAATATTTTCTTTTTATAGCCTGCTAAAATCAGTTAGACACATGAGACTCTCTGTCATATTCTAATTGAATTATTGATTGCAAAATAATGACAAATGCTAAAGAAAATGAGGCATTACAATTTATTTATATATGTACAATTTTATAACACATACAATAGCATAAATTGACTGCTCTGTCAATTTATAAACAAGTTAGTATGATTAGTTACTTACGACTTCAATAATTAAGTTTATGCACAGATCATATACAATACAATATATTCTTAATTGTTTCTGAACAAATATAACTTTGCTACAAAGACCAATGATCACAACTATTTATTATTACTGTTTTAATGTTTAATAAACCTGCAGTCTGAGGATATACTACCGAAAATACTTTCAGGCTGTAATGCAGGTAAGTAACTAAATGCTATATGTGTAAATGTAAGAGACAACATCTGTGTTAGATTATTTATGAATAAATAAATACATGTGAGCTAGAAATATACTATACAATAAGAATTTGTTTGTATTACATGCTATTGAAAAGGTATTAAGCATAAGGACCAGCAGCTGCAAATGGTATCACCCAAGACATGCTTACAAAGCATATAATATATGGTAGGAAGATCCATCTATTGTATACTACTGCTATAAGTAAAATAATAAATGCAAATGACTGGCAATCACAGCAGTACCACAATCATTTCTGAATAAATAAAACACATACAAAGGAATCTCACCTATAAACAAAACAGCCTGAAATAAAGTTACAGCAATTCACATATATCAAGATGGCCAAATTATCATTCCCCAAATCTGGAGAATAATTTGCTCAAAACTATAAACTATTAAAAGATAATAAAAAGACACTCTTCATTTATTCTATCAATGCAGCCTGTTTTATATCCAATCATTAAGTCTTTATCAGCATGGCTAAGAATTGCGATAAAAAAACTAATTGCTTTATATAAAAATGTATTCTTCTCTTGTAATTTGCACAGACTGAATTGTGGCATGATTAAATAAAATAACAGGGAAATCCATTGTCATACTAGTTTATGAACAGATTTACAAAATTAATAATAACAATACTTTATAAAATACTTTAAGGATAATGGAGATAAATACTTCATGTTAGTATTATAATAATATATTTTAAAGTTCATATCCATTCTCTTTCATCACTAAGAATTCGAGCTCGGACTTCAAGTATTAGTATACTTTTAGTGGACTTCAGTTGTTCAACCATAGCTATGATGGCTGTAGATTTTAATAAGGCAATATCGGACAATAGCTTACTTGCTGATTGATAGTTGATTTCTCCCCATGGCAGTAGACACTCAAAGTTTAGGCATATAATAGACATAATGCTGTTTCTACATTAGCTAATCACTCCTGTCTGTATTTTCTCTATGGATCTTTGGTATGTACTCTGCCAGCTGGCAAGAGTTAAGCAGATTGCAGCTTCTCTACTCTTCCATTGTATTTTCAATACCAGGATCAATAAGTTAAGTATACTGTGAAAGTACAATCAGAAAGGTCAACACAATAAAATCAAACAAAGTATTTCAGCAATAACATTTCATCAATCAAAGTAGTTTAGCAATAATCAATCAAAGTCAATTAGCACAACGAATTATAATCATCATTTACAGTTCCTGGACTTACTTATCAGCAAAATTGGATCCATCGTCTGTCTTTTCAATTCATTGACCTATTAGTGGGAGATAACTTCTGAATTCCATTTTGGTCTTATTTATCCAATCATAACATTTAAAAGTTTATCTTTGAAAGGGATTACCAGACTAAATTACATAAATACTTATCGCCTTAATTAATTAATCTGTTTATAAGAATTTTTATTACAATTTCTAAGATAATATCATTTCTATTTTATAATTGTCAATAAAAAAACACATTTTAACATACTTTTAAAATAAACTTATAATCAATAATTTGTAAATCATATAAATTGTACATATAATTTTTAGTCATTAAAATTGTTGAAAATGTTTGGCTTTAAAATAAACTTCTAATTTTTAAATTACAGACACGAAGCATATATAAATATCGCTTCTTATCAATACAGTCCGCCAAAAAAATTAATAAAAAAAATGATTTTACTTTGGTCAATAAAATAATATACATACAAAATTAGTATACAAACCAACTACATTACAAAAAAAAATAATCTATACATCTAAAAAGAAACTCAATGTATTTTATTTATTAGCCTCTTCCACTTTCTGATGTAATTCTTTCCATATAGGAGAGAGTTCTTCTTGTCATAGTGGCACCAGTCCTGATGGTCGTCTTCGCTTCATCTTTCTTTAGTTACTTGGTTTTGTTTCTAGCTCATACTTTTCTTTATAAGTCCAATCTTTCCCATTTGAATATTGCATTGCTGTTGCATGCAATTGGGTAGATCCAGACTTTTAAACTTGTCAGAGGTTCTTTTTACATATTGCAAGTCTATAGCAATTAGCAATTCTCTCATTTCTTCAATATCATGATGGTTTTGGCCCAGCATGATTTGCGGTACCATTGCAGGCATATTATAATGAAATGTTCTACTTATCTGTCATTCCGATAACAGAAAGGCAGCCAGCAACCTTAACGTTTGGTTATCTGTTGGTAGAAAAATTGTGTATGGGTTTCTTCTGGTATCCCTGGGTATTTCTCTTGGAAGATTTTATGCAGGTTCCTATCTTGGCACTTCTCACTCCAAAAGCTATGCATTATCACATATCTATTATCTCCAAAAGTCCGTGGCTTTATTCTCAAGGTATGCCATCTTTGGCTACTCCATGAAGATGGTTACAGGCAACTGCAATATTTTCATCCTCTAGCCATTTATAAAATTGGAACATCTCTTGTAAACTTTCTAAATGTGCCAATGGGTTATCACCCACATTTGCTCTGAAAGATTTTATCTGAATGTTCATGATAATTTGGATAGTTTGCCTATCTTTTATTTCTATCCTTATTTATTACTTCTTCTTCTGGAGAGTTTACATTATACTCCAGCATTCTTTTATTTGTTTTACTTCTGAATTCATATTGCCCATTTTCAATAGCCCCTATTCTTTTCCCAAGCTATCTTTTTATTTCCCCACATGCTTGTTCTATTTCCTTTCTTAGGTTGTTTTTATTTCTCTCTATATCCTGATTATATATGCTAACTTTTACATCATAGTATTTATTCAATCTCTAATTTTATTATGAAGTCTTTCTTCTGTAAGCACTTTCACTTTCACTTGATATTGCAAGGGTTTCTGTGATTGTTTATCATACCCCAAAAATTTTTTCAACTATACTATTTCTTCTTCCACACTATCTATTCTTATATTTTCTAATTTTATTTCTTCTCTAATCTCATTAACATTTTTTTTTACTACCTTTACTTCCTGTTCTACTTCAATATTTTTACTTAACTTTTTCTCTAATGCTTCAACTGTATTTTGTGTTTGGTCTGCCCTATCCATTAATTCCCGCTTCATCTCTTTCATTTCCTGTTGACTTTGCACTATCATTTGTTTCAATCTCTGCTCCATTTTCTCCATCAAATCCTATTGATTTTCTTTAATATCTTTCATCTCTTGTCTAATCTCACTAACATTTTCTTTCATATCTTAATATTTTGCATCATTGCCTGCTGGCTGTGCATGAGGATATCGACAAGCATTTGCATTTCCATGGCCTTATCTGTTCTTTCAAAGACTTGAGGATTTTTAAAAGTAATGGGATTATCCTCCTTCCAGGTTATCTTCTCAGATATTAAATTATGCCTTTGCTCTTCAGATTCAATTTTAAACAATACAAGAAAATACACAACACCAAAAAACTTCCCTTAACTATACAATTAAATTCAAAATTGTGTTTTTAATACTAATTCTTGATTACTATTTATTTAATTTTGATTATTTACTTCACTCTTCCACACTTTATACGAGTACAGCCAGTTCCCACAGAAATCCTTCATTTGCCATCCACATTATGTCCTTCGATGATATTGCCTACTTTTAAATTTTCTATAATGTTCTATTAAAAGCAAAAACAGTCTTGTATATATATATTAGGGAATATTATGTATTTATGTTTACTTTCATTTTTTTATATTGTAACAATACAAAGAAATCAGGGATAAACCTGGAGTGATGGCACTCTATCATCATCTCCATTAAATGGATCAAATTTAAATAATGAATAATTATAAGAGATCAGCAAAAACAAAAATTAAGTACAAGTTCACCAGAATTACAGAGAAGAAGAAGAATCATTTATCAGCATGAATGATTAAATAAAAAATCAAGTCAACCTTGTGACTAGATATGAAAGTGGTCCACTATACCCCAGGCTAATTATTTAGTCCTTGCCAAGCTTGGGGTAGATTATATAAGCAATAATTTGGATGCACAAACATAAGTGCTAATTCATAAGAATATAACAATTAAAAAAAATAATGCTGGGATACTAAAACATGCTGGTCATCATCAATGCTCTAGCCATTTAGTACCATTAATGTACTGGCCAACTCTAAATTTAATTGCTAATAATAAAAACTAAATAAAATGTAGTGTGTGAACTTTAAAAAATATCCTTGTGCCTACCAGGATCATCATCATCATTTGGATGTCCATAACACTAAACATAAACCCCAATCTATATAACTGACCATTTATAACTGTTAGTGTGAGCAACAGATAATACTAACAATGTTTTAAATCTAGTCTAGGATTAAATGAATTCACTGGAATACCTAAATAAAATCTAAATTTATTAATAACAATAACATTAAATTAAGGTTTGTTAAGTACGCTATAAATTCAGCATCCTGATTTTGATTAGAATATTAAAAAATAATAATAAAAATATGCTGTTACATTGTAATTTACATATATCACAATAGGTTTACATAAAACAAACCTAGATATAAGCATTCAGATGTGGTGTATAATAATTTAAAATTAACATCTTTAAATTGTTATAACCCAATAAAATTCATTTTTAAAATATATATTTTTAACATATATGTGGTTGATGACTGTTTTTAATATATATGGGTATCCGTTCTAATGTGTGTACACACTCAAGTTTATATCCTAATATTTCATTAGTTAATAAATAAACTTAATAAATCCATATTGCTATATTTTTACAATTAATTCAATGTAAAAAAATATACACATAAACAGCACACGTGTGTGTACTATTATTATCCCTCTTCAGATCAATGTTAGTAATTCCTATTAATGGTAAGTAAAAGTTTTCTTTTTTTAAAAAAACATCACTAGATCTAGATTGGAAAGTTCTTTTAAAATTCAGGTTGTTGTGACTTCATTTTCAATATTTAAAAAATATTCCTGAATTTTTTTAATAAAGTAAAAATGGCAATGTCATTTATTATTTCTTTCATTATTTTAGTCTTAGTTGAATAATTTAGACAAAAGTTATTAGCTTTTAAATCTTGTAAATTAAATGGATCTCTATATGTATACTATATACGCACAGCCGTAATAACTGTGCTTTCTTTCATATTAATCAGCATGTAGTCATATCACATGATAATCCTTCAGTTAGCATTGGAATCTCTTTGTAGGTGACCTATTGATATCTTTAAAAAAGATATAATAAAATAATTGTTGGCATACAGTCAGTTTCATTCAGTCTATCATTTAATGGAATTCAGGCAAACCTAGCCATCTAGTACACATTATGGGATATGGAAAACAGAAAAGCAGGCCCTTTACTTCCAAGTGAATCCAAACTACCATCATGACACTAGCAGCAGCAGTTTATTTGTATTCTGCACCTTCAATTATAACTTCATAGTGATAGTATTGTATAATGTAATCCTCTTTTTCTTTTAAACCCACTTTATTATACTGTGTCATGAAATTTAAAAACAATTACTAAATTTTTTCTTCATCTTGATTTTAAAAAAAGATAATGATCCTTTTTTTCTTTTTTAATTCACCTTAATTAAATACTAAATTTTTATCTAAACATATTTTTTAATTCTTTCAACAACATCTTTGTATGATTTTTATCAAATTGTAGGGCATACTATACTTTTACAGCTAAAAATATAAACGTTAATTATATGTTAAAATTTTATTTTTGAAATAAATATTTTTTTGTACATTATGTGTATTATTAACAATATCTAACTATAAATTTACATTGAAAAAATAAATGGTGCCCGCCATCTGGTTGAAAAAAATAAATGGTGCCCACCACCTGGCCGATACTATAGAATGTGCTCTTAAGTGCAAAAAGGTTGGGGACCCCTGATATAAATAGTAAAAATTTTGATAAGAAGGGAGACTGAAGGACAGATTACTGAAGAGAATTGATTAGTATTTATAGTATATCGTGCCTAAAAAATGAAGGGGTGAAAAGATAGGCTATTTGCTTTTTGGAGCTCTGTTTCCACCAGCTCGTCACAATGCTATTCCAGGGCTCTCAACATCCAGCCCATGGGACTGTACTGCATCAACATCTAGCCCTACTGAATGAAGACCTGAATTTATAACTGCCTATTTCCAGCTATGGGATGTCTACCGATTGGTTCTGAGGTAACATCCAATTTGCCGCAAGCCTCTGATTTTAGCTTATTTTGTTTTTAAATCAATGTTAATTTGTATCTTATATATATATGTAACGTTTATACAACTTAATTTTAAAATATGGCTTTAACATTCTTCCTTAAAATTAAACTTATCAATTTTATTAAAATTTCACATTACTTTGATGCAGAAAATTTATCTTAAATTTTTTTGCTTACTGAAATTGTCATGTTACAAAACTTGACAAGCAACTTTAAACCCTCTCCCTCTTATTTTCTCCAGTTAAAAATCACTTCAGGAGACTTATTTTCATTAAATTAATTAATAGAGAAAGCTCATTTGATTTTGTACCTCTTATATTATAAATTTATTTTTAAATGATTGAAATCATTTTAAGTTAAGTATATTATTATTATCTCCAACTTAAAATTGACCTGTAATTATCTTTGAGAGAATAATGTATTTTATTAAATCATTTAAGTAAAATCTATCACAATTTCTGTAAACCAAATATCTTAAAAGAGAATCATAAAGCACAACTATCATAGCATTTTTCATCTCAACTACTAACAGTATATTGTTTTTCTAAGATTTGTGATGATGATGTTCTAGCTGTATTTTTATATTGGACTATTTCCATCATCTAATATGTGTGTTGAATGTCTTTAGAAAAGTTTAATTTTAGTTAAATATTCCAAATGCATTCAACTGTTAGTAATATCACAGCAAACAGGTTAATATATGCACAACGTTTCGAGAGGTATTTTTCTCCCCTCTTCTTCAGGTGTTGCTGGCCTGACCAGTGACAGTACTAGCATGGGATTCAAACCTGGGTTCTTAGATTCTTGATTATTAAAGTTTAAGGTAACCTTAAACTTCAATAATCAAGAATCTAAAGACCCATACAACACCTGAAGAGGGGAGAAAAATACCTCTCGAAATGTGCATATACTAACCTGTTTGCTGTGATATTACTAACAGTTGGGCATATATAGTAACCTGT